>CM077087.1:15318348-15788348 GCA_039513925.1 Platanthera zijinensis
ATCAAAACTAATTATTGTTAGCTAAATAATCTCTGAACATATTTTTTTATTCATATTAACATTCAACTAAATAACTAATTATTGGTATCTATTATTTATATCATTATTATCTATTAACATTTAACTGTTACATTGCAAAATGATTCATGTGAAAATAATAAAATAATTACTATTATATTTTTAACGGCTTAATTTTAATTATCTATTACAAAATGTGCACTGGCAAATCTAATTGTTGAGAACATAAAATAAATTATATTAAGAAAATATCAAATTGCTTTATTTTTATCTATATATATTACCTGTTTTTTTTTTAAAATTTAATGACTTTATTTTTTAATTCATTTTAAAATTAAAATATAAGGGCATACTGCTCTTGCCACATCTCAGACCAACAGCGTGGGATTGGCTCGGATTCCAACATTCAAATGTCTATTCATTTTTAGACGACTCCTCAGCTCTGTTTGATGCGGCTGTAGCGACTGGAGAAATAATGATGAAAAAATGGCTGTTTTGCAGAGTGATGGTAGATCTGTGAATCTGCTTGGAAGAACAACATTTGCAGCATTGTTTAATATAATAATAATATTATTATAATGTAATAATTAAAATAATAACATAATAATAATATTATGTTATATTTATAAATAATAATAATAATATTAAGTAATAATTTAAAATAATAATATTATTATAACTTGTGCTCAAAAAGCCCGATCGGGCTATTGTCAAGCCGGGCTCGGCCCGGGCTCAATTTGAGCCAGGCCGAGTCGGGCTCGGGCTCTCCTGATCAAGCGGGATTAATGGCCTGGCAGGATTAAAATCCCGCGGGCTTTCTTAGCCCGGTGCGGGCTCAGGCTAGCCGACGCCGGGCTTTGCCGGGCCGGGCAACTGACCAAAATGGGGGCCGGTAAGGGCCCCAAGCCAGGCCTGGGCCGAGCAACTGACCAAAATGGGGGCCGGTAAGGGCCCCAAGCCAGGCCGGGCCGAGCTTTTACGGGCCGGGCCTAGCAGTCTTTTTCGGGATGGCCGGGGGGCTTTTCGGACCCGAGCTTTTTGCTCATGCCTAATTTATAACGTAATACTATTAATATATTATTTTAAAATATATATAAAAAACGAGCAGCAACCTGCTATTTCTGAGTCTCGAAAAAATTCCGTCTCTGAAATAGGGTCACCGCTATTTTTAGCGGTGACTGATGCCACTGTTGCCCCTCCAAAAACTTATTTGGCAAAACTTTTGGAAAAACCACGAACGCCCGCCCCTGAAACGCCGCGTCAAACAAAACCTAATATTTATATAATATAATTGAACGTGAACGAAGACTGGAGAACTACTCCTCAGACCTCACAGACTTGGAACCAATTACCGACATAACTATCCATTAAAATATTTATTTAAAAAATATTGTACTTTAATAAGTGTTTAGACAAAAAATAAATGCAGTTTCTACATTTCTTCAAACGAGAGGGCGTCGAGCAAGACTAGTGATCTGATTACCACACCGTACCACAAACAGGGAAAGGAAAGTGGCAAAATTATTGTCGTGCGAAGCATAGGAGGCCCTATACACTATCACTAGTATATTATAGTGCAAAAAAGTTACTTCATGTTGTGTGACTTCAAGGGCGGATTCAGAGGGGGCTTGACGGACACTGCCCCCCTGTCCCATTATTTTTCAAAATGATTAATAGATTTGGATTTCTCTCGTCGAAACAATGAATTTTAACTACTTATACGTCAAAAAATAGTGGCCAGATGAGAGAGAAACAACTCCGATAAGATGGAAGCGTTTAAATATTTTTTTGTAAAAAGTTAATGTCTGATCCCTTGCTAAAATTTCTTGAACTCAGTGACTCATACCTATAATATAGGGCATACATAAAAAAAATATCATGCACTGAACGCACATAAGCTATTTCATTAAAAAAAATTATGCACCTCATAATCAATTTCATGGATCAACCTCTATGCGACTTGTTTAAAATGTATTGGGAGCTCTTGCAAGGTAAGTGGGTCCCGCTGTTGATTTGGCCCACGCTCCGCAAAAAAAAAAAAAGTGGTCCACATGCCATGAGGCAGTGGTGCACGGTGGGGCCCGCCCATATAGAAACACGGGCACGCTTCTCACACGCTGTCACGAAAAAAGGGCTGCTGGCCCACGTGACCGTCGGATCAAACGGCAACCCGACAAAACCAGCCCACTTTCGTACTCGCTACTGTTAAAAGAGTTTGGCGCGCACAACACGTTACGCTGGAACAGAGACGGCCATCCACTTTCTCATTTACTGAAGGCCCATTAAGCAAAATAATAATAATAAAAATTGTCCTAATTCCATTTAGGCATATAGCCCAAGGAAGTGGAAGGACCAATTACATAAAGATGTGTGATATAGGCATATGGCCCAAGGAAGTGAAGGAACCAAGGAAATAAATTTCATTTTTTCACTCTAGGGGAAGCAATCAACACCTTAATGGTTTTTGAAAGGGAGTGGTAAGGACTGGCACAATGTATTGAAGAAGAGATGAAGAAACTGTTGAAGAAAACTTCTCTGGCTTAGGAGGAAAACTTGGTGATGAGCTTGTCGACGTGGATGAGAATGTCGCCGACGTGAGGCCGAACAGCAGGTTGAGGCGACAACATCCATTGAACAAACTGATGGAGTTGGTCTGAATAAGGAGAGCCAGAACCCGCCGGCCAGTTTATTTGAGCATTCATGATGGCCAGTTGCAAGCTGTCTCCAGTTTCGCCGACAACGTACTCGAAAGGAGATTCTCCGTACCTATGAGGGCAAAAAAAAATCAAAATTTCCAGTCAGGCCACTGGTATTGTATGATGATTGAACGCGCACAAAGCATCCCGCAGAGCAAGGGTTCAAGGAGGGTCTCACTACAAGGGTGAAATGTTGGCAAACCTTACCCTGCATTTTTGCAAGAGGCTGCTTCCAGAACTCAAACCAATACTTCTCCTCAACGGTAAGCCCCCCCCCCCCAATGCAGGGAATATATATACAAATAAAATTACATTTAAAAGCTTATTATTACTCAACAAATATAAAGGTAAAATGCATGCATGAAATATAGGAAGTATACTCCGCACACGGTCATAGTACCCGGCAGCCGCTCCATTGACGGTTTGGCACCGTCTCCGTCACATGCTATCGCCGGAGACATATTCGTCCTATTTCTTGTTTTCATCTAAATGAACTAAAATTATCTACCTTCCAATTGTTAGACAGCAAAATTTAAGCTTTGACGTGCTTCATGCATTTCATCCTAAAAATTGCAATCGAAACCTTCCATCATCAATCAATTTCTACCTCAATCAAATATTTTCCATCAAAGACAGTTACAATAAGCAACAACTTAATTTTTTTTTAAAAGATATGTCAAAATTATATCGAATATTTAGGCAGGAAAAAAACATTAGAAAATAGGAAATATCAGTCAGTCACTTTGAACAACAACTCTTACATGATTGCATATAGAGTGCATCCCAGAGACCAAACATCTGTCCTCTCATCAATATCGGCTTGGCTGGGACAATCCCACAACTCAGGAGCTCGGTAAGGCGCAGAACAATGCTCAGCAGCCCATTCCTGTTTAAGATTGTAAATGTTAACAAGATATAGTATGATAACACTTTATAGGGAAATAATTATCGGCATTATCTATAATGAAACTCAAATACAATAAGAATAAAATTACAGCATTAAACGAATATTTTGGCCTACACGAATAGTAGTGCCACAAAATTTGAAATTGTAAGAAAAGCATATGTTGGCCAGTGTTCAAATTTATATGCATATATACACACACACATGCATCCATGTGTAATCTGTGTGGTATGGAAAGATATATGTATATTATTTATTACTGATATAATAATGAAAACAGCCGTCTATTTAACCACACGCTACAAACAAAAATTGCATCACTCTTATTGACGAACGAGTATTACTTACTTGCACATATACATGCAAGTAAAAAAGAACATATAATAAGGTAGGCGGTGTATGAGATTTCTTCTTTACCGAATACTGGCATTTGTAATTAGTCATAGTTAGGCTATTATTCTATTATGGGCCTAGCCTGTAATGTCGGTAGAGTTGCTGGAGGATAGTCGGAGACGGGGATAATGGTGGTGAAAGATGCTGTGGAGGCGAAATCGTAGCTGCCCAGCAGAGTGTGCTCGGAGAGAGAGAGCTACCAATACCTCAACAAAACAAGGGAAATAGATTACTTCTTGAATAATCCACTGGCCCAAGGGGTCTTTAAATAAGATTGTTGCGGGTCACCCGGTTTTTCCCAAGTCCGGAGAATCGGACGGCCTCAGCTCGGAATTGGATAGGGCGCGCAAATAGTTTAAGAGAAAACAACAACAAATGACAAAAGGCGTTTTTGACGTAGAAAACCCGAAAATTGTGAAAAACCATGTTGTCAGATCTGCGTTCGGGCCAAAATTCACGATTTTGTTGGAGTTTACAAGAGTTAAGATAATTCATTGAAGGGTGACAGACCACCTCTCCATTACAAGTACAAAACATGAAAACAATGGAAAAGAAACTAAGTCATTGGAGTCTGGATGTGAGCGCTCCAGTGGAGAAAATAGCCAAGTCATCGGAGCTTCGATGAAAGCGCTCCTGCTGAATCAGAGCCTTGATGAGAGCGCTCTTGTGGGGAAGAATGTCGTGCCTTGGAAGCCTTGAGATGCCTTCACACTAGAGAGGGAGCGGAGCGAATTCCGAGCAGAGAAACGATCTAAGTCCCACGTTCTCGCCGGAAAACCTCAGAGCTCTCTCTAGCCTCTATGGTTATTTGTCTTTTATATTTTTCTGGAGGAATACGTTGGTAATTATGTCGGGGCGGAATTTGTGTTGGCGAATGACGTTGCTCCGTTTCGGTCACCTGAATCACCAATTTTAGCGAAATGATGAAAGCGCCCCCGGGCAGTACTGGTGGGTTGCCCGGCGGCGGCCGGAGGCAGACGGAGGCGGCAGGGGCGGCCGCCGGTAGTAGAGACGGCCGTCGGCGCGCGCGGGCGCAAGGACGCGTGCGGGCGCAAGGGCACACGCACACAAGGGCGAGCACGCGCGCAAAGGCGCGCCCGCGCGCACACAAGGGAGGGCGCGCATGAGCGCAAGCTCCGCCGGGGTGCGACACGCGCGTGCCCGCTGGGCGCGATGCGCGCGTCGTGATTGGCTTGGCTCCCCTTTCGGGGTGATTTCGGGCCTCTGGGTGAGTGCGACTTAGTGTGCGTGACTCGTTCTGATATGTCAGCTTCCCTTCATGTCTTTGGTCGAAATCTTCGCGGTTTGATTTAGAAATTTCAGGGGGAACCCCAACAAATGTCCCCAAATTTTCGTGGATTGTGAACCGCAAAGCGACGAGCCTGAAAATTTCTAAGCCTGATCACCTCGCCTCGGGATTGACCGCTCGTACATCACCCTCGTTTGTTGTGCGGCGGCGGCGGCGCGTTTGCAAGAGATGTCCTCCCGTTTTGTGCGCGTGCGTTGGTACGAAAACGCGTCGCTTTTCCTTTTTCCCCGGCATGAATATGCGAGTATGGCGATGCACACTAGTTGGTGTGGTTGCCGCGGGGCATTAGAACCTACACTCCTGACGGGCACTGGAAACTAAGGAACAGACCCTGGGCTGCAGCACGGAAGTCCCACCACACACCCGGAAAATCTAAGATAACTTCCCCTCCCAAGCCAAAAGCTCAGCTGAGCACCTTGGAGGGAACTCAAAGCATACCAGGAACAACCTGAGGAAGAAAACGAGAGAACTGACCTCCCTCCAAAGGTGCCCATAGGATCTATTTATAGTTTTCCAAAACTGGTCTGCCAATAGCGGAATCTCGTCTTTTAGTTCTACTATACACAGCCCAAAGTTGGTCTGCCAACAGCGAAGCTCTGCTGTTTGGAGAGGCTATTGGAAGGCCAACATGGACATCCTGGTAAAAACACTACTAGGCGAGTGGCTCCTGTTGCTACCACTCGCCCGGGGCGGCAAGTGCTCCAAAGGGGCCAGCACTCGCTACCTCGGCCGGGGATGAGGGCGAGTGCGGGGCTAGTTACTCCTCTCGCCTCTCCCTTAGCTTGGTCCTGTGGCGAGTGTGGGCCCAAATCCCCCACTTGCCTCCATGCTACTAATGACTTAAACATTTGCGAGTTGAAGAATTCCGACCCTACTCGCCCATCGGCTCGCATGAGCCTAAGATTGCTCTCTTTGACTTGATCTTCTTCTGAGGGACTACTCGGCGAATACGGGGTTATACAATGACATTAATACAAATGTGACAAGATATTAATAAAATACATAATTTATTCCCGTAATATATCTAATGTTAGTAAGCTATGCCAATAACATACTCATTGTCAAAATATTCTAAACATGTGTCAGATACCATTCTTAAAACTTTCTAAAACTGTATCCTATACGACTCATTCATATTGTTCAAACATACATTTACAGGAGGACAAAAAAGATTTTGGAAATTAGTACTTTCATGTTTGACATGACAATCAAAATTCAAAGATTTAGATAGCGTTTGGTTAGACTTCTAGCCTGCGGTACGTTTAAAACGCACGGTATTTTCGGAATAAGTTGTGTTTGGAACGGCTTATTTTAAAAACGTCCGTTTTCATTATACCGTTGTTTAATACACAACAAGCCGTTTTTTTTCCTACGTCCAGCCGCAAAAGTTATCTCCCCGAA
The DNA here is from genome assembly GCA_039513925.1 of Platanthera zijinensis. Classification (NCBI taxonomy): domain Eukaryota; kingdom Viridiplantae; phylum Streptophyta; class Magnoliopsida; order Asparagales; family Orchidaceae; genus Platanthera; species Platanthera zijinensis. The sequence goes on from CM077087.1 coordinate 15,325,070, forward strand.
ACGTATCACAAGAGCAGTCGTTCCCGATTCCTATCCTCGCTAGCGGCGATTACCGGATTCGCGCCTATCGTAAGAGCAGACGTTTCGATTTTGCGACAGGAAAGAACCACTGCTCGATCTCCTCTCATCCGCGCCTCCTCTTCCTGGATCCGCGCCTCTTCTTCCTCATGCAACATGCCGCCGGCGGTCCATCTTCTCCGCTCGCCGATCTACAAGGTATCTTGGATCGGCCTTTTCCATTTTTCAGTTCCTGGAGCCGACCTTCTTCACATTTTTTTTCACACAAACCTTGTTGCTCCTTGCACAAATCTTTCAAACACCTACTGTTTACTACAAATTGATTTACTGATCTCATATGCAATGTTGTGGCAAGCAAGCTAGATCTCCTTCTTCATCATAAATCATCATTGTGGGATTTCCATTTGGGTTAACTGATTTGGATTTCCATTTGTGGCAAGCTAGCTTTCTCCCCCTCCAAAATCAAAAGTGATTATCTCACAGATCTGCAAAGGATTTCTGAGAGGTTGATTTGTTATCTCTAGTGATTTTCACTGTAAGAATTTCACTTACCACTATTTTTTTTCTGCTTTCAAGATTATCCAGGATATTATTTCTTTTTAATTCAAAATTAGTTTGATGCAAAGAAATGTTAGTTTCAAGATTAACCATTAAAGTTGTGTTTGGGATTTGAATTTCACATCACTGCTTAACCATTTATTGTCCATAAATATACATGTGTTTATTAATGTTTATGTGTGTGTTCATTAAAAAAATAACTTATTTCATTTTCAGTGAGTGCGAGCAAGTGAGTCGAGATCATGGGATGGCCTCTCAAAGGCGGCAAGAAACATGCTCTGACACTACAGGTGATGTAGAGGAGATGATCGCACTACGTGATATTATCGCAGATCAGTTGTATGAAGTTAGAGTGTAGACAGAAATGATGGCTGTACTTGTTCCCAAAAAAATTCTGAATGAAACAATATTTTGTGTAGGGTGTTATGTTATCAAAGAAAAATATTTTTTCATATATTTAATGGTTAGTAACTAAGTTATGGTAAACAAAATCTCTCAAAATTCTGTTTTGTTTCCAAACAACTTTTCCAAAACTCTATTTTAAAAACTTCGTTTCATCCAAACAGTTTTTTAACAAAACTCCGTTTTCCAGAATCTAACACTTTTTCTATCAGCAACTTTTCATGAGCAATTTTCCATCAACAACAACCCAACCAAACAAAGCCTTACTCGTAAAGACACTACTCTGATATAGGAAAATTTCTCAAAGGACTAGCCAGCCTCAACTCATAGTTTTTAAACAGTGTCAAAAAAATATGATAATCTCAGGAACATTTTAAAACATATTTTAAGAGAATAGTTTAGGGAAGCAAGAAGCCAATGCATCAAAAAGACGGGAAGGAACACAATTTCCCAGCACATCAAGCAGAGCAATTAAAGTGGAGACTATTAAAGGTTATATAAGCATTCTATATGAAATGTACAAGATACAGTTTCAATACATATTGAAAGGAAAACATACCTGCAACTGTAATGCCTCAGATCGTGAACGAATTTGCTTTCTAGCAGGCCGCGCACTACCAAAATCCATTAGAATTGCAACAGGGGGTTGTCCTTTTTTGTGTGTTACGAGAACATTTCCAGGTTTGACATCATTATGCGCATGCGGAGGTTCAAAACTATGCATGTGCTTCAATCCTGCACAGAGCTGGTAAAGGATTGTGCTGACAATCAGCTCGGCATAAAATCACAATTATGGTTGAAGTTGCAGAAGAAACAAACAAGAGGTTCGAGACCAGGGAAGTATTAGAACTCATCATGTTCTATTCATGGGTGTCAGATAGAATGAATTCTTTTTGCTATATTTATTATGATGAGAGAAATAATAACTGAAGCTTAACTAAATGCTATACTATACCTAGAAAAAAGAATACTGCTTTCAAAAAGAAAAAAATATTTGATAGGTAGATTCTTCATGAAAAATAGTTAGCTTTTGCATATTCCATGCAAATCTGAATTTAAGTATGCCAATTGTATGAATTATTTATACAGAGGTCCAATGGTTAATACTTAGAAGGTATCCACTTCCAAAAATATTAAAAAAAAAAGTAATATAGAAGAGCATTATATGATATGACTGGAGCTTCTCAATCTCATCTAAATTATTCATCAAATACTGAACCAAAAAGGAGAATCATTTCCACATGCGCTTACTTGTCTAAATAATTGAAGAACAGTTAGTGCAGGAAAGAACTCTTTTTTTGACTGCATAACTTTTGTACTGTCCAACAAACTTCCGTCCAGATGAACCGGAAACAGTAAGTAGGCTTCATGGTTCTTTGATCCATCTTGTGCGCCCTGCATCAAAATAATGGACGGTTAGGAAGTTAGATGGAGACCCCATTTCAAGTGAATGGGTAAATGATTTTAAATTAAAAAAGGGCAGCCCGGTGCACAAAGCATCCCCGCGCAACGAGGGTCCGGGAAAGGGTCCCACCACAATGATGAAATGTAGGCAAGTCTTACCTTGCATTTTTGCAAGAGGCTGCCTTCAAGACTCGAACTCATGACCTCAAGATCACATGGCAACACCTCAACCAGTGCGCCAAGGTTCCCCTTCGGGTAAATGATTTCAAGTAAGAAAAAAAATTCAGGATATGCAAACTAAGCACAAATGTGTCCAATATTTATTTTAAAGGGATGAAGATTTTTTTTTGTTTTACCTTAAGATGAGCATTTGAAGCATTCTAAAGTTAAAATGGAAATATGTTTTTAAGGGGTCTCACAAAAATAAACTATTACTTTGATAATTTTGATTCTCACAGCAGCATAACTGGATTCTTTTATTCAACCATAGTTTTGGATAATTAGGTGTCGTCTTTGTTAGGAAGAAAAGTGGTAATGCTATGTTGATAAAATGTAACTTATTTTATTCTGAATTGGTTTGTTCTATTGCTCTCTCCTAATATTGCAATTTGCTTTTATTTAAACAGCATGCGTAGGCTCATGAGCAAATAACCCGGGCCCAGAAAGCCCGCCCGGTCCGGCAAAAGCCCAGCCCGGGCCAAGGCCGGGCTTGGGGCCCTTACCAGGCCCCCATTTTTGCCGGTTTCCCGGCCCGGGCAGGGCCGGGCAAAGCCCGGACGCCGGGCTAGCCTGAGCCCGACGCCGGGCTAAGCAGAAATCCCGCCTAATCATAGGCGGGATTAAAATCCCGCCTTTTGTATTCAGGCCGGCCCGGCCTGAAGGGCCTAATCGGGCTCCCTCTTTGAGAGGGAGCTCGGGCCCGGCCCGGTTCAAATTGGTCCTGGGCCGAGCCCGGTTGGTAAAAAGCTCGGGCCCGGCCCGGCCGGCCTTTTTGACCACGGCTATGCGTAGCTATTATTATTCATCTGAGTTTTTTTTCCAATTAGTTTGCTCTCCTGGTTTCTCTTCTTATTGGAATTTTTTCGTATTAGTATATCATATACGTGTCAATCATTTATGATGATTTTAAATATGATGTAAACTAATGAGAACTGGAATCTCTAAACTCTCCAACTACACCACTAACTCGTTAATATCTTCATAAGACTGCACAAATTAGAATGGAACTTTTCATTACTTTACTTCACATTTAATTGGTTTGTTCTGATGTTTTCTCCAATAATTGCAATTTGCGTCAATTTTTAGATCACATGCAAATCTATTTTCATACAGAGGTTTGACTCAGTTAATCATCTGATATTACTGTGTTGGATTGTTGACTAAAGTGTAAAGCTGATTTAGTAAATTTTGTTCAGTGGTGAGTGTCTGATATATATATATATATATATATATATATATATATATATCTGTGTGTGTGTGCGTGTATTCTTGTAAGATTGTTGTGTATTTCTTAAAATAGGTTCTATTCTAAATCAAAATTTCTATTCCAAAGTCCATTTCATTCAATAATTATTTGCAAAGATAAGCAAAGACTCAAGTTTAAACATGAGGCTGACCATGTAGGACTCAACTGCTTGTTAGAAATAACTTTACATTGTCAAGAAAACATTTTATAGAAGAAGATAACCATCTTGAATAGGGTTCGCAAACAGAGATTTGTTATCTCAAATTTGGCTTACATAGAAAACCAAGGAGCATCCTACTCAAAACCAGCTCGTTAGTGAAGAGGCACCCCATGACCTATAAGAAAGATGAGATACCACTAATTATGCGACGTGGACGAAAGCAATACTCCATCGCCAAAAGCACCAACAAATGTGGGTCATGCCGGGGATAATACAAACAATACGAGGTACCACATGAGACATGGTCCTGCTGTGCAACACTCCAACATGCCCCCCCACATCAAAAGCCATGTGGGCACTAGAGGTGTGGCCCCACAACATGAATTTGATATAATGTACAAAACCAGGGAGAATCAACCTCAAAACCATCAGGCTAGAGTAAAGAGCAACTCCATGACCTATAAAGTACCTGAGACAAATCAGGACATGCAGTGTGGGACTAAAGCAACATTCCATTGCGCAAAGCACCAATTGAAGTGGCCAAACCAGGGATAATTCAAATAACACATGGACCCATACGATATATGGTCCTGCCGTGAAAAATTCCAACATAGAAGATTTGACATCTAAAATCAGCTTTTAACCATTGCCCAATGCCAAATGAAAGAGATGATTTGTGAACTAAAATAACAATTTAAAAACCGTGTAGATTAACTATTAATGAATATTAAAATTACAATAATTCAAATATATTTGTAACTCTAAGATTGTTTTGGAGAAGAAAGGCTTACCTTAACAGAAATGATGGCATGATCAAGAAGGGGAAGCAGATTTGGGTGGCTGAAAAGCGAAGAAACACGAATCTCCTCCCTCACCAACTCTAACTGCTCCTGACTTTGAATTATGACCTTTTTCAAAGCATACGTGCCATCATCTGAATCATTCAGTCAAGTAGGCAATGAATCATCAGCAAGTGTCAGTTAGTAAATATTTAAGGCTCGCATAATGAAATCTTTAATTAGGCATCTCAAACTAAATAGAAAAAAATGAACTATCATCTAAACCGGCAGCGCCTTCAATTGAATTATGGGCAGAATGCAGCATCAGGAAAAAGCAAAAAGCATGAGGAATAGTGAAATGAAATAAAAGGGACCCCACAATACTCGAGATGGCTAACATTTCATCCAGAAATGATATTTTACCTGGTTTGTTTAGTAGATAACTAGATATAATGACCATATGATAATTAGGATTACGATATATTTGGAAAGTCGCCAAATTTAATTCTTACATCAATTTTTTTAAGAAGAAATGGTTCTTTGTCATTGTGGAGAAAACCTCAAACTTGTATATACTTTCTCAATAATCAAATACAAGATATGAATACACATTTATAGGAGGGAGAAAGAGAGAAGAGATCCCTATACATGATGTGAGACTAAAGAGAAGAAAACTAAATAAACGGGCTCCAATATGGGCCACTTTACATGGGCTCTTCCAACACTCCCCCGTAAGTTGGAGCGTACAAAAGTCGTAGGCACCAAACTTGGACAGGAACTGATAAAACAGAGTACTTGGTAGGGCCTTTGTGAGGATATCGGCAACTTGTTTAGTACCCGGAACATGCTTTAATTCTATCTTCTTCATTTGAACTTTCTCCGGATAAAGTGGCAGTCCACTTCAATATGTTTCGTTCTTTCATGGAAGACTGGATTCTTTGCTATGTGTATAGCCGCTTGGCTGTCGCATAACAAGATGTCAGGTGAGGGAAGTTTCACTCCTAGATCAACAAGGAGACTGTCAAGCCATGTAAGCTCAGAGACAACTGATGTCATCGATCTGTATTCTTCTTCAGCTGAGGATCGAGCAAACACAGCTTGTTTTTTACTCCGCCAGGTAACAAGATGCCCTCCAAAATAGGTACAAAAGTCACTGGTTGACCGCCGATCATCCAAGGAGTCAGCATAATCTGCATCAAAATACGCAACCAACGTTAAAGTAGATGATGAGGTTTTGTATACCAGCCCTTGACCCGGAGCTGTTTTAAGATATCTTAGGATTCGCTCAACGGCTTGAAGGTGACATATTCGAGGGGCATGCATAAACCGGCTGACCACCACAACAACAAAGGATATATCCGGTCTTGTGACCGTTAAGTAGATCAATTTCCCAACAAGACGTCGATAGTATTCCGAATTTTGGAGAGGAAGATCAGTATCGGACGCACGTGCACACAGCTTATGATTTGCATCCATTGGAGTAGTAGTGGACTTGCATCCAGAGTGGCCAGCATCTTGAAGGAGATCCATACAGTACTTCCGGTGGGAGAGGACAAGTCCATCCGGACGTCTCGCGATCTCAAGACTAAGGAAGTATTGAAGATGCCCCGGATCTTTTGTCTGAAATACGGAGCTAAGGTGTTGTTTAACTGCTTGGATTCCCTTTGAATCGTCTCCAGTGATTAAGATATCGTCAACATAAACTAACAGAAGAACCGTTCCAATTTTCTGATGACGAGTGAACAGAGAGAAGTCTGCTGAGCTCCGAGTAAAGACGACTTCCCGAACTGCCTTACTAAACTTGTTGTACCATGCCCGAGGGGATTGTTTGAGATCATAGATGGACTTCTTCAGATGACACACTCGGGACTCCCCCGTGGTCTCAAACCCGGGAGGTTGTTGTATGTAGACTGTTCTCTGTAGATCGCTATTCAGAAACACATTTTTGATGTCTAGTTGATGTAAGGGTCATTGGCGATGCACAACCACAGAGAGGAGGACCCGAACGGTGATGAGCTTGGCTACGAGAGAGAATGTCTCCTCATAATCCAGACCCTGTTGTTGGGTGAATCCACGAGTCACCAGGCAGGCCTTCAGACGGTCAATTGTCTCATCAGGAGCATGTTTGATGACAAAGACTCATTTACACCCAACAGGTATCTGCCCGGGAGGTAAAGGGACTAGGTGTCAGGTCTGGTTAGCCCAGAGAGCAGTCATTTCTTCTTCCATGGCCGCCCGCCAGCCAGGATGTTGGAGAGCCTCTTGCACAGAGTTATGTACAAAAATCGAGGATAATGAAGTGGCAAAAGTTTGAAGTCGTGGGGATAGGCGATGAAGGGATACCGAATTCTCCATGGGATGAGCGGTTTATTCTGGTATCGAATCAGCAGGACACGGAGCGTCAGAGGTCGAAGACGACTGCATTGGGGCAACGGAGCTAGGTTGGCGACGAGTGTAAATACTAAATACACATAAGAGATGGCTTGGAAATAATGAGAGGCTAAGCAGGAATGTGTGGTGGGGGAGGAGTGGTAACGGGAATGAGAGGACGTAGGGCGGGTGTTGGTAGAGATGTAGGGTCTGGAGCAGAGAAGAAGGGAAGATCCTCCTGAAAGGTAACATCAACAGAAACAGTTACCTTACGGGCAGTAGGAGAATAACAGACGTAGCCTTTCTGAGTTCGTGAGTAGCCAACAAAGATTTGTTTGGCCGCTCGGGGATCCAACTTATTTGTGGATGGACCAAGAATGTGAACATAGCAAGTGCACCCAAAGATGCGGGGTATGCGAGAGAATGTCGGAGTAGAGGGGAGCATGAGGTTGAACGGAGTGGCATTGTGGAGTATGGAGGACGAAAGATGGTTAATCAGATAGCATGCCGTCGAAAAGGCAAAGTTCCAATAAGCTTTGGGAACCTGCATTTGAAGCATGAGAGAGCGAGCGGCATCAAGAAGATGACAGTTCTTACGTTCGACTACGTCGTTTTGTTGAGGGGTATAAGCACATGAGGTTTGGTGAATGATTCCAAATTTCGAGCAAAGGTTTGCAAACTCATGGCTAGTGTATTCGTGAGCATTATCAGTGCGAATAGTTTTGATGTTCGTGGAGAATTGCGTGCGGGTCTCAAGGAGGAAAGCCCGAAAAACACGTGGAAGCTCGGAACGATCCCGAAGTAAATATAGTCTCGTCGTTCGAGAATAATCATCAATAAAAGTTAGAAAATAGTGATAGCCAAAAATGCTAGTGATTTTGTACGGTCCCCAAATATCGGAGTGTACTAAAATAAAAGGAGCAGAGCTCCGAGTACAATGAGATACAAAACATGAACGAGACTGCTTACCGAAAATACAAGATTCGCACTGAAAAGGAGGAAGAGATACATATGGTAGAGCCTTCTGGAGGACTGGCAAAGGGGCATACCCAAGACGCCGATGCCAATCGACGGAGGAGACAGAAGAGAGGATAGTAGGGGAGTCATCAAGAAGGTAGAGCCCGTTCTGCAGTCGTCCCTTACCAATGATATTCTGCGTCTGTCGATCCCGTATCAGAAAAGAAGAAGATGTAAAGGTTATAGAACAACTTAAATCAATAGTGAGGTGACCAACAAAAAGTAAATTAAATGGGGAGCCTGGAACATGAAGAGCGGAGCGTAGAGATAGAGAAGAAGTGAGAGGGATATCCGCAGAGCCGGAGGCCGGAACAGTGTCCTCATTGGCCACTGTGATACACTTAGGATGAGGAGAATCCAGGTACTGATGTAGCCGCATGGAGGTGATGTGATGAGCGGCACCTGAATCCACTATCCACTGCGGACTAGTGGAGAGACAAGCAATACCTTCATGTGAGATGGAGGCAGCCGAGGTAATGAAGGCAAGTGGGCGACTGAGCAGACCATAAAGTTGTTGGAGCTGAAGCCGGACCTCTTCAATGTCAGTACGAGTGATCGAAGAGTCCTGGGCAACAACGACGGTCTGTGGACGAGGAGGAAGCCCATGCTTGCGATAGCACGCGGCCTCAAGGTGGCCGTCCATACCGCAAAAGGAACACTTTGGTCGTGGCCGGCCTCCCCGACCTCGGCCGCGAGAGCCGGAACGCCCCCCCCCCCCCCGAGCAGAAGGTGGAAGGGGCAGTAAAGGACGCAGAAGTCTGCTGAAGGAGAGCCGGTGACGGAGGTCCAGAACCATCAGGAGGCGGTGAGACCTTGAGCAACATAGAACACACATCTGATAGTGACGGAGTAGCAGCAGAGGGGAGGATCTGAGCCCGAACGCTCTGAAGATGCGGTGGCACACAAGCCATCATCATGGCAACACCAATGGCTTCTTTTTGAGCACGTTGTGCAGCAAGGTCCATCGTAGGAGGTTGATGTTGAATCCATGCTTCAACTAGAGTTTTGGCCCGAGCAACAAAGGAGGTGAGGTTGGTGGCCCCGCTAACATCAAGAGTCTGAAGATCAGTGATAATGTCATACAGGTGTTGTATACTATCTTTCCCGGAATAGAGGGAATGGAGTTCATCCCACATCGCCTTGGCCGTTTCATGATACATGGTCATGCGATACGGTTCTCTATCAAGAGAGTTGAGGAGCCAGGTCTGAACACGACCATCATTCTTCAGTAGGAGTAGCGGAAGCAGCCTGAGTCAAGTGATGTAGGAAGCCTTTGGACTGAAGAACGCGACGAACCAAGTGCACCCACTGCACAAAGTTCTTCTTCCCGGCTAACGAGATAATAGTAATCCGCAGTTCATCCCGAAGTTTAGGGGCAAGGGTCGGTCAGTCTGCAGAGGAGGAAGCCGCCTGTACGGTAGAATCATGAGAAGACCCCATGTCCAGACGATTAGGAGGCTAGACCAGCGGCAAGAGGATCAGTAGATAGAAAGGAAACCGCGCGGGTAGAACAGGCGACTAGAAATAGCGAGCAGGACGTGGTTGCAGGGAAACCGTACAGATTGGATGACAACGGTCCGACGACAAGCACAGAAGAGGTCGCGACCAAAAGAAACGGAACGAGTAGAAAAAAAAAGTCGCCTTGACTAGAGAACTGGGGAGGCCGCACGGTCTCAGTGACAAGACACTAGCGGCAAGAGACGATGTCGCGACCTAAATGCAGAGCCCACAACGGTTAGAGAAATCCACAGCGACTAACCAACGAAGAGGCAGCGCGAGAAGTCCGCACGGTCAGGGTGAGTAAACCAGCAGCACGGTAAAATGTTGTGACCTAGATGCGGAGCTTGCAGCGGTTAGAGAAGCCGCAGCGACTAATGAAAGATGAGGCCGCGCGAGAACTAAAGAAGAAGCCGCGCGAGAACTAAAGAAGAAGCCGCGCGAGAAAGAAAACGGTGTGGGGGCAAGAGAGCAATGAGAACACTGAGATCGCAGCGGGTAGGGAAAAAACCGCGCGGATAGAGGGACGTGGGAGAAGGCCCCACCTATCAGAGAGAGGCTTATAAAACGGAGAATGGAGAAGAGGTGGAGGCCACGGGATTGATGGGGAGGAGAAGCAGGTAGGAAAAATCTAGCCGCAAGCGGGTAGAAACCAGGCCACGCCCTGGGCGAGAAGAGAAGGTCGGTCGGTTAGACAAAACCAGACCGCGCCCTGCACGAGAAGGGAAGGCCGGATGGTTAGCAGAATGCTAGCTGCAAGGAGAGACCGATTGACTGATACCATGTGGAGAAAACCTCAAACTTATATATACTTTCTCAATAATCAAATACAAGGTATGAATACACATTTATAGGAGGGAGAAAGAGAGAATAGATTCATATAAATGATGTGGGACTAAAGAGAAGAAAAGAAGAAAACTAAATAAACGGGCTCCAATATGGGTCACTTTACATGGACTTTTCCAACAGTCATATATGCATGCCACGATCTAGGGAACAGAGGAATGAAAAAAACAAAAATATGTCCATTTATAAAATATCGGGGATTCAATAATGGAAGAAGAATTATGAGGTTATAGATAGTATAACCATACTTCAAAACTACTCTAAGTTAGTCGGTAAAAAAAGGAGGGATAACTAATAAACAAATATATCCATGCAAAATGTGTAGTTTAATATCCGATACCCATACTTCAAATAACCAGGTCCTTATGACAAATTCAAACATTTTCAACTTTCGAGACACCGAGTCACGTTAAACTTTAATCAAATGCAAGTAAAATCCCAATTTCACAGTTATTTCGAGTATTAACAGAAGCACCATGAGAATAAGGGTTTATTTGCTTTGGCGGTGAGAGTTGGAGCGGTGGGAATGAGAACATTGCCAATGGAACAATGAAGAATGAAGGAAGGTGGTTGTGTTCTCAAAAAAAGGTCAAAATGGCTTTTTAGAGCAATGGTAATAGGAATTGAAGGGTAACCAAAAAGACTTTTTTTAGCAGTGATGTTTTCCCCCAACGAAGATAGAGAGAAAATGCCGAAACAAACAAACCCTAGGTAAACAGAAGATTACCAAATCTAAAAAATAAAAATAAAAACTATAAACTCATGCTGTTTGTAAGACTGTAAACTACATGCTATCAAAAATAAGACTAAGATTGATGATAAAGTGACACTACACCTATTTACGAGAAATTAGCCTTTCTTTGGATTCAACATAACTAAAAGTAATAGAAACAATAAGATTGGTGAAAAAAAATACAATATAGTAAAAAAAACATACACACTTCAATCAGTTAGGACCAACATAAAGCTTCCAACAATGTTCAAATATCATTACTGCATGAAACTAATAAGTTTCATCAATTACCACTATCAGCTAACCATTGCCGCAAAACCCAACAGTTGTCTCCAAATCAATCCATATTGTTAAAAATCAAATACTTCTAAGATAATTATGAACCACAAAACAAGAATGAAATATTGCAGAAAGAAAAGAACACAGAAAATTAGAGCTTCTTATTGCACTTTTTATGATACACGATTACACCACATTGCCATTTATATAAAGCAATTCCAAAGCTACATAAAAAACGAGAATGAAAAAAATAATCAAAATACCCCTAAAAAATAGGATATATTTTAATCCAGCAATTTTAGTTACTAATTTCCTTTACAATGACCTGTAATGAGATCTAAATTTCCTTATCAGTATCTTCACTCTCAAGAGATGCAAGGACATTGCATTAATCAACAGAAAAAAGTAAGCAATATGCCAAAAACCAAATCAACAATAACCTAGATCTCCAACCAGAGTGATCAAAATTGCAAATTTGTTTGGTATATATAAGCATAATGCACTGGAAAATTTGGAATCCACAAAACAGTGCAAATAAGCTTCAAGATCCAAACTTCGAACCAGAAACCCGAATTCCCACTGAATAAAGAAGACAGAAGACACTAGAATATCATCATCGAGAAAGGAAATACAAAGGCGACCTGAAATATGGGACGGATCAATGGATCTCTTGATGGCGAGGCTGACTGGGGACGCAGCGGAGTCGGCGACGACCTCCTTGACGAGGTAGACAAAGGCGACGCCGCCCTCGCCGAGCTGCCTCATGATCCTGAACCGGTTTTCGTTGATCCAGACGTCGCCGGTGCCATTTGCTGCGTCGTAGAAGGCGTTGAGACCGGAGAAAGAGCAGCCCATCTTCCCCTCTTCTTGCGTCGCGCTAAGCCTCTCCTTTAATGAAGAAGAAGGAGAAGAAAGAAGAATTGGGAACGGGAATGGGAATGCGGGCGTTGGATCGGAGAACAATGAGAAGAACAGACCTCTCCGCTCTTCTCACTGACCCCCTTCTGCTTCTCTCTCTCCTTCTCTTGCTTTCTTCCTTGTTCCCTACCCGCTGTTTATTTCTGCAAATAGATCTCTCCACAAAAGAAGCAACGCCTCTTGTATTAATGCAGTAGGGAAAAAAATGCATTAGGATGTCAATACAAAAATGTAACCGTGTATATCTCCACTGTATACAAGAAATATTTTTGTGCCAATCAATCCCGACCGTCCAATCAATCAGTACCATCCATCTAAATTTTCATAAGGCTCTTAAACCTAACATAATATGGTTCCTTAAACCTATAATAAGAATTAATAGGACTCCTACATTATAATGTGAAATTATAATTGTACCTCTCTAAGATTGAAAAAATATTCCCTAAACTAAAGTATCGGAGGGATAAACATTACAACTCAAATACCCTCAATTATAACATTTTACTATGTCATCTAATGCCTGTAAATTAAATTTAAATTAATGCAACTGTCATTTGGATTATATACCTCGAAAACCCTCTGAATCGGACGATGTGGGACAAACAAAACATGGAAATAAAAAAATTAAAAATAAACCCATGCGGGCGCTCACACAGGGGCGGATTTAGAGGGGGCCCCGAGGGATACTGGCACCCCCATTATTTTTCAAATTTGTTAGTGTATTTGAATTCCTCTCGTCGAGGCAATAGATTTTGACTACTTAAACGTCAAAAATGGTGGCCAGATGAGGGAAATACAGCTCCGATAAGATTGAAACGTTCAAAATTTTTTTTTGAATGAAGTTGATGTCTGGTCCCCATATTAAAATTTTTAGAACACAGTGACACATTCAAAAAAAAATTGTGTGCTCCCCCTTTATCAATTTGTGCACTCCCATTATTAATTTTCTGGATCCGCCGCTGCGCTCACAGGAGGCTTCGCTACCCCGGCGGCAGAGCCGCCGACGGCCTGACCGGATCCCACCGACGGATTTGTCAGACCCTGAAGGCCTCTCATGCACTGTCACGCATGTGTGTGTGTATATACATTGATACACACACTATTATATAAAAAAAATATTCTTATAAAAAATTTGTGTAACAGTTAGGCCCATCTCATCAATTGGTGTAATGGCCGTCCGATTAATATCGAAAGAGCTATAAAAAAAACCCAACCAGCATCCCTCCTTGCTTGCCGAAATCGAAACACTTCCCTCAACCTGGACGAAATCACACGCCCTCATTGCAACCCCCGCCCCTCCTCCTGCCTGTTCTATAAGAAACCTCCTCATGGGTGCTTTTATGCTGAAATAATATCAAATGAAGTTAATCTTGATTTTAGATGGAGATGAAATGACTTGTTTGACTACTAACTAGTAGGCTTTATGTTTTCAAGGTCATTAATATCATGTGCATTAAAATGATTAAGCTTTTGCTTGTTAGGAAATACGAGATTCAGAGAACACGTAAAAAATCAAAGAAAAATTAACAAACAAAACATGCAAGGATTTAACGTGGAAAAATCCCAAAATCAGAGAAAAAACCACAATCATTCACGCCCAGAAAATTCACTATGAAAGAGATCAATAGTACACCGATTCTATTCCGCAGCTCCTCTTCTTCAGTTTTCGCATGCACGCACATAACCCTAAGCAGAAACAGACTTTTTATACAAGTAACAAACAAGATGAAAAAAATTACATAAATGCTTTTAACATTGCTCCACAAAATAACATTGCTCTGATTTGAAGTTCAGTGTCTTGTAGATTTCTTTGCTCCACGACTATAAGTTAAAGAGTGATTCCAATATTATGAACATTGTTTTTTAACAGCCTTAGGGGTGCCAAAACCTATCAGCTTTTTTCCTAGGGTGAATCGGATAAGAAGAATGTGAAGCAACTATAATAGTGTGGTTCTTTTTTAAAGGACGCAGGCAGTTTGATAGATCAGATAGTGATGAACGATGTGATTTTGAGTTGATCTGATCGTAGTTTGAGAAAACAATTTCACCCAAAACTTCGGCTTCGTTTGACACGCCGGCGGCGGTCGTAAACGCACGAGTTAAACCGTCATTCGTTAAGGATCACCTAACAAGCATTATCCGTTTGAACATAAAGGCGGATGAAGTTCCTTTGGTGGGCATTAACAATTCACAATTGAACCCTCATGTTCATGACCGTCACCATCATGCCAAACGGAGCCTTCATCTTGTATCCAGACAATGTTTTCCAAAACTTTATTTTGCAAACGCCATTTAACCCAAACAATTTTTTTTTACAAAACTCTATTTTTAAGAAACAGCACTTATCTCAAACTTTACTTTCCATCAGCAACTTTTCATCGACAACAATCAAACACAAATATTTTAGACGCAAAAAACTCCATCCTATGAGACAATGATGCGGCCGTTATCCGTGTAACGGGTCTCATAGAACTTGGAGATAAAATCAGAGGCCTTTTGGTCGATATCGGGCTCGCCCATCCACAGGTTCCTGCCGTCGTCGCTAGGCCCGACCTTAGTCGGTCGCCGCCATTCCTGGCCATCATCTTCATCCCGGTCGGCCGAAGTAGAGCGCGAGCAAGAGCAGCAGAAGAGAGTAGAAGAACCACCTCCCATGCCCTCTTCTACTCATATATGCGAAGGTGCCGAAGAACTCTGAATTTATAGAGAGAACAAGGCCTTCAGCCCAAGTGTTTGAGGAAGGTTGGGAGATTCCGTTACCATCCTAAATCATTTTAACGGCGTTAAGTCGCTGATTGGGCGTAAAAACACCACGTGATCATTATTTGTGAACACAAAAGTATATTCTTTTGGTCATCTTTCTCCGCCCTTCTTTTTCAACCTCTCTTCCTCTGCTGCATGTCTCCCTGTCGCCAATACCGCCATCATCTTCTTCTTTTCTTTCATAAGTCTTCTCACCACGGCCCGCCTAGCTTGACGCCAAAAGCAATTTGAACGTATAATTCAAAGGGCCTTCTGCTTTTGAATTCCATTTGTGCTATGATTGAAGGCATATTTAACTAAAGAAAACTTCATTTTTTTTTGGAGTAAAGAAAGAACAACGCTTCAGCTGGAAGGTGGAGAAGTGGAGACTCATGAGAACACACTGTTAGCGTAGCAATAAAGCTAATAATACAGCTACCCAGCATTTGTTTGGTCTGTATATTATTGTTTCGTTATTATGCCTGATGTCTTTGAATTGCTTATTACACGGATTCTTAAAGTGAGACGAGCTTTAACTGATTTCAAAAGCGGAGTCATAAAGCTATAAACAAACAATTCCCTCTTTTACTTTAAAGGCAAAGATGAATATTCTTCTAAATGCTGCAACGAAAAAACTAATTTTAAATATAGAAAAGGATAGAATTCCTTTGGTGAGGTTGGGCGTTCAGGAACGATGGCTCATAACCACCGCGTTAACGATCGCCGCCGTCATGCCAAACGGACCCTTAATTGAAATGGATAAAAACAACAGGTTCACATCAAAATTAATCAAAAATTAGTTGGGATAATCGATTATGATCGAGATGGGCAAAGAAGCAGTGTTCGTGTGGTAGTCCACAGCAATTTATGCAAGTTATTGCAGAAATGAGCTTATTTTCACCGGTGAAGTGGTTACGACCGCACGAACAATGTTAGGATTATGACACCTCATCCCAAACCCAGACCGTTAGGATCAGCGCCATGTCATCGATCCTAGGGAGCTTTATTTGCCTAGTTTGTCCTAATCCTGATTAGGAAGTGGTTTAGTGAGGGGGCTGATTTTTTGGGAAGAATTAAGGGAGTCTCAAACATGGAAATGCTTTATGGGGGGGATATAATATAGGAGATGTTCTTCCTATTTAGTTGAGACCTATTTTGGCAACCCCCTCCATATGTGTTCATCTCCATATATTGATGACTCTTGATCCTATTATAAATAGGGGTCAGCCTCCCTTAACCATGAGATGGTTCAGTAATATACAACACTAGTGAGAATTCAGAGAGGGAAAGCTTTGAGCTTTTCAGGCGGTTCTTCCGACGAACGGCGGCAGCAGATGGCGGCATCTGGCGCGCAAGGTTGCGGCGCATCCGGCCACCTCAGGCGAGGCGACATCCGGCCGGCCACCTGCAGTCGGCCCCAGAGGTTCGGCGGAATCAGGCGCGGCGACGGCGGCAGCAGGCGCAGAGGCGGCGACACAGGCGGAGCTAACGGAGGCGGCACATCCGGTCACCTCAGGCGAGGCGACATCCGGCCGGCCTCCAGAAGTTGACTCCAGGCGTTCGGCGGCTTCAGGCGGCTGATCCAGGCGGGATCGGCATCAGGCGGCGGAAGCAGGCGGTGATTCCAGCGGGGAAGATAGACAGTGTTTTCAGTTTTCTCTTGTTGTATCTTGTAACCTCATCTGTTTCAGTGGATCTTTCTGGCGCGCTCTCCCCGTGGACGTAGGAGCCCAACTCCGAACCACGTAATCTTTTGTGTCGTCTGTGTATGCTAGAATCTCGTTCCGTATTTTATTTTACGCGATATTGGTTCTTGCTCATTCGTGAAATTCCGTTGCGCTACCACGGCTTAACTCGATCCGATTTCACAACAGAACAAGACCTTAAAGAAAGAACAAACTGAGCTTTAAGGTCCAGTTCATGCGGTCGAAATCGCTTGACCGGTGAATAAGTCCCCGCAAACGGAGCCTATATCAAATTGAAATTAGAGAAAGTTGCATTTAAATTTCACTTTTTCGCAAAATTACTTCTTACTTTACTTGGCTCCTTTTCCTATAAATGTCAGGCTATTAAACAAAATGCCGATAATCAACATACATGCAGATCAAGTTTCATCAACATCTTGATGATTTAAACATTCATGAGAATTTTAAGAATACAAGGACGACGGGCCACCGCCTGCTTTTGAGTTGTCAGCGGCTATTTTTGCGGCCTCATATGCATGCATAAGTTCCTTCTGCATGGAGAAAAGCAGAGTAAACACTAGAAAGGACTTAAGACGATTACGCCAGAGTGATCTACTAGCGGGAGAGGGATGTCGTCAGGTGATTTCGCAAAGAGCTGGGAACGGACAACTGGAGGAAACTGGAGCTCATCGGGCCAGTGTGAAACCGGAGAAAAACAACCATTGTGCAACCTCTGTTATAGAAGGGAGAAAACAAGCGCTTGATTTCACGTCCCTGCCGTTTTCATTCTTCTAAAACTGAGGATGCAAGGGAATCTCAAACAGACCCTAAATGTGTATGATTGATGATCAAATGTTCTTTAAATCTCTCAAAATCAGGCATAAGACTAGTTTTAGATTTAAGTAAAGAGAACGGCTGAATTCTAGCTGCATTTTAAGGTCATAACATAAAATTCCAATCGAATATGATCTGCCACTTTTCCTTCTAAGACGTCCACGCATTCATCCATGCATACATATACACAAGCAGACGATAGTACCCTTGCAGTCGCCATACCCCATGAAAAACTCTCTCCTGACATCTCTCCTTTTATTTTTTGTTGTAAAAGGGAAATTTATGAGAGGTAAAGTGAGAAGGCACAATGTTTCGCCAAAGAGAAGTTTAATGTACAAAATGAGTATGCCCATGCTGCAGGCAACCTCTTTATAAATGCTAGAGCTAGTCAAACATACAACAACACCAACCAAAAGTTTTACTCCAAAAAAAAAAAATTTAAACTTCTCTGTTGCTACTTGAAATCAGCAGCATTCATGCATAATTTAAAATAAATCTGAAATGAAATCTACAAAATTTTCCAACAAGAAGAAATTCCAAAAATATTGTAAAGAGGGATTGCAGTACCTTATTCAAATATTAGGATGCAACGTTCTCCAATCTTGTAATTACGGAGATCTGAAAGCTTCACCGGCATATTGCACATCTCCCAGCTCCTCTTCAATTCGTAAGAGCTAAGCACGGGATTCATAAATATGGGAAATTTTAAATGGCAAGAAACCTGAATAATATTAGACAATAAGATGCTCAAATGAACATTACAAGTAGCATGGCCGTGAGCATGTCAGTTACACGTCTGGGGCATGTAACTGCTCAGGCTCTGTTTGGGGCGCGGATTCAAAAGAACTCATGCCATGCCTTCTCCGCTGCTGCGGCGACAGTGGAGATCGCAGGCCGGATTCCACGACAGGAAAACACCGCAAGCAGCAGCCACTGCCGTTCGCAGGCTCTGTCAGCGGGTAGAGGGCGATGGAGAAGCGGCATGCCGCTCTAACATTTTCTTTCATTTTGTAATATTCATTTTCTTAGATCTCGCAAAAACATGAAATATCCTTCTTGGGAGGAACTTGATACTAAATTCACTCCAATACTATTAATATCAAAAATATTTTAATTTACAAATGTTAAACTCTAATTTTCTCACTCCAATGCTATTAATATCAAAAGTATATATGATGCATGTATAGTAAATAAGTAGAACCTAAGCATTGAACCTAAAACTAGTTGGTTGTCGGCACAGAGGTGTATTAAATGCACGAGGCTACATGAGTTTTTAAACATGAACCCACATTGTGTATTGATGTGAGGGAACCGATTTAATAGGAGTCTTCAAAAGTATATATGTATGCATGTACAGTAAATATGTAGAACCTAAACATTAGCCCTAAAACTAATTGATTGTAGGCGGAGAGGTGTATTAAATGTACAAGGTTACATGAGTTCTAAACACGAACCCACATTGTGTATTGAAGTGAGCGAACCGATCTAATAGGAGTCTTCAAAATTTGACATTTGACACAGCTGTAGCAGTAGAGCTAGTCGACTAGGCAATATGGTCACTAGAACCTGCCATGGATAGCATGATCTAAGCCTTAAACTTAGGGTTATGCTATCAAATTTGACATAGGCCAAGGCTATAAGGGCCGATGGAGACCTAAACCCAATAGCCTAACCGCGATATAATACATTATAGGTTAAATGTTACGTGATAGAAAAATATCAAAATTAACATTATTCACATCAACAATGAAGTATAAATACATGTACAAGAGAGGGTGATCACACCACCCAAGGTGAGCCTAAGATATGTCTACCATATAGTGTGTACAGTATATCTAACACCCCCCTCAAACTCACGGGAGATCATACACTGAGAGTTTAGACAAAATATAGGCATGTTGGGTCCGCGTCTGCGGCTTAGTCATCAAATCTGCAAGTTGCTGCTCGGAAGGAACAAAATAAGGAGTAAAAGTGTCATGACCGTACTGCTCATGTAGGAAAAAAAGCATCCACCCAGATATGCTTGGAGAGTGAGTGATTCACCGGGTTTAGAGTAATCTGAATGGCACCAGTGTTATCACAGTGGAGTGGGATCTGGAGAAGAGATACCAAGATCCTCAAGAAGCCAGCAAAGCCAAATAATATCCTCAGCAGTGGTAGTCATGGCCTGAAGCTCAGCCTCGGTGCTGGAATGAGAAACAGTAGTCTGTCTCTTGGACTTCCATGAAACAAGTGAAGAACCCAAGAACAGACAGAAACCAGTGACTGATAGACGGTCAACAGGATCACTAACCCAGGTAGCATCCAAGTAAGCACGGATCAGTAGAGAACTACAACCGAAGAAGAAGAGGCCACGAGAAGTCGTCACTCGGAGATAGCACAAGAGCCGCAGCAGGTGACCATAATACACAGAGGTAGGCGTACTAACAAACTGGCTCGACACATGAACAACATGAGCAATGTCGCACCAAGTAATAGTGAGGTAGACGAGACTCCCAACAAGGTGACGATAGCGAGTAGGATCAGAGAGTGGAACGTCATCATCCGGACATATCTGAAGGTGAAGCTAGATAAGGGTGTCCACTGCGCGAGAGTCAGAGAGCAGTCCGAGCTAAGAGATCTGATGTGTAACGCCGCTGAGAGAGATGAAAACCACGATCAATAGAGGTGACCTAAAGGCCTAAAAAGTAGCTCAATTGTCCAAGGTCAGTCATCTGAAACTGATGTTGAAGGTGATGCTTGAAAAAGGCTACATGAGAAGGATCATCCCCAGTAATAATCATATCATTCACATAAAGTAACAATAGAGTCCGACCACGAGAGGAGTCCACAAATAAGGATGGATCATGTGGACTCGGGTGAAAACTAACAACTATAATAGCTGAGCCGAAACATGCAAACCACGCGTGGGGCGCCTTCTTGAGCCCATAAAGAGCTCACCGTAAGAGGCACACAAGTCCTGGAGGAGAGGAGAGACCGGGAGGAAAAAGTATGTACACCTTCTGGTAAAGGTCGCCGTGAAGAAAGGCGTTCTTCATGTCAAGCTGGAATAGAGACCAGTGGCTAACAACTACAACTGCAATAAAAGTATGAATCATAGTCATGTGGGCGACCAGAGCAAAGGTCTCATCATAGTCTTGTCCCTGCTCCGGCTGAAAATCACGTGTCACAAGTCGAGCTTTGTACCTCTCCACAAAACCATCTGAGCGAGTCTTGATCTCAAAGATTCACTTGCAAGTAATATGCACAATACCGGGTGGAAGAGGGACAAACTCCCAGGTACAAGTATGCTCGAGTGACATCAACTCAACAGACATAGAAGCCTGCCAAGTATCTGAGCAGCCTTACGGTAAGATGTAGGCTTAGAGCTGTCACTTAAAACCGAAAACCGCAAACCGAACCGGAACCAAACCGGAATCGCAAAGAACCAGACCGAACCGTTCGCAAATTATTCGGGTTCCGGTTTGAATTTTGGAACCGTGAACAACATTGGTCCGGGTGTGGTTCTTACATTTTATTATCCGGACCGGAACCGGAACCGGAACCGTAACATACAAGTCTCAAGCGGTTTCAAGATTTTTAGACCCGATCCGAACCGGACCGAAGTAGAACCGAACCGCAACCCGTTTATTATTATTATTACTATTATATTGTTATTATTTTATATTTTATCTATAATATTTATACTTACTATATCACGAGTGGAGCTGGTGCAGTTTGAACCCAAATCGTAATTGAACTAAAGGAGATCGATTTTGGACCGATCAAAACTTCACCGCATAAAAATTGTGTGATATGATTTGACATTGGTGCGGTTTTGAGTCAATTTTTGCAGTGCACTTTTGATTTTTTATACAGTTATAGAATATATTTTCAATTTTACTTATATATTTTTTTGAAATATTTTATTTAAAATATATATAAGATATACAACTACTATTTATTAGTAATAATGAAAGACAACTAATTGTAGCCGGTTGTTACGGTTGGCATGCCAACGAGATATGCGCAAGCCAACTAGAAGTCGTGGCAAGTCTAAACGCGTAGGAAGGCGATTGATACTATCTCACCGATCGTTGAAAAGACCGTCGAGAAGTGCGCAACATAATTATTTCTATTTTGATGTTGTTTTGAGTTTTACTGTTTGCAGTCCGCTTTTATTTCATTTCGTCAAGCTTGATTTTATTTTAGTTGGAACCGATTGGAACCGGACCGGACCGCATGGAATCGGACCGAACCGTTAGTGGCTGATTTGGTTTTGGTTCTTGTTGAACCGTAACCGGAACCGTTGACACAACGGTTCCAAAAATTAAGTTGGAACCAGAACCAGAACCGGAACCGGTCAAACAAAATAAGGTTTTGGTTCTAATTTGAAGAACTGTTATCTTAGTGGTTTGGTTCGTGGTTTTAGTAGAACCGGAACCGAACCGGAACCGTGACAGCTCTATGTAGGCTCTGGATTACCACATGCAGTAGCAGGAAGGGCAGGTAGATCCAGCGATAGTGTAACAAGGCTAAGGGGTCGAGAAGATGTCTCTCACGAAGTGGGTAGCGGCGCGGAGGAGGATCATCCACAAGACACTCGCCAGAGAAGACAGACACTGAGTCTGGGGGCATTGGAGGCGAGGGAACAAAAGGTAGACGAGTGTGATGATATAAAAGGGGGAAGACAAGCTCGTCAGAGGGAGAAGTGGGTGTCGAAGGGGGGGAGTGAGGAAGCGAGACTGGAGAGATCGAAGGTGGTATATATTGTGGCAAGGGGAGAGGAGGGGGCATACCGGAGGAGAAGAGACATGAGACAGTGATATAGGAAGGGTGAGAAATGCACATCAGAGGGAGTAACAGATGAGTGTGAGGTCAAGGGGCTAGAGGACACAAATAAAAGATGAGACTCGTTAAAGGTGACATCACGTGAGATGCAAAATCGATGTGCAACAAGGTTATAACATCGATAGTCCTTATGCTTAGGACTGTATCCAAGAAAGACACGGGAAACAAACTGAGCAGAGAGCTTGGTATGCTCACGTGGAGGGAGTAAAACATAGCACCGAAAGCGAAAAACACGAAGATTAGTGAAACGAGGGGGGTGAGAGTACAAACAAGCACCGGGATTCTAGCCCTGAAGGAAAGTGGAAGGGTGTAGGTTAGTAAGGCATACAACAGTGGAAACAACCTCAGTTCTAAAATGAGGAGGAACGTGGGAGGAGATGAGTAGGGTGTTGGTTGTCTCAATAATGTGACGATGCCTCCTTTCGGCGGTATCATTTTGAGCGTGAGCACCAGGATAGACTATCTGAAGGAGAGTGTCGTTGGTAGCTAGCAGATCGCGAAAGACATGAGAGAGGTACTCCACCATGAGTTGGAACAAAAAATACGTATGGAAGCAGAAAACTGAGTGTGCATCATAGCAAAAAACTAACATAAATCTGAAAATATTAAGAACGGGCATGCATAAAGTAGACCCAACAATGATGAGAATAGTTACTAACAAAGAGAAAATAATATCGGTGTCCGCCCTTGGATACAAAAGGTGCGGGACCCCATACATCAGAATGAACTAAATTAAAAAGACACTGAGACTTAGACTCACTAGACTGATAGGGGAGTTATAGCTGTTTATCAAGCTTACAACCCGTACAGGAGTGAGATCGATCAACAGAAACACGACCAAGGAAACCATGACTGATGAGAGAAGCGAGACGTGAACCATTGAGATGATCGAGACGGTGATGCCACTGAGAGAAGCCCACCGAAGGAAGATAAAAGGTAGAAACCGCCGACAACAATGGAGTGGATGGAAGGTGGAGACAATCAAGGACGCACACCCCACAACGACGACGGCCAGCTCCAAGGAGTGTCCCTGTCAGACGATCCTGCACATGACACACAAACTCATTAAAAATAACAAAACAACAATGAGATATGAGTTGGCGATGGATATAAGGTTCATGGATAACTTAGGTATGTAGGAAACATAAGGAACATTGAAATGGCTGGTATGAAGGAGGTCACGACTAGTGATGGGGAGAAAAATGTCATTTACTGCAATGATGTTAAGGTCAGGAGAGATGGGTAGACAGGACAAGAGGTGATGACATCATAGGTCATGTGAAAAGAGGCTCCATCGTCAAACAACCATACGGAGGGCGAGATACCTGTAGGTGCGGATGCAGCCGGATGAGAGGTAGAGGCGTCAGAAGCATCTGGCGAGAGCACAGAGGCAAAGGAGAGAAGCAATGAACCGTGAGAGAGCTGCTGGGCAATCTGCTGGGCAAGCTCAGAAATAGAAAGAGACTACGCCAGAGTAGAGAAGGGAGCTAAAGGTGCACCAAGAGCATGCTAATGACCAGACTGTTGAGCCCTTTTAAGCTTGTAACACTCAGATTTGACATGACCAATACATTGACAGTAATGACAGTGGAAAGACAGGTGATGAGGAGCACCAGAAGGTGCCAGAGGAGAAGGACGAGGAACAGGGCGCACCAGAGCACTATAACTAGGCAAGGGTAGCAGTGGAGAATTCACAAGCGAAGATTGTGGGAGAATCTGGGGAGCAGCTAGAATAGCATGAGGCATCACACCAGGAGGAGTAATCGTGTCCAAGGAGAGGAGAGGAGTCTCCTCAACAATCACCAAGGCCAATGTATCATTGAGAGACGACGGAGAGTCCCGGTGCCGAAGTTGTGCTCGAATAGGCTCGAACTCGGTGTGTAGGCGCATAAGAAACACATACATACGCTGGAAGTCGTGATCCTGACATGTAGCAATACACTGAATGCAAGTAACGCAAGGCGGAAGGTGTCATCTCATCACACTGACGCCAGAGGTCCAGGAGCTCATCAAAGAAAGCTTGACAGATAAATCACGCTAGTAGCAGACACCAAGGATCTGAAATAGATAATAGTGCAGGGTCTGGCAAGATGGCAGGTAGAGGCGACGCAAGTGATCCCGCATCGCCTTGGTCATAGGTAACTCGTAGACGGTCATGCAAATGTGGAGCTCGCAGGACTAACAGATGACGGCAGTCGTGCGAGAGTTGTCAGAGCGCCACCACGCCCAGTCGGAACGTTGGGAGGAAGTGGTTGTGCTGATAGTGGAGGAGGGGGAGTCCACAAGACTGGTAGCTGGTGGGGTGTCCGCAAGACTAGCAGCCGTTGGGGGCGGAGCAGGCTTGGTTCCGTGAATGTGGCCCCATAGATCGAGACCACAGAAGAATGGAGATGACCAACAAGGTCCAACGGCTGCATGAGACAGCGGAGTAGGCCAACGGAGGAGGTCCGGCGGCTGCAGGAGGTCTGGTGGCTGCAGGAGACAGTGGAGGAGGTCTGGCGGCTGTAGGAGGCAACAAAGGAGGTTTGGCGACTGCAGGAGACAGTGGAGTAAGTCTGGCAGCTGCATGAGACTGTGGAGCAGGACAACAGAGGAGGTCCAACGGCTGAAAGTGACAGCGGAGGAGGTCTCGCGGCTGCAGGAGACAGTGGAGGAAGCTCAACGACTGTATGCGGCAGCGGAGGAGGACCAACGCCTGCAAGTGGCAGCGGAGGAGGACCAACGCCTGCAAGTGGCAGCGGAGGACGTGCGGATAGCGGGAGACGCGAGGTAGAGACAGGGATCGGCGTGAGCAGGAGACGCTTGGAGAGCAGAATTCGGCAGTATTGCGAAGGTGAGACGAGTCGTAGTGCGAATGCGGGACGTCGCATAAGAAGAAAGCGGGACACAAGAGCGGTATGTGAATGGGATCAAGGAGAACGACGGATAAAGCCAAGATTGGCTCTGATCCCTTAATAGGAAAAGATCAAAACTACCAGTATTCACATCAACAATAGAGTATAAATACATATACAAGAGAGGGTGATCATAACACCCAAGGTGAGCGTAAAATAAGTCTACCATATAGCGTGTACAGTATATCCTAACATCACGAAGGGTCCAAATTCTCCAACCATGACATTTATCTTAAGAATCAAAATACATTTGAATAAAAAAAACAATACATCAAAAATATGAAAATGAAATGTGTTATCGCATCCGTGTCTCTAGTCGTCCAATTGATGGTCCTATAATTGTCGATAATTATAATTTAACCTTGAGCGAGTGTTTTAGGACGTCGGGCGTAACGGGAGATTATAGCCGTTAACGTCGGGTGCCCAACCGCCCCTCTCATTATAAATAGGGATGAATGTTCTCATTTTCATTTTGATTGCGTGTATTGTGAGAGAGTCCAGATCGGCAATCATATTGCGGTGCGACGCCGTAAGACCCCGGGATGCAACATCCCGGTTTATTTTCAATTATCTTTTCACTTATTTTCATTTCCATTCACTATTTCGAATTACTGTTGCGTTTCCCGCGATTAATAGAGGTGACCGTTTCATTTCCATTCATTGGAACAATCGATAACTCCCCCTCATTCCCACGATCCCTGTTATCATAAGGAGAAAACCGCCAAACTCCTGTTCATCCCCTTCCTCCTCGACGAAAAGGCTCGAAGCTTCCCAGCAGCGAAACCAAACCCGCATAATCTCCATCTCCATTGATTGCACTATCCCTGTCCATAGTCATCCCCAGACGCTCTTGCAGGTGTCGCGTTTCCCCACAGAGCCACGCGATTTTAGGATCTCAGCTACTCATGTTCATCATCTTCTTCGACGGGAAGGATCGAAGACATCCCAGTCGCAAGCCCTGAAATGCTCAAAGGCTCATTCCCTCTTCCCCTTCCCCTCTCCCGACCTCATTCCAGAAGCCCGCACCTCCTCAGCCTAGCATTGCCGAGTGGACTCCTCTCGTCCCGGAAGCCCAACACAGCATTATTTCCCTCAGATTCAACATCCAGCATACTTTCCACTTCTGAATCCCATCCAACAAATCAGTGACCTTATCCACCCTGTTTCAAAACCTAGCTACCTGTCCCCCTCCATATCAAGCCACCATTGGCTTTTCCCCTACAGATTCAGCAGCCACATTTAATTTCCTGTGGTCAATTCAGTGCAGAAAATGCTCCTATCCTCATTCAAACAGCCAGCACAAACGCCCCAGGGCTTTGCTCAGCACCCCTTACCTTCCATCACAGACATTGCAATCACGTCTGCCGTCGCCACCGGATTCCTTATGCTTGTGAGTATTGTAGCATTGCGTCATTTATTTCTTTATTAAATATTGGGAGATAATACATGTTTGCTTGAGAATTGGGATCGCTAGAGTAATTGTTCCATTTCTTTAGGTCTATAACACTTGATCGTGGAAATTATGGTTGAAAATCCTCCGTGTGGAGAAAGAGCTTGATAGAATTTGTGTGCTTGAAAAGTTTAGATTCATATTGTGTAGATTTGCCTAACTTTCATAATAATATTTGTTAGCACTTGGTTTCGGTAAATGTTAATATATATATATATATATATAGGATCAGAATCAAGTGCGAATACAGCGTTGTGCGAAGAAGGCTGGGCCACCGTCTGATTGCATCTCACCACTCCTGCATCACACGGCGATGGTTCCTCAAATAGAGGAGATGTGCAACGACGATGACCTAAATGATACTCAACTCTACCCTTATAAAGTCGTGTCGCAGGATCAATAGTTCCACTCGAGTGCGGGAATAAGGACGACGATAATCGTCATAATGATGTGAAGACCTCTCTGACGACACTATGAGATCCAGTGTAGACGGACGGTGGTTCCTCAAATTGAGGATCAATGTAGTGATGACCACTATGATAGGACATTGAGTGGCATAACATGTAGTCCTGCATATTTTAAAGTAAGCTCAAACCTGGGGCTCTAATACAAAATTGATCCAGGACGGGCTGCAAGAAAGACGGTTCCGACACGCTAATGCTCTCTTATGTGAGTGTGCTTAATGAACGCGAACAAACCCAATGTAAATAATGCATGTATATATATACATACATATATATATACATAGGGACGGGTTCCTGTGCGAATACATTTTTCACATGAACCGGTGCGAAGAGCTTTTCTGCAGTGGCGGACCGCCGACTGCGGGCTCGCGGCCACCGGCCGACCGGCGTTCGTCGGCGGCCACGCCGACGAACCCCGGGCGGCCGGTGGTCGGCGAGCCCGCAGCCGGCGGCGCAGCCGACGAACCCCGGACGGCCGGTGGCCGGCGAGCCCGCAGTCACCGGCGGTGGCGGTGGGATGCTGTAAATTTTATTTTGCAGCGGCGGCGGCTGCGGGCTCGTCGGCCACCGACCGCCCGGGGTTCGTCGGCATGGCCGCCGACGAACGTCGGTCGGCCGGTGGCCGGCGAGCCCGCAGTCGGTGGGCCGCCACTGCAAAAAAGCTCTTCGCAAGGGTTCATGTGAAAAATGTATTCGCACAAGAACTCATCCCTATGTATATATATATATGTATGTATATATATACATGCATTATTTACATTGGGTTTGTTCGCGTTCATTAAGCACACTCACATAAGAGAGCATTAGTGTGTCGGAACCGTCTTTCTTGCAGCCCGTCCTGGATCAATTTTGTATCAGAGCCCCAGGTTTGAGCTTACTTTAAAATATGCAGGACTACATGTTATGCCACTCAATGTCCTATCATAGTGGTCATCACTACATTGATCCTCAATTTGAGGAACCACCGTCCTTCTACGCTATATCTCATAGTGTCGTCAGAAAGGTCTTCACATCATTATGACGATTATCGTCGTCCCTATTCCCGCACTCGAGTGGAACTATTGATCCTGCGACATGACTTTATAAGGGTAGAGTTGAGTATCATTTAGGTCATCGTCGTTGCACGTCTCCTCTATTTGAGGAACCTGAGTCTGTATATGCACGACCACCACATGTTCGTGACTCATGTCCACCCACAAGTACGACATGATTATGTTATGTACGAACGTCTCGATGACCCTCAAGAATCCTATAGAGGTCACCTTCATCGAGGTAACATCACACATAGTGACCTTCCTGCCCGAAAGTGGACATGACGGAAGCCGAATTTCAGCAATGGGTTCTTAAGAAGTTTGATCAATTAGATGCATAATTTGACGATCTTCGCACTCGTGTTACCGCCATTGAGGGTCGACAAGAGCACTCCACTTCCGAAAGAAGAAAAACCTCACTCATTCCACTTGATATTCTCTTTGAGGAAGAACGGGTTGCCCTCCCAACACAGGATGTGCGTGTTAGGAATTAGACACCACGAGAGACCGCCACTTAGAGAGCCTTCCCTCGGCACTATACCTGCTAGCTCACTATTGAGTGAAAGCTTTTCCCACACTTCTCCCGATAGCGCACCGAGCCATATCACGATTGGAAGCCGAGAGCCTAACAGTGATCTCGCGGCATCCACCTCACCCCTTTCGGGGAACACGACCCCTTATGGTGGTTTGCTACTGGAGGATAATCCCCTTGTTGATGGGCTCTCTGACAACCCTCTATTGAGTCTCCAGATGAGCCACCTCGTCCTTGTGAGGATGAGATTCAGGTGAGTGACACGCTTATGAGTATTGAGACGTTGACATCTCTCTCATTATCGCTCTTGATATTAATAGTGCTCTAGAGAGTGGATCTTGAGTGTAGCATCCAGTATGTGGGGTTCTCCCTAAGAGCACTTAAGTATAATTCAATTGTTTTGAGAGTTCATCATCTGGTCACAAGCACTCATGATGAGTTTTGGGTCGTACCTCATGCTGACCTACCAGATGAGTTCTTTCTCATGAGGGACACTCACCACACACTAGAGCCGCATCTTATTGTTGATGTCTGCGATTTTCACTTATGTGATCGTCACATTCACGATGACTTATATATATATTTTTTGGTGAGCCCGCTAATGTGTCACATTCCCTTAGCAAACATGTCAAATTTGATGTGCTTCATTTGCATCATCATTTGGACAAGATTACTCATCACATTTGCGACAAATATTATTATACTCTTCTTAGTGAACCCTCTGATGAGCAATATGTTGGACTTCTACTCATCTGGGATGTATCTATCATTAGTAGCACAATCGAGTTTGAGAGTGCATTTAATG
Organism: Platanthera zijinensis; assembly: GCA_039513925.1. NCBI lineage: Eukaryota > Viridiplantae > Streptophyta > Magnoliopsida > Asparagales > Orchidaceae > Platanthera > Platanthera zijinensis. Next base: position 15,354,783 of record CM077087.1, read on the forward strand.
ACTCGTTAATCTTATGTCTTACTACTTGCACATATAGAGACAGTCCGCACACTATATTGACACATCTTATTACTGACCTATCCGATGTTAAATGGAGTGTTCATTGCACCCGTAACGATTTTTGTTATGGCTCGCCCACTGAACCGCCTGATCCTGCACCTATCTTAGAAATTTATTATAGTACCCAAAACCACCGGTTTAGAGTCAGTCGTATTAGTAGTTCATCTTTTGCATATGTTGTTTGTTCATTTACATTTAGCACATGACTCATCCGTGTTGCATAAATCACACATGTCGTATGTTTTGCATCATTTGCATAAAATATATGAATTAATCCGGAAGAAAACTATTAGCAATTTTGAATTAAATAAGGTATGGGAAGACATACACAAATGTGAGCAACATTTTCGGGTGTGTGAGCATGTCATGGTCAGACTTTGCAAGGAGGGGCTCTCAAAAGGATCCGCTACTAAACACAACTTAAGCGAATGAGTCCTTATAGAGTTAAAAGAAAGTTGGGACAAATGCCTACGAGATCGATTTTCCTGCATATATGTGTATTCATCCCGTATTTAATACAAAATATTTGACATATTACTTTGAATCTCTCGAGTATAGGGACTCATACCTTGAGCATCTTCTGACACCCTCCCAGTTACAGCTCGACACTTCCCTTGTTCAGCTTGAACGGGCACCCACGGATTTGTCCGCACCTCCTATGATTCCCCCAGTTCTTATGGATCCACCAGCACGAAAGGTGAGAGCTGAGAGTATTACTAGTACTATGACGGACGAGTGCACCACCCCTACAAACGATCCTTCTTACTGTTACTTGGTGAACTGGAGTGGGCATCCCACCTTTGATGATGCCTGGATATTGGCGACAAAGTTTGATAGACTTGCCCCCGATCTTTGACTACAGCTCAGTCATCTTCATTCCTAAGAAATGAATATTTTTCAGTCGGGGGGAATTGATAGGGATCGGTCGGGTAATCATGATCTTGACCGTTAGAGGAGATCGGGTCACCACTTAGCGAGACCCATTTTTGCATATTTAACTAGGATGCATTGACAGAATCGGTGATCCGGACCGCGAGCATGTCTAGAGCGCCATTTTACATTTTATATGTAATTTGTTTTATTTTTTTTGGAGTTGTATTTAATGTTTTAGTACAATGGGCATAACGTACAATCATATTGTTCACGTCGGGTGCCCAACCGCCCCTCTCGTTATAAATATGGGTGGATGTTCTTATTTTCATTTTCATTGCTCGCATTGTGAGAGAGTCCAGATGTGCAATCATATCGTGGTGTGACGCCATGAGACACCGGGGTGCGACGTCCTGATTTATTTTCAGTTATCATTTCATTTATTTTCATTTGCATTCGTTGTTTCATATTACTATTGGGTGGAACCGCTGATAACTCCACCTCATTCCCACAATCTGTATTATCCGAAGGAGAAAATCGCCAAACTCCTATTCATCCCCTTCCTCCTCGGCAGAAAGGCTTGAAGCTTGCTAGTAGCGAAACCTAACCTACATCATCTCCATCTCAATCGATCGCTCTATCCCTGTCCATCGTCATCCCCAACCGCACTACCAGGTGTCGCCCTTCCTTGTAGAGCCACGCGATTTCAGGATCGCAGCTACTCTTGTTCATCATTTTCTTCGACAAGAAGGATCGAAGACCTCCCAGCCGCAAGCCCTAAAACGCTGAAAGCCTCATTCCCTCTTCCTCTTCCCCTCTCCCGACCTCATTCCAGTCCAGAAATCCCGCACCTCCTCTTTCTAGCATTGCCATGTGGACTCCTCTCGTCCCAAAAGTCCAGCACAATCATTATCTACCGCAGATTCAACATGCAGCGGTATTTCACCTTCTAAATCCCAACCAGCAAATCCGTGACCTTATCCACCCAGTTTCAACACCTAGCCTCCCTGTCCCCCTCCATATCCAGCCACCATTGGCTTTTCCCCTACAGATTCAGCAGCCATCTTTAATTTCCTGTGGCCAACTCAGTGCAGGAAATGCCCTATCCACGTTCAAACAGCCAACACAAACATCCCGGGGTTTTGCTCACCACCCCTTACCTTCCATCACAGCCATTGCATCCATCTCGTGGAGCCACGCATGCCGCTGTCACCGGATTCCTTGTGCTTGTGAGTATTGTTGCATTGCGTCATTTATTTCTTTATTAAATATTGGGAGATAATACATGTTTGCTTGAGAATTTTGATCGCTAGAGTAATTGTTCCATTTCTTTAGGCCTATAGCACTTAATCATGCAAATTGTGGTTGAAAATCCTCCATGCAGAGGAAGAGCTTGATAGAATTCTTGTCATATTATTATTATATTATTATATATGTATTTTGTCAAGTCAAACGTATTATTAGCATTGTATGAGTCTAGTCGCAGTCGCCATTATATTTTAATATTTTAGAGTCTATTGTTGTATTTATATTTATGCCACCGGAGATCCTATATATAGATCCCTTGTAATGTATGAAGGATGAGGAGTCAAATCAAGTCTATTTCCATAAAACCTAAGAGAATTTGGAAGCTCTCTCTTAGCACGCTCTGCTTAGGAAGCCGCGGTCATGGCTCCATAGTATCTCCTCTACCATCATCTCCGCCTCCAGCCACTCCTCCGACAACCTCCGAGTAGGCCCATAACAGTTTACTTCAGACAAAAACTTAGGAAAGCATTTGATTTTAATGTAAATTAAAATAGGAAGAAACAAAAATGAAGACATTCACTAACCTGGTTGTACTTGGCCAATCTCTCACTGCGACATGGGGCTCCAGTTTTGATCTGCATAAGAAACAAAATGAGAAACAGGCAGAACATGTGTTGCTAATGACAAATAAACAGAATTCAGAAGAAGGAAAAAAACTGTCCATCAGAGTTCATGCCTGTCCGCTGGCTAAACCCACAGATAAGTCTGCAATAAAATTATCTTCTGTTTCTCCACTTCGGTGGCTCACCATCACCCCCCATCCCGCAGCTTTTGAATCAAGAGCTGCTTTAATTGATTCTGTTACAGTTCCAATTTGGTTGACCTGAAAAAAATGTAATATTACACACAGTTACATAAGGAAGCCGCAATCTAGTACCACGAAAGGGTTTAGAAAAAATGACTGGTGCCTGAATAAACTGACACTGTAATATCTACAGCTTTGCATCAAAATCACATCACATAAGTGTTCGATTTTTCTTGATTGATGAAATTTAGCTGTGAGTAGTGCAGTTAATTTGTAAATTCATGGCCGAATTAAACATGATAATGTAAAAGCACGCATGCGTATCGCGTTTAGTACTACAGTAATTTTTGACTACTTGGTCGGGGAAATTTAGCCCTTACTCTGCACACTTAACTCAGATGATGACTCAATCATGACCCCAAGAGATATACAGCAAGGATGATGTGACTCCAGAAAAGGACTAGGAGTTGCAGTCATACTTAAGGATGCAACTCATGGATTTGATTATTAGATATCACAATGAATATGGTGAAAGTAGGACAATGCCCTAATAAGAGAAACAAATATCCAACTCAACATTAACTTCCATATGTTCAAGTAAAACTCATGTCCCTACTCCCTATATTTTAAAAAGTTTATAAAATAATTCTGATCAATACTATGCAAAAACTAAAGAAATAATGACAACACCATCTTAATCTAAGCCTTACCGTCAAAATAATTAAAGTAGTTCATGCTATAAAACTTTTGGGTTCCAAAGCGGGGGCCTAGTCTGTGTAGTGATGGGATAGTAGATATAATGTGTGCCGAGACTTATCGGAGCCCGCATGAGTCTACATACGCCGGAGGTCGGAACAAGATCGTCGAATAGATGATCTGAGTTGGTAGTCGCGTTCCAGTTAAACGACGGCATACTTTTATGTAATTTTATTTATTGTATCTTATTTAATGTAAATTTAATTATTTTATGTTTTGGACGGTCTTGCCTGTCCGGATTGGGTTCCAAGTCTTAAATAGGGGTCTAAGGGCTTATTTTCAGATGTCGCAGAATTTTGACAGATTTTCCGGGCTTTGCAGTCTCTCCGCGGTGCCGATTACGCTGATCATTGGTGTCGAAGCCAGGATAACTAATTTTCCGCACACATAACCGCCTAAAACTACCCACAATCACGCCATTTATTATCGTAACCACCAAATCCCCTCTACCACCACTCTTAGTCGCCGGAAACCACCCTCCCAAGTACCGAACAGCTATCTCCCACATTCCCCCATCACCAACTTCTATTTAACTACCTACAAGCGTAACTACCTAATAACTACCTTCCCCATACTTCATTTCACATAACTACCACCCCAACCATTTAATAAACAACCAATCTTCCCGTTAATTTCACCATACCTGTCTCCAGACTGCTGTCTAAAGTCAGTTTACTGCCTTCTCAGCCCAACCGAACTCCATCTCCTCCTTCCAGAAATCACCCACTGTCTAAATCCAACCCGTCCAAACAATTGGAGACAATTTTCTGCAGTCCATCTAAATCCCGGCCCCAAATCTCCTCCAGATTTATGATTCCCACCACCCCCTAGCCGCCACTCCCATCCAGATAAAATTCCAAAATTTTCCCACCCGTCCATGAACTGGACTGCAGGTTCCAGCCAAGAACTTACCTCTCAGTAATTCAACGCCTAACCCTCAACATATTAGCCAACTCCTCTCCTCTCCAAACATCTCCCACAATATCTACTACTGCCTTAAGCCCTCAGCCAACTTGCGCTTCCATATTCCAGCAACCACTAACAACCAGAAATGCCCATTTCCACATATATTCCAGCGACCCGAATCTCCACTTCCAACCCTTACCCAACCAAAGAAGCCCCACATTCTACTTACCTGAGCCTTATCCTCAGCCCAAGGTTACACTATTACCGATGAAAAGAAGATCCGGAATAGGGGGGAGGGCCAGAGGCAAGAATGAGAGAAGGATGTTAGGGTTTGATAGGAGACGAGGGAGTGACCCTTTTTTCATAACACATCCAAAACAAACATTACAAAGTCGAACATGCCCTCTTATAGTAGCGAGGTGCAATTAGCAAAACAGAAATATTAAATAAACAAACATAAGAAAAAGCTGAATGTTGATTATCCTCCGTGCTCGTCATAGCCGGTTCCTCCTCGTCGGGCCGAGCCGCGCCCTCCATCACCGCCGTGTGCAGTCTGCGCTGCTTGTAGACCCGCCATGGACTCACCTCAACGTGAATGTCGGTAACAATACCGCCATATGGAAAATTCGCCTTAACCTCAAGGTAGAAGTCGGGAAAGCGGAAATCATCTCGTAGCAGCCAAGTGGCCTCGAACGGGGGACGATGGCGCCACGCAACAAGTATCTCCACTGGGGCTGCATCTCCTGGAAGATGGTGGTGGCGATCTAGAATGTTGTGTGGATATACGAGGGCGGAGTCGGAGTAGTCCAGATCGACCGAAATGTGATCCAGAGTCGGATGGTGAGATGGTCGCCCACCTTAGTTATTAAAGGCGCAAGGCGCACCAAGGCGCAAAGGGCCTTGGAACCTAGGCACAAGGCGCAGACACGCTCCTGACGAAGGCAAGACGCAACCACATCCATTTTAAATAATCAGCATCAAGCAGTATTTCAGCTTCTTGATCAAATTCTTCATCTAGTCTACTAATTAATCATTCATTACTATGATTTGTATCTCTTGAAAAATAGAATCAGTGCGGTCACTTGCATCATATTTAAGTCTTAACACACAATTATTTTTCACAAACACTAAATCAATAAAAAATTATTGAGTTCTTACATTATTTTTCTTAATTTTTGAAGAAAGAAATTTACAACAAAAATCGCACTCAAGCGCGCCTTTTATATTATAAAGACGCAAATAAATTGCATGGAGGCGCAAACCTCTGAGCCTGGAGCCTTAGGCGCGCCTTTAATAACATAGTCGCCCACTCAGACGGATACGGCTCCCCTCGGGAAGTTGGATTGTAGGCGACGGTGTCAATCCGGGCCACAACTTCGAACGGCCTAAAGAAACGAGGCGCAAGTTTGGGGCAAGGGCGTTTGGCGACCGTGAGTTGGCGGTAAGGATGGAGTTTGATGAAGACCTTCTCGTCGACTTAAAAGGAGAGATCCTTGCGCTTGCGGTTGGAGAAAGATGTCATTTTTGTCTAGGCCCGGCGAAGGTGATGCTTGAGACCGTTCAGAATGATGTCCCGATCTTGGAGATGATCTGCCAAACTAGGCATGAGGCACTCCCTGGGTAGGTGTCGCACGACATCAGGTGATTGTCGGTCGTAGACGGACTCAAACGGAGTCGTTCCTGCTGCATGGTGGTAGGCGGTGTTGTACGAGTACTCAGCCCAACCCAACTACTTGGCCCACGTGTCTGGTCTCTCGCCAATGAAACAACGTAGGTAAGTCTCCAAGCAACGGTTGAGAACTTCTGACTGGACATCCGTCTACAGATGGTAGACGGAGTTCATGCGAAAGTGTGTGCCTTGAAGGCAGAACATGGACGTCCAAAAACTGCTCAGAAAGAGGGGATCGTGATCGCTCACAATCGATCGCAGAAAACCATGGAGGCGCACGACTCCGGAGATGAAACTGTCGGCTATTCCTGCGATCGTGCACGGGTGCCAGAGAGGAATGAAGTGAGCGTATTTGGAGAGCCGGTCCACCACGATGCGGATGTAGTCGAACCCGTTGGACCGGGGAAGGCATGTGATGAAGTCCATAGTAATGTCCTCCCAAATGCGATCCGGAATCGGCAGGGGCTGAAGTAACCCGCCGGAAACATAGCCTAATACTTTGTCATCTGGCATGGAAGGCAGGCGGCCACGTGGGCTTTAACTTGCTTGAACATGTGTGGCCAGTACAGCGAAGCCGCTAAACGTCGGTAGGTGCGAAAAGCCTCGGCGTGGCCCTCGGTTGGAGTAGCATGGAACTCGGCGATGAGGCGCGGAATGAGAGCTGAGGTCGCGGACAGCACTAAGCGGCCCCAATAGAAAAGCTGACTGCCCACCAAAGAGTAAGGAGGGTGGCCTTCTAGGTCGGCGATCAGGGTCGTTCGAATGGCAGCAAGGTGTAGGTCCATCTCCACGTCGTGTTGAATCACTGCGACATCCTCTCCAGACAAGACGGGAGATGGCCCGGAGTTACGGGGAGTGTACCTGTCGAGAGAGAGCGTCTGCCTCCCGGTTGGTGCGGCCTGGGCAAAACTTGATGGAGAAGTCATACCCGAGGAGCTTTGCCACCCAAAGTTGTTGTGTCGGTGTGGTGATCTTCTGCTGTAGGAGATACCGCAAGCTGTGATAATCGGTGCGGACAATAAAGGGGCGGCCCAGGAGGTACGGCCGTCAGTGTTGCACTGTGAGGACAAGTTCCATGAGCTCGTTCTCATAAGCTGAACGAATTCAAACGGTGGTGGAGATTGCCCGGCTGTAGCAGGCGATGGGGCGACCATCTTGCATGAGTACCGCACCCACACCAGTGCCCGAGGCATCGCACTCCACGATGAAGGGTTGATTGAAGTCGGGCATGGCTAGAACCGGTCCATTCACAAGAGCCTCCTTGAGGGCAGTGAATGCAGACATGGCGGCAGGGGTCCACAAAAAGGGGTAATCGTCGGAAGATTTGAGTAACTGTGTCAGGGGCCGAGCCAAGGCATCGTACTCCCGTATGAAACGCCGATAACAATCGGTGAGGCCCAAAAAACCTCGAACGTCCCGAAGGGAGGTTGGAGTCGGCCAACGTAGGACCGCCTAGATTTTGTTGTCATCCATGGCCACTCCTTGGGTCGAGATCGTGTGGCCCAAGGAGCAGACGGTTGGTAACACAGAACGAACACTTCTTGCGGTGGAGGACAGGATGATGCCGACGGATCGTCTTGAGCGTGCAGCGTAAATGACATAAGTGCTCCTGCCAAGATGGGTTATACACCAAAATATCATCAAAAGGGCAAGGACGTGTTGTCGTAGTACCGCTCGGAAGATGTTGTTCATGGTGGCTTGGAAGGTGGTCGGTGCGTTGGTCAGCCCGAAGAGTATGATCAGGAACTCGTAGTGCCATCATGTATTCGAAACGCTGTCTTTGGTACATCCTCCGGCCGAACCAGGATTTGGTGGTACCCCGCCCGGAGGTTGAGCTTTGTGAAGAAGGCGGCGTCGTGGAGCTCGTCCAACAGCTCTTGAATGACTGGAATGGGACATTTGTCCGGGACTGTGGCCTTGTTCAACTCCCTATAGTCGGCACAGAAGCGCCAACTCCCGTCCTTCTTGCGCACGAGGAGGACCAGGCTGGAGAAAGGGATAGCACTGGAGCGAATGAGGACGCCTATGAGCATCCCGCACCAAGCGTTCGATGTCATCCTTCTGGACATGCCCATAGCGGAAAGGCCTGACTGATACGACCGAGGTGTGGGGTTGCACCGAAATGGCATGGTTAGTGGCCTGCACCGTAGGCAAGCACGTGGGGGCCGTAAGCACGTCGGAGAACTCCTCGAGGAGGCAACGAAGGTCGGGTGGAATCCCCGGGGAAGCCATCGGCTCGGTCTGTAGCTGCCAAAGCCACGTTGAGAATGCCACATCGGTAGTGTTTTGGACGGTACGGAAGGAAACCGGTGCAAAAACACTGCAGGATTGCTTTCCAAACTTGGAAATCAGCAACAAAATACATTCCCGGACTCTTATTACGTGTGTAAGCTAAAGTATGAAATTTTAATACTTATAACTTAATTTTGGTGGATAAACATATTATTTAAGATACTAATTCATAGTAATTTGCTCATCAATTGTGCTACTTCCAAGGCTTATTCACCTACCATTTAATTGAAGCACTTTCCCTTTCATTTAATTAGATCTTCTTTGTTTCTCCAAAGCCAAATCTCAAACATGGATGCTTGCGGACTCTATAAATAATTTTGATTATTCATTAGACTATTGCTTGTGCATCGCATCAATTTTTTGAATCCCCAACATCACCACATTAACACCAAATCATTAGTGTTTCCTTAGGGCACAATTGCAGATTCACCTTATATCCGTCATGTAGACAATAAATTACTAATCAGAAAAGAGGAATGTAAACTCTTACTTTCAGAAGTAAGCCATTGCAAGCCTTCTTCTGAATTGCTTCAGCAATTCTCTTCGGATTTGTAACAAGCAAATCATCTCCTACAAGTTGGATATTCACGGAAGATTGGAGAGATGTCCAAGAAGTCCAGTCATCTTGGTCAAAAGGGTCCTCGATGGACACAATAGGAAAGTCTCTAATAAATTCTTTGTACAGCTGGCATAAACTTTGAGCTGAAAGCACATGAGCTCCATCATTTGGCTGCTTCTTAAAGTTTAGATCATATCTTCCATCCTTTCTAAAAAACTCTGAAGCTGCCACATCCATTCCTATTTTGATCTGCAAAAAACATGTTAACTTAGCATAAGAGAGACAAGATTATCTGTAAGAAGATAAAGTTGGGGTGGTTAGGGTCTGGAATAAAATCATCAAATAAATCTCGTTCATTCAATTTTAATCTCTATTCTAATAGGTCGCGTGACTTTTTTAATATATAAGACTAACACACATACAAATATATATATAGGGCTATTTACCGGGACTTCCTGATGGAAAATACGACACACATATCGAGTTACGCGATGATATCATAGCCGTCTGTTGCCCCCCTAGAGTCTATATATTGAGGGCGAGGGCTCTCATTTTGGGTATTGAAGATTGGAGCATGGAAGCTTAATCCTTGATCATTTTGGTGCCGAAGCCGACCTCGGGTGCGAAACCTGGGTTTATCCCCCATCCCCCTCCTTGGATGGCCACCCTCATCCTTCCCCATCCCTTGTCATGGAGCCACCACCACTCCTCCCTCTACATAGCCGGCCACCATCAATTTCCCATTCCTCCACCAAAAACAACCCCTTCACTCTCCATTTCCACCTCCGATGATTACGGGAGAACGTTTTTGGCCACCACCGATGATCACCTTGCATCCCTTTCAATTTTCCTTCATTTTGTATTTTCCGGCGATCGCCGAAAAATATTTCCGTCAACCACCGCCGCCGGCAGCCAACGGCCACCACCAGCCGTAAACCACCTCGACCATCATTCATAACCACCTAACTACCCGCTACTCCATTTCCACTTTCCTAAACTTTAGGAATTAAATCCTTAAGATAACCACCCCTCCCACTACCCCCTCTACTACTCGCTGGCCCCCTCCCCCTCCCTCAACTCCCTCTCCTATCTCACATGGAGCCACTACTTTCATTCCTCAATTGCTACCCCACTCTCCCCTCCCTCAACTCCCTCTCCTATCTCACATGGAGCTCCTCATTTGCTACCCCACTCTCCCCTCACCTCCTCAACGGAGCCACCCCCTTTAATTTAGGAAATAACTAATAAATTTCAGCCCTTCCATTCCCTAAACTCACTCCCCACCATTCCATTTCCCTCCCTTCTATCCTAAGCCTCACGTGGAGCCAACCCCACTTCCTTCTCCCAAACCAAAATCCCACCACTCTCCCCAACTCCAAACCAAGTCAGCCTCTCTAGCTGACAACCCGCAGCCCAGCCCAACCGCCTCCCCTCTCCCTCCAAGCCATCTCCACCACGTGGAGCCACCTCCTAGCCGGCCAGATTTCCGGGAACAATTCCTGGCAGAAATTTCACCTTCTGATACAGCCCAGCAGCCCCATTTCTCCCCTCTACCAACTACCTATTGCTGTAGGAACTTCCAGACAGTAAATCCCCACATTCCAGCCCTTACCAGCAGCTGTCCAGGCACCTTACAGCCACCATTCAGCCCCCGCTGCTTGGACAGCCCATCTCCGCTTCTGAGAAACCCAAATTCAGCCCCCAGGGGGTTCTCATGGCCACTCCACAGTTGATTCGACCCACGCCGCATCTTTTACTTTTTACTATTGTGCATGTCTGTTATTTTTGTAGCACGTATTTTCGCGCCTTTTGGCTTTGTTATGTAGCGTTGAGTTGTATCGCGCATGTTATGAGCGATGTGATGTTATTTTGTATCGCACATGTTGTTTGCGAAATATTTTGTATCGCGCATGTTGTATCCGGCTAACGAGACCCTAAATGCATAGGTCTAGTAGTTTAGGAGATAGGTTAGTTTAAGGCAAGTTTGAAATAATTAACTATTTTATTTAAATGTCTCATATCCCTAACAGTTGTCCCCACCGTGAAATCCCCTCCACATTTTCTCCAATTTGACACTAATGCATTTCTACCATTATTAAGAAAATTCTCAAGCTATTATCCTAAACTGATAGTTGCCAATATCAAAATCACCCAAATCCTAGCCATTTAAAAAGAACCCCATGATATCTACCAATAGCCAACATCAAACCCTAATTCCGCCTTATAAATCAATCCCATTCTAATGTTTTGGGAGCGCCTGGAAAAAGAATTGAACGAAGACCTTGTCTTTTGTTCAGTTCCGTCCAGGGCACACCCTCTCTACCCGACTCCCCTCTGTAGAACCTCGATCTTCATCGGCTAGCCTCCTTCTAGACGTCACTCTTACCACCATCGATTGACGTTGGAGCTCCTCCAACCACCTTCAGACGGTTTACTTCCTCCAGCCGCACCTTCCAGGGCATCTCTTCCCCGACGGAACCACCAGGGAATCCCTCGTCGGCCGCCATTACTGCTACCAGAACAACCTCCAGTCCATGGTGACTCTTCAACTATCAGCAACTTGTGTCCAGATCCAGCCTCCAAAGTGTCCCTTGCTTCCGTCCTGACCTGCCGCTGTCTTCCACGACTACTCCGGCCTCCGGCGAACTCAGTGCCTCCTCCTCTGGCTATTGAGACTACTTCTTAGTCGATTCCAACCCACCTGCTTACCGTACAACCCCCGAGCACCCTATTTACTTCAGCAGCCCCCCCTGAGTTTTTCTCCTCCAGGCAGTCCCAAACACAGCAGCTAATTGGGCCTCTCCTCCATCCTCCCATAAACTTTCAGTGGTTGTCACCACTACCGTTGGTATACCTCTTTGTCTCCTAGCTCAACCATGCAATTTAATTTAAAGTTCATTTAAATGAATAGTTAACCTATTAGAGATTGCCCTAACTAATTCCATTTTCTGATTATCATTTATTTTCAAACACGTGAATGCCCCCGCTTAATTTCCCCGTCCGTGGAATTATGATTTGTGACGTTATTACGTTTGTGCGGTAATTTTGCGTTTGCGAGCGACGCCTAGGTCGTTTATATGATTAAAATAACCCGCAAAGTCCCTTCGTGCCAAAATTATTTTAAGAGTTTGCAATCTTATCATTTAAAAACTACAGCCCCCACCTCGATTCACATCAACAGTCCTCCAAAGGAACCTCCATCCCTCCCCTCATTATAGTCGTGGTTTTCAAGGATCGTGTTTTTGTTTCTTTACCGTTAGGTCGTGTATATTCTCTACTTGAAGAGATAGTGGTTTGTAGGCTTTGTTTTCACTTTTCAACTGTTTTGGTCTTTGAAATATCTCATTTAACTATTTATTTGATTTTCGGACACACTTGCATTTGTATCATCTCACATGTTTTCATATTTGATAGTTTTACTTCTTTGTGGTCAATCAAATTAATATTGTTTATATATCTATCAATTATTACACGTAAGAAAATTCGTCGAATAGGTATGATTGCATGTAGGAATTCACTTATTTATTTCCCCATCACATAGGACTGTCCTCTATGAAACACAGATACTCCCCGAAGGCAGTGTACCCGTATCGGATACGTATCAGGTACCAGTACGTACCCGGTACTCGACGGACACACCTATGTGGACACACTTGGACTTAGCACATCATTTTGCATATTGTGATAGGAGTATGTTTTTCTAGAGTAAACAAAAATTGGCTCTATGCTTGGAAGCGTTGGTACGTCCAATTAAGTTGTGTATTTGTACCGAGTATATTTCTGGTATTGATATGTTTCTGTTACAATTACGTGTATTGAACATGTTGATACGACACAAGTTATTAACAAAACGGCTAACTTGTCTCTAGACTAACCAGAGATTGAAGATGTTGATCTCCAACAATGATGAAGAAGAAAAAAAAGACTTATTAGTAGACTTAAGTTTAATTTTCTCTCTTTTGGTTAAACATATAAGATGTTAAATTTTGTAATATTTACGAATGTTTAATGTTTGAAAACTTCATGTTATATTGCATTGATTTGTGAACTTGTACTTCAAGCTATGATTTATGGTTGACCCTCGATGTTTAAAGAACTATTTATTGCACTTGTGATATATATATATATATATATATATATATATATATATATATATATATATATAATATTTGTTATAACTTATGATGACGTACTTGTATCTTTGTTTTTAAATTTTGTCGTACCGGGTACGTATCGTACCTGATACTCGTACCCATACAGGTGCTTCCTACACTGTCCTGCACCACCTCCCCTCTAAATTTGCTAAATTACAGGTTGCACCCCTCTTACTTTAGAAATTACTAAAAGCTCCCTTGTAAGATTACATTTCATAACATCCATGCACAAAAAGATTATGAAGATTTACTCCAAAGGGGTACTTTTGTGCATGGATGTTATGAAATGTAAACTTACAAGGGGGATTTTTGTAATCTATAATTATGCTAACTTCCAGGGGAAGTTTTGGTAATTATTCGTATATATATACACACAAACACACACACTAGCGGTCTTGCACATGGTCCCTAAGTGTGCAGTATGGAGGGGGTAACAGTGCTCAGTCGACGCTCAAATGATGGTCAGATATAGTCGTCACAGTGCACTGCGTAAATTTTACCTTCCCAGTGTAACCAGCCTTTTTGATAGCCCCCATCAGCAGGACAAGTCCTTCCCGGTTATCCTGAACATTGGGAGCAAAACCGCCTTCATCTCCAACATTACATGCATCTTGCCCATATTTTGCCATAATTATACCCTTCAAAATATGATAAACTGTTACACCCAGTAAACAATAAGGATCAGAAATGTAGATTTTCCTAAATGATTGTCAACCGTCAAAGACAAACAAGTCACTGATGGTTTAAGTCTAAATATTGAGCATGTATTACAAATTAAGTTGTATCGAGCATGCTTACCCTCACTACCCATGCGGAGAGCTTCAGCAAAGGAACCAGCACCGACTGGTAGTATCATGAATTCTTGCATTGCCAAATTATTTCCCGCATGGCTTCCCCCGTTTATGACATTGAAAGCTGGAACTGGCATTACAAGATGTTTGGTTCCAGAGATTTCCTGAATATGTCTGTACAAAGGAACACCTTTGGCACCAGCTCCAGCCCTACAAACACTTAGAGATACTCCAAGAATGGCATTAGCACCAAGTTTTGACTTGTTTGGAGCTCCATCAAGTTCAAGCATGATTTTATCCACTTCATTTTGGTTCCTGGTTTCATAATTAGAATAATTAAGTTGAAGTTCTAGATAATATGAACCATAAACTCTAATATTTATAAGGATCTCTACGTAGTAAGCACCATCACAATTGATAGACTAAACAAAGATTAACGAGGTTCTATAAAATCATCTTCCATTTTGTCCATGCTAAAATATCCTGCAACTCCGTTCAAAAAGCTGCAATGGAAAAACATAAATATTCATCCGAAGTACCTCAAGGCACGCCATGCACATAGAACCTACCTCTTTTTATATATTCTATGTTGAGTGAATGACATCTGAATCAGGTAATGACATTAAAATTATGCTCATGCAGGTTGTGTGTAGGCCGACAACATCTAAGCAATAAGTAGAGAGTTGAACCTTTCATATAGATCATGAATGATATCTCAATCAGGAGTGCCAGTGCTTCTTAGGTAATATATAGCCAAAAAAATGTCGAAAAACATGTTTATAAACCTATATAGGCTATAGCATATAAGGTAATATATAGCCTATATAGATCATATAGGCCATATGGTTATACGCCTAACAAGACTACATTCTTCTACTGAATATACAGACTTATTCTTCGTATTCTTCTATATAGTCTATATAGTCATATGTATAAGAAGAATAAGAGGATGAAGAAGGACCATCTTGACATCTTGTCCTATAATTCTCCTTCTATATAGGCTACTTCTTCCTCTTCTTTTTCTACACACATAAAAGAAGAAGTCTATATATATATAGAAGAAAAGGCCTATTAAGACTTATATATGAAGACGAAGAAGAATTATAGTTAGGCTAATATTCATATACGCTTCTCTTATAGACACTATCTACAGACTTCTACTACAGAATTATATTAGCCTATGCATATATAGTCTATTATATAGGCTTCTATATTCTTCTACTACTTAAATATTTAGGCATTTATCTATATAGTCTATGTAGCAATAGTCTTATATATGCTAATCTATATGCTACAGACTTCAATATATAATGTAGTCTTATATTGGCTTTAGGCTTCTTCTCCTACATACTGCTATTATATAGACTCATATAGGCTGTAGCAGAAGAATAAGATTACATGGTTGACTATTGGCCTACATAGTCTATATAGATGAAGATGCCTATATGATACTCATATACAGCCTATGTAGTATATGTTGAGGCCGGAAAAATCCCTACTCCAAAATATTTGGTTCTAAGTGCAGCCCGAGGTTACTTGACCCGTCGATTTGGCACATCCGGCTCTGAAGATAGAACAAGAGAGAGAAAAACGACTAAAAGGACCCTAGACGCTACAACAGGGAGGTTCCACCACGTATGTGGAAACTTAAGAAAATTTCTCCTCCATAACCAAAGATGGCTGAGCTAGATACGAGAAAGGCGCCACACAGACAAAAATTAGTCGCGAGGGGGTAGATGAGGGTAGGATTGCAAGATTTCAAGGTGTCATTCCTGGTACCCCTGGGGTCCTATTTATAGGCAAAATCAGGGGGGGGGGGGTCAGGCGAGAAGACCCAGCCATGCAAGCTTGTCCTCAGGGTTCTGCTGACTTCACAGATTGCTAACTTCACAGATTGCTGACTGACGACTATCTTCAAGTGACTATCTTCGATCCTCGACCGTGCTTGGCGAGGTAGTACTATAAGTCGCCTACTAGGCGAGTGTTGTAGTTGTTCGTCGCGATACGTTGTTCGGATGCTCGCCTGGATGGTCAGATAATTGAAACTCGCCTATATTGTTGGTTGGTCACACGCCTGGCCGAGTATGATACTCGTCTGTAATAAAGGATCGCCCCCTGGTCCACTATTGACGGGTGACATGGTCTTCAATGTTGATGTTGACTCTTGCATTCGTGACACAACTGGGAACTCCTTGACGAATAGGGGTTGTACATAATCCCCACTCTTTTCGAGCAATCTTTGGAGCTCCAAAAGAAACATCCAACCCACTATTCGGCAAGACCCTCAAGCAAGGTTCGACCTCTTTGCGGGGCTCAACCTCCTTCGTCCCCCGATCTCTATAAGTAGAGGAGGAGGAGACGATCCCTAGGCGCCCTTTCTGGAATATCAAGAGATGTCGTTCACAGCTGAGGAAATCTCTAAGAAATTTATGTTCTTAGGGGAGATGCTTGGCCCAATGCCCCCATCCGCCAAAAAATGTCGGTGTGATGGCGATGATGAGGAAGTTGATCGTCGGAAGCCGAAGAAGAAGAAATCGCAAAAAATGCCCGCTGATGTAGGAGTAGGCTAGTGGTGCACAAACCTACAACGCAAGGTGTGAGTGCAAGAGTGACACGCTAACCCAAACCTATATGCAATGCGATGAGCAAGATTTCGACAAATAAATATAAGCAATGAAAAGTCAGCACCACACAGATATTAAAATGGAACAAGCAAATATTTATTTTGGACAGTATTATAATGGTTTTCCTCCGCTCGAAGGGCCAAAGCAAAGCGCACGGCGATTGTCTCCTCCTGCAAGTTATTAGAGCACCAGAACAAAATGCTACAAACAAGAATCGCAGCAAACTATAATGAATCACCAAATGAAAATGTTGAATCAAGAGTACAACACTACAAAAACTCACAAAGCAGAGGGTTGAACGGAGGCACTGAAGATTTGGAGGGCCGGATCTGTAGATCGGCGATCGGAGGTGGAATCGGTGGCGAAGCTACAGTGGCGATGGCTGTCCTCGGCGGAAACGGTGAAAACAGACAATAAAACGGTGGATCCGGCCACGAATAAGTAGATCCGGGCCGGGGAGGGGTAGATCCGCTACTTAAGGTCGGATCCGGGCAAAAATGGGAAGTATGAGATATGGAAATAACAGATCGGGAGCGAAATTCTCAGATCTGAATGGATCTAGAGAATTAGGGTTGTTTGGAAGTGGTTCCACGAAGGGAAAGAAGTGGAGGGTCGGCGTGAACAGTATTTTGGTGGACATCAAGCGGGTGAAGAGGAACGGGTGAACAGTATCGGGTGAACAATAGCGGGTGAACAGTAGCGGGTGAACAGTGTCGGGTGCACAGTAGCAATGTACATTAACGATGAACAGTAACAGCGCACGGTAATCGCGAACAGTTTTCGGTGGTAGGGGTTGGGATTTGGGGGTTATAGGGGCTGCGGATGAGGGTTTCGGAGGGGGGAGAAGAAGGCTATGGATGGGTAGTACCTTGGGGGGAAGTTTGAGCGTCTAGGAGTCGTCACATAGGGTTCCACGGCGTCGGCACCAGAGAGTGATCGCTGGAATCCGGGAATAGAAGTCTCCAAATTCTGCAATGGTTCAATTCAGCCCTCTAGCCTCCTATTTATAAGAAAAGAAAAGCTAGGGCTTCCCCATCAACGGCTATGATTGGTCGGTGGGTTCGGCCCTTAAAATACATCAATAATAAACTGAAAAAAATAAACTAATATAGTTTTTTGACTCGCGACGACGTCCCGGACGCAACTGCAGAGTACGATCGGCGATCAGATCAAGTCTTCATGCGCGAATAGATGAACGTGGGTCCCTCCTTGCCGCGAACCCCTACATGTGCATAATTCGATGGATTCCCATCAACTCCCCCCGACTGAAAAGCCTTCATCTCCGATGAATGGAGATGATCGTACTGAGGTCGAAGTCCAGGGACGAGTCGATCAAGCTCTGTCGGTAGTATCCAAGTGTCGTCCGCGTCAGGGCGGCCCTGCCAGTGTACCAAGTAGTGACATTGTGGTCCGTCCGTGGTGGGAACAAACTGATGGGATCTGATCTCTGTGATGCACTCATCTCTTATCTCTCGAATGGTGGGTCCCGGTGCGATCGGTGCCTGCGGTGAAACCAAAGAGGACGAGTTCCCAGGTGGGTGGATGTCAACAGTGGGTGGACTGGGGTGGCCATCAGATGGTGAGGACGTATGAGGGTGGTACGTCAACGCCAGTATGGGTGGGGGTGGCTGGGCATCTCCACTGCTCGGGTCCACATACTCATGAGGTTCGTAGTATGGAGTCAGATCTTCAACATTAAACACTGGGTGAATTCCCATACTAGCCGGGATATCGAGTCGGTAGGCATTTGTCCCAATACAGCTAATAACAGAGTACGAACTCATTCGCCTGACGCTTAACTTCTTGGCAAGCCCCGAAGGGAGCCTCTCTGGGCGGACTCATACCATTACCTTTTCACCTTCAGTAAATATTTGTTCTCGCCTTCGTTGATCTGCATGGGCTTTATAATTTTCATTGCTTGTTATTATTCATCGGCGAACCGACTCATGTAACTCATGCAAATGTTGTGCAAATGACTCAGCAGACACACTAGGGCGCGACTCTAAAGGACTCGGGACGAGGTCTATAGGCTTCCTAAGGTCATATCCTGATACTACATGAAATGGACTCAACCCGGTAGACCTATTGACTGAGCTATTGTAGGCAAACTCTGCAACAGGGAGATCTAAGTCCCAACTACCTACATGCTCTCCTACCAGACACCGCAAAAGATTCCCTAAACTCCGATTCACTACCTCGGTTTGTCCGTCTGTCTGTGGGTGATATGCCGAGGAGAACCTAAGAATAGTGTCCATCTTATGCCACAGGGTCTTCCAGAAATATCTTATAAATCTCACATCGCGGTCTGACACGATCGACTTGGGCAGGCCATGCAGTCGAAAGACATCCCTCATGAATATAGATGCAACGTGAGTCGCATCTGCCGTTTTGCGGCAGGCAACGAAGTGCGCCATCTTCGATAACCGATCGACCACCACGAAGATGGAGTCGTGTTTCCGTAAGGTGCGGGGAAGTCCGAGAACAAAATCCATGCTAATGTCCTTCCAAGGGCGGTGTGGGACAGGTAAAGGCGTGTACAAACCCGTGTTCTGCTTAGTGTCATTTGCCGTCTGGTAGATACGGCAGTGGCGAACAACGCGAGCTACGTCCTTCTTAAGGTCGGGCCAGTAGAGGCGGTCCTCGACAATGGCTATGGATTTATCTCGCCTGAAGTGGCCCGCGGCTCCGCCCTCGTGCAACTCCCAAATCAGGTAATCACGGTAAGATGTTTGGGGAATGCACAGGCGGGAGCCCCGGTATAGATATCCCTCATAGATCTGATATCCCTCAACAGGGTCGGGTGGGTCTCGGGACAAGGCGGTGTAAATCTCGTCAAAATCAGGGCATGTCGGATAGTCCAGCATCAATCTCTCTAGACCCTCTACGCGCTTAGTTGGTGATGAGATCGCTGGTGAAGGCCTCTTATCTAGGAGGTCAGGGGATCGAGCCCCGACCTCAACAACCTGTCGAATGGTGGTGATTCCATGGAGGAGAGCGGGTTGGGGTGTACGGGTCGCGGCTCTGATGAAAGCCGTCTGGTGCTGACTCCAGGTGGGTCCCCCTGGTGGGACTCTAGGGTGGCGGGCATGTGTGACGCCTGTGCCGCATCATAAAAGTGCAGGTTATTGAGGCCAGGGCTCGATCCCCTGACCTCTTAGATAAGAGGCCTTCACCAACGCTCTCATCACCAACTGAACCGCGTCTCAGTTGGTGATGAGAGCGCTGGTGAGGCTCAGTTGGTGATGAGAGCGTTGTTGAAGGCCTCTTATCTAGGAGGTCAGGGGATCGAGCCCCGGCCTCAACAACCTGCCGCATGGTGGTGATTCCATGGCGGAGAGCTGGTTGGGGTGTACGGGCCGCGGACCTGATGAAAGTCGCCTGGTGCTGACTCCAGGTGGGCCCCCTGATGGGACTCCAGGGTGGCGGGCAGGTGTGACGCCTGTGCCGCATCACCCGCTCTCGCAGAAGAGGGGTCCTATGCTCCTGGCGAGAGCCAAACTATCCACGTCAAGCCCTCGATGATCTCGGCCGCCACTCAGGAGGAGCTAAACCAAATAGTCCTGGGCGAGGATGCCGACGCTCCGAGGGGTGAATCTGCCCACCCCAGTCCTCCACCGAGTAGTCCTGCAGCCAATTCTTTATCGCAAACCGAGGCTGATCATCCTAATGAGGTGTTGTCCACGCCACCTTCCCCCAACGATGATATCCCTTCCATCGGGGTACTCGCCCCCTCATCTGTGCCATCTGAAGTCGGTCATTCCTCTGAGGTGCCGACCACCCTGCGAGGTACGGAGTACGTGGTTGAAGGTCTCCTTCGTAATCCTTATTCCTGGCCGCTTCTTTTGACGAGCTCCCTTCTTATTACAGAGAAAACGCCACTGGTGAACCCCGGCGGCCCGAGCGACGCCTCGCCGAGTAGGAGCCATCCGTCGACTACTCTGCCCGTCCCCCCGAGCCCTACGACACACCATACAATGCGGCTGCATCTGGGTACTGGGTGGTTGACTCACAGCTCGACGCCTCCCGCAAGAAACCCGTCGGCCAATACTCTGGCAGAGATTCTTCCTCCTCCGCCTCCCTCCTCTTCCCGCGGGAGCTCTTCCC
The DNA here is from genome assembly GCA_039513925.1 of Platanthera zijinensis. NCBI lineage: Eukaryota > Viridiplantae > Streptophyta > Magnoliopsida > Asparagales > Orchidaceae > Platanthera > Platanthera zijinensis. The sequence continues at coordinate 15,375,621 of CM077087.1, forward strand.
TCCATGGGGATTGTTGGAAGTGTGCCGCCTCCTCCCTCCTCACGCAGCTGTGGGAATGGGAGGCCACAACCTTCTGGCACTCCGGCTCTTGGCGATCGTCGACCACCGAACCTACGGGGAAGGAACTGACGAAGTTTTATACTGAACCCTCCCCGCATCATCACAACCCTCAATTCCATCGGAGACAGCGCAGTGGTCGCTTTTCCGGACGCCGGGATTCAAACCGTCGTAGCCCTTCTCCTCATCGACCACGCTCCCCCCTCAGGCGGACCTCTCCTCCCCCGGATCGCCTTTCTCCTCGGCGTGGGTCCCTTGCACGAGAGCGGTCCTCTCATCGGCACGAGCCAAGGCCACAGATGTCGCGCATTGGTAACTACCTCTTCGCACTGGAGCTTACATTCGCATTTCTTTCTTCTTGTCGCCTGTATAAATATTGGCGAGTTTTTTCTGCAGGTCATCCCGCCACGCCCGAGGCAGTGTTGATCGACGTCATCGGTCTTCCGCTTCTTGAATACCAGGAAAAGGTCGCCTCGGCGTATCTTGACCTGGATATAAAGTTTGATCAACTGGCGATCTGGAGCCGCGCCAACGCCTGGGCTCACTGGAGATTTGCGTCACCAAACTGGAAGAGTTCGAGGACCGCCTGAACATCATTGAGTCCGCTTCTACATGATCAACCACATGGACCAGCGCCTAGGTATGGTGGAGCATCGGCAGCACCTGCTACACAATAAACTCCACGGGATCCGGGCGAGCATTGGTTCGGTTGGGCGGCTAGCGAGGATGGATGACAACATCCGGCAATGTGAGGAACAACTAGCTATGGAGAACGAGTCTCTTCGTCGAGCGTGCGAGCGAGGATGGTTGGGGCGACATGCCCAACCCACAGATCGGCCCAGGAACCTTCAGAGCCTTGAACTTCTTCCACTCTTTCTATCTTAGCGATTTTATCATTTTGTTTTATAATAATTAATTGTTGGAACTTTTTGTCTGATTTATCATAATTAGCTTGCCTCTGCGAGTCCTCAATTTGGTGCTTCCGTCACTTTTATTTTGCAACTTGTGATAATAGTCTGCGTGCTTTGTCTGTGTTTGCGAGTATATGCTTGTGCAGGTCGCTACATTTGCCCGATGTCGTCAATCTTCCTTTTGAGTTGTTGTCGAGTATATGAGTCGTGGCGAACGCGCAATGCCGAGTTCTTCTAATGACGGGTGACCCCCAATGTGCTTATCATGGATGCGGAGACCCGTCCCCCTCCCCTTTGCTTTTGTCTATATATAGGTGGGGAGGGGATCAGAACGGCGCTGTTTTTGTGGAACCTACCTTTGCTCGCTCGCTCCTTTTCCAGTATTTGATACTCGATGCTTGCAACTAATAGTTCGACATGGTTTTCGCCGAGGATGCGCGCGCTCACAAAGTCAGCCACGCCGCGGCATTTAAGGCGGTGATCTTCAAGAAACCCATTACAGACGCCGACGATCTTGAGAACTTCAAACAACGATTCTTCCCTCCCACCGAGGAGGGTCTTCACGCGAGAATACCTCGTTCCTCTAAGCGTATTAATTCGTTCTTCCCATATCGGGTGGTACTACCCATTCTCCACTTTGAGGTCGACCTCCGCCTCCCGCTATGGCCCGAGTTCTGCAAGATCCTCTGACACTTTGGGCACTTGTCGGCCCAGATCAACCCCAACCGTGTGACGATCATCAAAGAGTACCTCTCCTTCCTCAGGTCGGAGGAGATTGTCTTCGATCTGATGACCTTCAAGCGGAATTTCCCTATCGAAGCGACGAAGGAAAGAATCGTCTTCTTCTCCAGCCACACTTATACCGCCACCGGTATAGTGAACAAGGTACACCGCTGGACCAAGTGGTTTGTAGTCACCAGCGGACCAGTTGGCGATATCATATTCGCCCCATTGTAACTGTCGGACAGCGTCTTTCTTGCCCCCACCCTGGAGGGAACAGCCAAGGATCTTCAGTCGACCTTTGTTGGTAGGAGGTTTGATGTCACCTTCTCGCGGCGTGATGCCTCAACCTGCCCTATATCTACCCGGGAACAGGTATCATAGTGAGAGCCCAAATATTCTTCTAGTTAGCTTACATAACTTGCTCCTGATGCATTTCTCGCTCTAGCAGGTGCTCGCACAGTCTCACAGGAGCCCGTCCCACTAGCGAAGGAAGCACCCTCACCAGTTCGTGGCGTAGAATCCCAAGCGAGCACTGTCGAATCTTCACCAAAGGTTCGTGTTTCTATATCACTGATTCCTGAGAGGGTCGTCAAATCGCCCGCGAAGCCCGCCCCAAAAAGGCCTTCCAGGAGGACTAAGCGAGGTGAACCGTCAAAGAAGAGGCCCCGGAAAAAGGAGGTTGCCTCTAAGGACAAGGAGGTCGCCGAGGATAGCGAAGCAGGGGAGCCCATCTTGCACCTGAACTTCAACTTCGGTACCGAGGGGGTGGCGCTTTGGTCGCCCCTTGGTTACCTGGGAGGAGGGGACTCACGAGGTCCGACTGAGCACCAACCTTCCCCATGCTCCGAGGACTGGGACGATGAAGGCGAGGCCTACAACATCGCCTTCGCAATGGATGGTCGCGAAGATGCAGCAATGCTGCCTGAGTCCAGCACATCCTTCCTCGCCAACCAAGCCTCGAGGTCTCTGTTGCGCTCCCTCGAGCTCGCTCATCAAATGGCGAGGAACCTCAAGGCGTTGGACGACGGTACGACGTGCAGGGTGACCAGATTGACATGCTCCTACGCTCGGAGGGCGAGTCTCGAACGAGGATAGAGGAGCTTGAGATGTTGCTTCGGGAATCTAAAGCCAAAGTCGCTGAATGGAAGGCCTTCGAGGTGATCTTGGTCAGATGAAAAACTTGTTATGCGTCCCGTGTGCATGTTGGCGTTTTGGGCTAACAGCGATTGATTCTTCTCTGTAGGAGTCCGAGTTGGTTGCTGCTCAGCAGATCTTGGAGTTGGAGCAGCGGCTCGTCGAGAGCCAGGAAGCACTGGAGGTGGCCCTAGTCCGAGTCGCCGAGCTAGAGACGTGGGAGGCAGCGAGAAGTCAACCGCCCAAGGCGAGCACTTCTGGCATCGAGAAGAGGATCTGGATCATCCTGAAGGACCTCCCTCGGATGAAGCGCAAGATCGCCAGGGCGGTAGGCGACGCACTCCTCTCTGCGCTGCAGTACGAGGATCGGCTAAAGCAGGGCTCCGAGAACCTGACCGTGGACGATGTCATCTCGGGGCTCCTTGCCAAGGAATCAAACTCTTTAATGCCCGCGCGATCTCCTGCCTCGGACGAGGACGACGATTCAGATGCCAAGGACGAGGACGACAGTGAAGACGAAGCCACCCCCTGAAGTTTTGTCACCTGCCGACACTCTTTTTTTTGTTGTACAAATGTTTTGCAACAGGCGTGAAATCTCGCCATTTTGCGCAGATATGTAACTTTATTTTTTTATTTTTTTTGAAGCAATGGAAAGACCATTTTTGCGAAAATAAGCTCATTTTAACTTTTAGGATAAAGCATAACCTAAAACATGGAAGAATGTTGAGTGTAATCTCTTTTGCTTCACTTAATGACAACATCAAGAAGCATAGCATAAGCAATCAACCGAACATCATCTAAACTACATGTGTTGTTACTCATCAAAGTTTAACCTATGGCCAGTACATCAACACTCTTACTCCAATAAAATGACTAAATGAGCTAGCAAACATCTAAATTGACAAAAAAATCCTAAATGATCTTGTTTGGAAGCAGAAGGTTGGCTCGCAGGATTAAGAATCAAAGAAATTGATGTTCTTTCAAAATCAACTCATCCATGCCATCTGTAAGCACTATACCTAAATTGAAAAAAATGATCAATTATTTTTAGATATTTTTAAATTTCCTTAATGTTTAGCAATAGAATCTCTTACCATAAAATTCATCTATTTAAATTTGGATTTATCATTTCTTCAAATACTTAAAAGGCAGACTAAGCATTCACTAAACTGACTTCGGAAACAGTTAAATCCCTCCAAAACCAATTAAAACTATCCACAAAACTATATCAAGTTAATGACTAATGACAATCTAAACATTCACTCATTTCTATTTTTTCAAATAAAATGAAACCTTCAATCAAAAAGCCATTATCTGAACTGTAGTAGAAAAATAGGGCAGCGAAGTTGAGCGGGAGAAGATGAAAATTTATACCTTTGCTTCTGGACTTTCGATCAAGCTAGCGGTTTTGAGTCTTTTGACAATCATTTTGCTACATAAAATAGAGTGTCGGTGTCGGAGAAGAGAGAGAAATAAGAGAATGAGGGTGGGAGCCGGGAGGAACTACGGGATTGCGGTGGAGAGAAGCACAATTTAGGAATGTAGTAATGAACGCAACCTGGAGCTTGGAAAAAGGATTTTGGAACATGAAATTGGAAGAAATGCTTACCACAAGAATTGGGACTTGCCGCAATGCCTCCAGAGGCCAAACGGCCTGAACTTTGACTTTGTGTCAGTGAGTGGAAGTGCGGGACTGCATGATTGCGAAGTTGGGGAGCGAGTGGAAGTGCAGGGCATATTATATATTAAGAAAAAATCTTAGGGGTCTGGGGCCCCAACTGGCCCCCCATTAAATCCGTCCAAAGAAGTTATAAGTAAAGAAGAAGGTAGATTTGGGGAGGTCAAAATTGGTTGTAGCAATCTCAATTAAATTTACACATGTCACCTCCACAAAAATTAATTAAACCAGATAGTCATCCTGTCATCTTCCTCCTCTTGCAACCAACAAAAAAGTTGAACGTCTCTATCTTTCCGGATCCTTTTCTCCCTCATTCGGACACCGTTTTTGACGTATAAATAGTCAAAATTCATTGCCTCGACGAGAGGAATCCAAATTCATTATTTATTTTGCAAAAAATATTGGGGGAGGGGGGCGGGCCCCCGCCAGCCCCCATCAGGTCCGCCTTTGTGCTCGCTAGGCTCTTAGGCACAGACGTCGATTAATGCTCGTTAGGCTCTTAGGCGCGGATGTCGATGAGTTTTCACTAGGCTCTTAGACGCGGGCGAACCTATATACTCGCCAGACTTCGATATTTTGTAGCATTTCCCCGAACATTCACCGCATCGTTGTTGGCGAGTATTGGCCCAGCCTCTTGCAATGATTTTGTTCACCTTACCTGAGAAAGTATCACCCATACTCGCCTCTCTATGCTCGCATCCCTTTTGGCCGGAATTGCCGAAGAAGATGAGTGAAGCCCGTGTCGGGATGTAGATCTCACCGATTTTTTCACTCACGGACTTTTTTCTTACTCGAGTGGGCTAGCAGTCGGTATGCAGGAGAGGAGCTCGGGCAGAAAATCCCAACTACGGCAGCTCCACAGCTCAGGAGCTTCCTTAGGTATGGACATTACGCCCTTGTTGCTTGAGGGCTTCCAAGGGGGAATCCCCCCTACGGACTCCCTTCTACCGATTCTCCTGGTCGGATAAGAAGTACGATCGGGGGGTCAACGGACAACATGTAAGGGGGGAGATGACCTTGACCGTCAGTGCGAAGGTTTGGACTTAGGCAGACTCATTATATTACCCGTTCCACTGTCCTATCATCAGTCCTGCGGGTGATAGAAATCAAGCGGGTTGTTCCCACCTGGGTTCAACTGGCAAACGAAAGTGGCCCTTGGCAGGTCCAATGGGACACATGAGCCCAAGGCCTCCAACTCACTCCCTGATCGAGGAATCGAGGAGCAAAAGAAAAACATTCCATAGGGATTGACACTCAGGAGGTCCATCCGAAAAGACACACCAGAAGCCTCCATCCTGGCTCGGCTCACCCAAATCGGGGGGTGGGGGCTGCTTCCTAAACGGTGATGAATCTTTTATTTTTAAGAGAGGGGCTTTGAATCGCGGCCTCTACGACACTCTCAATGGCGGACGACTCTTCCCTCGTAGTCGGGCTGGGGTGTTGATTCTGAAATGAGAAGTGTCATCAGGGGTTCAACGTCCAACATGCAAGGGGGAGCTGATCTCGACCGTCAGTGCAGAGGTTTAGACTTAAGAAGCCTCATTACATTACCAGCGCACTGTCCTATCACCTGCCCTGTGTGCTTTATGGGATACAAGTTGCTGACTCGCTTCCCCCCTGACCATAGGGATGACGACGGAAGCTGGTACGCATTATCCATCACATCATTAATAGGAAGACAGAAGAAAAACCCAAAACTTATGGAGATAAGTGTATATATTTAAGGAGAAAAGATTACAACCCATCGTACAATCTCATCCCTTTTTCAGGGGTGGAACCTCTTCAGTTTGTCGCCGCTCCAAGTGTTGACAAGTAGTTCTCCTTCATGATATTGCAGGCGGTACCCTCCTGTTTCGAGCACCTCTCGAACAATGAAAGGCTCTTCTCAATTTGGGTTGAGCTTTATGACCGCAGCGGCTCTTCCTGCGACATCTACCTTCTTTAAAATCAAATCCCCTGCTTGGAATTGCTTTATGCGGACGTGCTTGTCAAAGTGCCTTGTCATTCTTCACTTGACTTCTTCCTGCCTGGTCGACGCGAGGTCCCAGAGCTCTTCGATGTAGTCGAGGGAAAGCCTTTGGGCTTCCTCATTCTCAAGGCATCATTCTTCCCCTCCTCCTTCCGTCGCGACTACCCGGGGGCTTCTGACCTCGAACTCGACCATGATGAGGGCCTCAGACCCGTGAAATAGATTGAAAGGCATCTCTCCAGTGGCTGAGTTGGAAGTGATCCTCAACGCCCATAAGACCGAAGGGAGCTGTTCGGCCCAGTTCCCCTTCAGATTAGCGACCTTTTTCTTTAGTAGATTGACGAAGAGTTTGTTCGCGGCATCCACCTGCCCGTTGCTCCGGGGATGATGTACTGAGGCGAATCGAAGATCCGTTCCCACCTGCTGACAGAAGTCGGTGAGCTCCAAGCTGGTGAACTGTGGTCCGTTGTCGGTGAAGATGGGTAGGGGAATCCCGTATCTGCAGGCGATCTCCCCCCAGTTGAAGTTCTTCACGATCTGGGACGTGGTCTTATCTAGAGCATTGGCCTCAATCCATTTCGAGAAGTAGTTGATCATTACAAGAATGAACTTTCAATTCCCGCTGGCTTGAGGAAATAGGCCGACCAAGTCCATTCCCTATATGGCAAAGGGCCAAGGGGGCGTGATCAAACGGAGCTGTTGGGCTGGCTGCAGCTGAAGAGGGGCGAAGAGCTGGCACTTTGAACATTTTTTGGAGAAGACCTCAGCATCCTTCCTGATCGTCGGCCAAACATATCAGTGACGTAGGCTCCTTTGCTCTAAAGTACGGGTTCCTGAGTGGCTCCCACACTCTCCCGAATGAATCTACTCCAGGACCCGAGGTACTTTGAGCTCCGATACGCACCTGGCCAAAGGACCTGAGAGAGTTTTCCGATACAGCTCTCTCGCGTGCATTAAGTAATAGGCCGCCTTATAACGTAACTTCCTCTTGTCTCCTTCGTCTGTCAGGAGTTGGCCGGTTGTTAGGAAAGTGATGAACAGATCCTTCCAAGAAGCACGCAGCTCGATCTCCATGGTATCCCCTTCGTCGATAGATGGCCGAAATAATTCGGTGATGGTTCCACCGGCTCTCGGTCCGTATTTGGCCAAGCGATCCGCCGTTAAGTTCTCCTCACGAGGTACATGTTGTACAAAGAAATATTGGAACCCTCCTAAAAAGCCCTTCACTTTTACCAAATACCTCTATAGAATGGGGTCGCGTACTTCAAACTCCCCCGTGATTTGTGACACGACTACCATCGAGTCGGTGAATTCCTTGACATCTTGAATTCCCAGTTCTTTGGCCAGACGTGAGTCTGCCACTATTGTCTCATACTCCGCTTGATTATTTGTAACGAGAAAGAGAATTTTCACCGCCTGCTCGATCCTCGTCCCTTGGGGGCTTACCAGAACGAGGCTCACTCCCAAGGAAGTTTTGCTCAATGCTCCGTCAACATACATTTCCCAGGGGATGGCTCCAGGGATCCCTAGGCCTTCACTTGCCTCTGTCGAGAAGTCTACTAGAAAATCTATCACCGCTTGGGCCTTGATTGTGACCCTAGGGTGTAAGGAAATATCGAACTCACTAAGTTTTATCAACTACTTTGCCAGCCGTCCAGAATACTCCACACCGCTCAAAATACTACAAAGGGGATGATCCGTCACCACGTGGATGGGGTGCGCTTGGAAATAGGTCCTGAGCTTTCGGGCCGAGATCATCAATGCCAAGGCCAACTTCTCCAGAATGAGGTATTTAAATTCCGCCTTCTGAAACACCCTGCTCACATAGTAGATGAGGAGTTGTCGCTTCCCTTCTTCCCGCACTAGCACCGAGCTTACGGCCTCTGCACCCACCCCTAGATAGAGCAATACGTCGTCTCCTTCCTACGAGCTCTGGAGTAGGGGTGCCTGGGTCAGCTGCCATTTGAGTTGTTCGAACACCTTCTCACACTCCTTTGTCTAGTCAACTTGCTCACGTCCCATAAGAGTTTTGAAAAAGGGGGAGTACTTCTCTCCAACTTTGACTAAGAAATAACTAAGACCTGTCATCCTCCCGGTCAGTCTTTGGACTTCTTTGACGCTCTTTGGGGATGTCATTTCCACGATGGCCTTGACTTTGTCCAGATTTGGCTCGACCCCCTCAGGGGTGAGGAGGTGTTTTAAGAATTTTTCTCGACCTGCCCCGAACACGCACTCAGTCGGGTTAAGCCTCATCTTGTACTCTCGCAGCTTCGCAAAGGTTTACACTAGGTCTTGAATGTGCTCCTGAATGCTTTTACTTTCACCAGGAGGTTGTCGTCGTAAACCTCCAAATTGCGCCCCTTTTGACCCTTGAAGATCAGGTTCATTATCCGTTGGTAGGTAGCTTCAGCGTTCTTTAGTTCGAACGACATCATTTTGTAACTATAGCAGCCGCCACTGGTGAAGTGGGAGACGTCCCGGCAGTCCGGGGTATGCATTCGGATCTGGTGATAACCTGAAAAGGCATCAAGAAAACTCATCACTGCAAAATCGGTGATTGAATCAACCAGCGCGTCGATCTGAGGCAATTGATAACAATCCTTTGGGCATGCTTTATTAAAAAGGGAAAAGTCCACACACATCCTTTAGCCTCCCGAGGTTTTTTTCACCATCGCTAAATTGGAGACCCGGCCGGCGTACAGGATCTCCGATACAATACCTGTCTCAAGCAGTTTTTCCACCTCCTCTCTGATGGACTCGACCAGCCTGGTGGCCACCGATCACTGCTTCTGCCTGATGGGCTTGGCCTTCAGGTCAAGGTGGAGGCGATAACAGGCCACCCCTGCATCAATCTCGGGAATGTAGGCAGCGCTCCATGCGAAGATGTTTATGTTTTCTTGCAAACACACCACAAGCACCACCTTGCTTTCGGCCTTCAGTGCTCCTCCTATCTTCAACATTTCAGGCCTTTCGCCCTTCATCATCACATCCACCTCTTCCACCTCCTCCGCTGCTTCCAGCCTTGCCCTTCCTTCCAGGACCTTCTCCAACTCTTCTGCTTCTTCCATCCAGCTGATGGTGTTTACTGCGTTCAGATAGCACTCTCGGGCGGCTCTTGGATCGCTCTTGATCCTCACGTGGACCTCTCCCTGACAGTACTTTAAACATTGATGGTAGGAGGACGGGACCGCTTTGAAGAAGTTAATCAGAAGTCGTCCAAAGATGACACTGTAACAGCTTGGTGCATCTACAATGACGAATCGACACGTGATCGTCGTCCCTCCCAGAGTTACCAGCAGCTCCACTCCTCATTCGACCTCCTTCTTCTCCCTGGAGAAGCCGAAAAGAGGTCCATTTGAGGCTATCACCCTCCCCGCCTCTACTTCCAACTCGTCAAAAGTCTTCTTAAAGACGAAATTTATAGAGCTCATGTTGTCCACGAGGATCCGTTTGACGGTGAAGTCCTCGATGATGGCTTGGATGACAAGGGCGTCATGGAAAGGATTCTCATTCCCCAGCAGATCTTCTACCGAAAATGTGATCTCTTCCAGCTGTTAAGATGCATGTGAGGTTGAGGTGATGCTCCTTCTGTAGTTGGTGTGGAGGGTTCCCTTGCGGGAAGCCTCCACGCTAGCCCCTCCATGCATCGCTCCGACCCTCTGCCTCCTCCTTGGTCGACTCCTCCACAACCCACTTGGTCCACTCGATCCTCGTTCCTCCTCCTTGCAAGGCCATGTTGCCTCCCTAGGTCCTCCTAACCCCTCTGCCCTTGGACAACCTCCCATCCTTCTCTTTCTCCATCTCTTTCTATTTCTCCTGCCTCCTCTTGGCTTCCAGGAAGTCTGAACACATCATGGTTCCGTGCCCCTTAACCCGGTGAAGATCACAATAGAGGGGGACCTCCGCAGGCATGTTCCTCATCCTCCGATTCCTCCTCTGGAAATGGTTGCCCTCCTGGACACCGTCATTCCTTATCTCTGATTTCCTCTTCCTTGACGGCCTCCTGGCCAAATCTGACCGTCCCTCCTCTCCGGGGAATATCTTCTCCCAGCCGGCCTCCATGGGGGCCAGTTCACGGGGTATTGGAACCTTCGTCCCTCTGCTCGGTTATCAAGGGCCACGACGGGCCTCCTCCCTTCCTGTCTTCGTTGCTCCTCTCTCCTCCTTGGTTCCTCTCTTCTCCCCTCTTGCTTCTTCACCTCTCCCTTCTTTCGTCACTCCCCGGGCCTCCTCTCTGACGTCTTCTCTTCCTCCTTATTGTCCTCTTTATCCCTGGTTGCCCAATCCAGTCTAGCCACGAAGCTAGAATTGGTCGATTCTCCTTGGATAAACTTGTCCCTTTCGATGAGCTCCTCATAAGACTCTGGAGGCTTTGTTTTGATATCGAGGCTGAAGAGCCCCTGCTTCAGTCCGAAAGTCAGGGCCAGCATTAGGGTATATTACTATCCACCTCCTGGATACCCAAGACCTCCTCCTGAAAGCGGTCAATGTAATGTCCCAACGTCCTCTCCTTGCCCTATATCTATGTTGTCAAAGGCGCAAGACGCACCGAGGCGCAAAAGAGCCCTAGAGCCTAGGCGCAGGCGCGCGCCTGAGGCACGTGAGGTGCAAAAATGGGGAAAAAGGAAAATTTCGCTGAAATTGAATGAATTGGGCGCCCAATTCGCTGAAAATGATCGAATTGGATGGTCAATTCGCTGTAATTGAGCTAATTGGGGCTCAATTCGCTAATTTTCAGCGAATTGGGCGCCTAATGGTGTCTTATAAAACAGTGAACTGGAAGCCCAGTTCACTGTAAAATAGTGAACTGAACTGGGCTTCCAGTTTCACATATTTGACATGAAGTTCTAGAAAAGTAGGAATGATGTGTTACAAATGTATTATGATAAGTACTTGCAAATTGCAATTGATACAAACAAATAATCAAACTTAACTACAAACACTCACACATGAGAGTTGAGATGGAGGTATTAGATAAAAAACTAACAAGTTTTTTGTCAAAGTAATGTGAGGGTGTTCTAGTTAAATATTAGGCACAAATCGTATAATAAAAACTGAGTATAATAAAAACATATAATCTAATATATACATATAATCTAATAGAACAAAATGGTTGGAGAGCAACTCTGCAGCCGGCCCAAATTGATTTCAAATAGAACAAATCGCATAATAAAAACATATAATCTAATATCAATAAACATCTTTTTCACCAAATAGAAAATAAAAGAAAATTATAAATTTATACACAAACTTATAAGGAAACAGTAGTCCGGGAAAGTGAAATGAGGAGAATTTGGGGGCTAGAGAGCAACTCTGCAGTTGGCCCAAACTGATTTCAGGGTGCTGGTTGGGTTTTCCTGAGTGCTATGGGGCTCGGTAGGGTGTAGAGGGCTCAAAATGGCTTCCCTGCAAGAAAAGAGGAGGTTGGAAGGGTTCACTAGCCAGAAAACAGGCTCGATACCAGATACGGAGAGGGTTTCAAGCAGGAAGACTTGGAAAATGAGCAGGAAGACTTGTACCTTTGAGGTTTTCAAAAGCTTGTCCCTTAAGAGCAAGAGGAGCGGCGGCCGGCGGTCTTTCAAACAGAAGGGAAGAGGGTTTTGAGCAGAAGAGTGTGGGCGAGAGCTTGACGGCGCGGGCGTGAGAGGAAAAACTGAGCCCTCGACTTCCTTTTGAAAAATAAAACTCTAACCTTTAATTAAACTGAATCGGCTTCCATAATTCTATGGCTCAAAATCAGACCCGGATTTCCCAGGCGCACCTCGATGGCACGCAAGGCGCGCACCTAGGGCACTCCTGAGGCACTTCGCCCGCCTCGGCCGTTCCGAGGCGCTATGGAGCGCGCCTGGTGCGCCCGGCGCTTCAGGCGCGCCTGGTGCACCCGACGCTTCAGGCGCGCCTTAACACAACATAGCCCTGTATTAGATGGAAAAGAGCAACCGCCTCCTTCCTCTTCTTCGAAGTGGCGAATCTCGCTACCAGCCGCGACGCAGATCCTCAAAATAGTTGATAGAATTCGCTGACAACTGGTGGAACCATTCCCTGACCATCCCCTCGAAGGTGATTGCGAAGAACCTGCATTTGAAGGCGTCTGTCATGCTACGAATCAACACTACGTCCTCGAACCACTGTAGATGCTTGACCGGGTCGTCTCTTCCGAAGTAGTAGTTCAGTGTCGGGTCCCTAAAACCTTCTGGGACTGGAGCCGACAGCACCGCCTCGCTAAATGGGCTCCTCCTTTTCTGGTAGCGAATGGCGAGTTGGTGAGAAGCACCAAATTCGCTTGCGCGAGTATCTCGGGCCCCCTCATGATACTCGCCCTCCTGAATCCTGATCCCTCGGTTGCTCGGCAGTTGGTACATTAAATGCGTTGGTCACTCTTGCTCCCCTGCCACGCGCTCCTTGTCGGGACTCTTGGGCGGCGCAACATCCTCCGACGGGGTCTCGCGAATGGGCGACATCGTCGTGGCCTCCGTGTGAGGAGTCAATAGCGAGCGCACGGTATCCTCGATACGCTGCGAGAGCCCACCGAGCTTCGAGCTAAACTCGGCCCGAGTAACATACTCGCTTGGACCCTGCGAGTTTCCCGCCACTCCTTGCTCACTTTCATTCACCATGTTGCCTCCTTGTCGGACTTTCCTCCTCCGAATACGATCTACGCTCACCGCACCAAAGTGTTAAAGTCGGAAAAATTTCTACTCCAAAATATTTGGATCTAAGTGCATCCCGAGGTTACTTGACCCGTTGATTTGGCGCGCCCGACTCTGAAGATAGAACAAGAGAGAGAAAAACGACTAAAAGGACCAGACGCTGCAGCAGGGAGGTCTCACCACGTACCCAGAAACTAAAAAAAATCTCCCCTCAACAACCAAATATAGCTGAGCTAGGTACAAGGAAGGCACCACAGAGACAAAAATTAGTCTCGATGGGGTAGATAAAAGTAGGATTGCAAGATTTCAAGGTGTCATTCCTGATACCCCCGGGATCCTATTTTATAGGCAAAACCAAAATGGGGGGTCTTCAAGCGAGAAGACCCAACCCTACGAGCTTGTCCTCTGGGTTCTGCTGACTTCATGGATTGATGTCTAACGACTATCTTCAAGCGACTATCTTTGATCCTCGGTCATGCTTTGCGAGATAGTACCATAAGTCGCTTACTAGGCGAGTGTTGTAGTTGTTTGTCCGATACACAGTTAGGATGTTCGTCTGGATGGTCAGATAATTGATACTCGCCTATGATGTTGGTTGGTCGAGCGCCTAGGCGAGTATGATACTCGCCCGTAATAAAGGATCACCCTCTGGTCCACTGTTGACTAATGAGTTGGTCTTCAATGTTGATGTTGACTCCTGCCTTCGTGGCACAACTGTTCCCTCCTTGACGAATAGGGGTTGTACAGTATATATATTATTATAGATTATATTAGAATAGCTATACAATAGAATAAGCTATATAGTCTATATTGCATATCTTCCTATGAAGCACCAACACTTCAAAATGTCCAATGTGTTGGTGTCGGACTATTCGACACTTCAAAATGCTCAGCGTGTTGATGTCGGGCACTCCGACACTCGTCGACTCTCCGACACTCTCTGACACGCATGTCGGAAGTCCGATACGCTGGCTCATGTGGGACTCGCGTGTCCCGCTCAATCGTACATGCGTGTCTTGTTCAATCAGACACGCGTGTCCTGCTCAATCGGACATGTGTGTCCCTAAGCTAGCTACTCCTGGTAAGGTGGTGATGCGGAGCAGAGACGAGCACGAGCTTTGGGCCCGTTAGGGGCTGATTTGGCGACATATAGGCGACTTACCATATATGGTGTGCCCGGACCGACGATCGGACTCCGCGGTTGCGTCCGGCACGTCGCCACGAGTCAAAAACATATAGTAATTTATTTTTTTGAGTTTATCTTCATGTATTTAGTGGCCGATCCCACCGGCCAATCATAGTCGTTGATGGTAAAGCCCTAATTTGTTCTCTTCTTATAAATATTGGTCTAAGTGGCTGAACCAAGGTATTGCAGAATTTGGAGACTTCAATTCCCGGATTCCAGCGATCACTCCCCAGTGCCGACGTCGTGGAACCCTAGGTGACGACTCCTATGCGCTCAAACTCCCTCCAAGGTACTACCCATTCATAGCCTTCTTCTTCCCCCTCCGAAACCCTCATCTGCAGCCCCTACAGCCCCCAAATCCCAACCCCTACCGCCGAACACTGTTCACGGCAATGTTCACTGAAACACTGTTCACGGGTACTGTTCACTGAAATCACTGTTCATCTGATTACTGTTCATCCGGCCACTGTTCAACCGCTTACTGTTCACTGAAATATTGCCCGCCGAAATATTGTTCACGCCGACCCTCCACTTCTTCCCTCCCGTGGATCCACCCTCTGTTAGCCCTAATTTCTTGGATCAATTCAAATCTCGGAATTTCAGCCCCAACCCGTTATTCACCTTTCGTTCATCACCCTTCCACCCGGATCCGACCCTATATAGCGAATCCACCCCTCCCCGGTCCGGATCTACTTGCACGTGACTGACCGGATCTACCCATTCCCCACCCAATCTCATCCTTTACCGCCAAGGACAGCCACCACCCTCGTTTTCACGCCGCCGGTTCCATCTCCGATCGCCGATCTACACATCCGGCCCTCCAAATCTTCAGTGCCTCGGTTCAGCCCTCTACTTTGTGAGTTCTCTTGTGGTATTGGTTTATGTGATTTGACATTTATCATTGGTGAATTAATATACATCGTTTTGATTCTTGCCAGTAGAGATTTGTTTTGATACACTACTAACTTGCAGGAGGAATTATTCGCCGCGCTTGACCTTGGCCCTCCGAGCGGAGGAACGCCATATAAAAATTGCTAAATAAAATAATTGTTTCACTCTTGATTATTTGCGTGGTGTTCAATATAAGTTATCATTGCTCATAATTATTTGTCTTTATCACTGACGATAGCATTGCATTTTGAGTCGGATTAACGTGTCACCCTTGCACTCTCACCTAGCGTTGTAGGTTTTATGCACTCGTAGCATACCCCTACATCATTTTGGTATCAGAGGGAGGTTAGGTCATTTGCATGCTTTGTAGTGGTAGGTCATATAGAGTCTTTAAGTTCATCCATGACTAATTATCATCGTTGTTCATCTCCTCTCTTGGGAGATCCTGAGCCCGTCTATACCCAATCTCATAGAGCAACTTCAGAGAAATCCTCACGTTATCATGATGATTATTATCGTCTGCGACACACCACTTCCCGAGGTCGTGTCGATCCACCGACACAACCTCACTATGTCAGAGACGATCAGTATGATGATTGTCGACGTTCATATCCTTGCACGCGAGCGGATCGTGTTGACCCTTCGACTCGACCCGATTACCTTAGGAATGACTATTATGAGGATCGTCACTTTGAGAGAGATCTTGAGAGTCAGTTTCGTACAGTTTCCCCTTCCTTTTACGGCTCATCGAGTCCCGAGTCTTTCAGTTATTGTCTCGTGGATATTGAGTATTATCTTGATCATTTTGAGTTATTCGGTGAGCGCCGCGTTAAGTTTACGAAACTTAGACTTTTAGATCAGGCGATGGCATATTGGGCTAGCGTTGAGAGGACCCGCGAGCGAGACCGTCTTTGTCGCATCACTAGTTGGGTGGACATGAAGCGTGCATTGTGTCAGAGGTACTTGCCTTCATCATATCGGAGTCGCTTGCTCTACCAATTATTTTCCCTTCAGCAAGAATCCATGTCTGTCGCTGAGTACAGGGATTGTTTTGATGAGTTAGTTGTGGGAGCGATATCCGAGAGGACTCAGCCATGACCACGTGCAGATTTCGGTCTGGGCTTCGATCTGGCATCCGTACTAAGGTGGTTTATCATAGCTCGAAGTCCCTCGAGCAGACGTATCAGCTTGCCCTTCATTATGAACAATCTTTGAGATCCGCCAGAGCTGGTCGGTTGGACGCTCACCTTGACCTCCGCAATACGAGTCCTTCTCATACTGATGTAACCACGATGCCTACCACTGTCCTGTCACCCATGACGGAAGTGATACCTAATACAGATTGCTCTCACCCCAGCAAGATGCTTAGCCCCGTGAGTGACTTATCTCTTGTTTCTGACCCATCTCTTGTGACTCCGATGGAGGGTGAGTCTGAGCGACCTATTGAGTCTGTAGTGTTGTGTCTCTCACCCACACCTCCACTTTTGGCATGTCCGGGGTTGATTAACACTCATACCCTAGACTCATGTCTTGACACCGCACCCGCAGACCCATTCTTGAGCGTAGGTTTATGTCGTTTTTCCCTTGGCATTACCCTGAGCCACGTTACGACCGAGAGCTCAAATCCTGGTGTTGATATCGTAGTGGCTATGTCACCCATACACGGGGACACTACCCCTTTCGATGGTCCTCATCGGGAGGACCTTGACCTTAGTGACGAGCCCTGTGTTGAGCCTCCTGATGATCCGCCGCATCTTGGTGAGGATGAGACTCGGGTGAGCCACTCAGGTATGACGTCTCTTTCATTATCATCTTTGGTCTTACCCCAGAGAAGGGACCTTGAGTGGAGCATGACATATGTAGGGCCAGTTGAAACCAAGTTGTTTCCTTTTAGTTTTATTTTGTATTTACCCATTAGGGTATTATCGTCTTTGTATTTCCTCCCTCACTTATATAAGTATAGGGATCTCTCATTTCTCTAATTTAATTGATTCTCCGGTTTCCTACTTGGTATCAGAGGTGAACAGGAAAAACCCTAGCCGCTTCGATCCGCAGTCCTGCTTCCGCGCTCGCTCGCCCGTCATCCTCGCCGCTCGATCCGCAGTCGCTCGCGTCTGCTGCCCTTCGTCTGTGGATGCCGGGCGGCCTCCTAGCCACCGTCGGGTGCTGAGAAGGACGCCGCCGCCGTCCTTCTATGAAGCAGCCGGTCCACCTCACCGTCTTCTGCATCGAGTAACCGCCGCCGCCTTCTCCAGCCGGTCCTCTCCAGATCCGGCCTTCTCATTCACCGACGTCGCCTTCTCCGGCCTTCTCCGACCTCCTCCGGCCTTCTCCGGCCTTCTCTGGCCTCCTCTGGCCTTCTCCGCTCCCTGAAGATCGGGCTTCTCTCATTTCTCTTTGCCTGAAGATCGGGCTTCTTCTCCACCGGGAGTTGCTTCCTGTAGTTGTTTTTTCACCACCGGGAGTTGCTGCTGGTGTCTTCTTCTCCACCGGATGCTGCTTTTTTCTTCTCCGGCACCTCTCCTTTTTCACGATTTGATGTAACTGAGCCTCTTCAGATCTGTTCTCATGGATGATTCTTCGATTGGTGGTGGCTCGTCATCACCAAGTGTTTCTGTTCCCCACATGGGGGAAACCCTGCGGTCTTCAGGTTCCCAGATGGGTGAACTCCAGCGACCTTCTGGTCATGCTAGCTCCTTGAAGATTACCACGGTGCCGTTAGATGACACTAACTATCTAGAGTGGTCTCGTGCGGCGCAGCATGTTATTCGCAGCCACCAGCTCTTTGGATACATTGATGGGACCAAAGTGGCACCCTCCCTGACTGATCCTGCCTGGTCACGTTGGGATTCCGAGAATTCCCTGGTGGTTTCCTGGCTTCTCCACTCTATGTCTCCAAAGGTATACCGCAGCTATATGCTAATGGACTCTGCTTACGAGATTTGGACTCGCGCGCGGGAGACTTATTCTCAGATCGGGAATTCCACTCAGGTTTATGAGCTGACCCGCCGTATGTTGGAACTACGACAGGGATCTATGACTGTTTCCGCCTACTACTCTGAGTTCGAGCGTATTTCTCAGGAGTTAGATTACTTCGATCAGTTTACCCCTGCTTGCACTGCCGATGCAGTTCTGTTACAAAAGCGTGATGAACGATTTCGTCTTCATGTGTTCTTGATGGGTTTGAGCATGGAGTTGGATATGGTGCGCACCAATATTCTTCATCGCTTACCCCTCCCATCTCTCAGGGAGGCGTTCAGTATGGTCCTTGGCGATGAAGATCGTCGGAGGTCTCTTAGCACGGTGGCTCCCCCCTCTGACCGCTCGGCATTTACTAGTATTGGTCGTGGTGGCTCTAGCCATACCACCCAGATTCCCACCTGTGACCATTGTGGCCGTCGGGGCCATTCTCGGGAAGCGTGCTTCAAGCTTCATCTGCACTTTGCCCCTCCTGGATACGTCCGTGGGCGTGGACGTGGGCGTGGTCCTGGTCGTGGTGGACACCGCCAAACTGACACCCGTTCTCATGATGCTGCTTACTCCACAGAGATTCAAGGGGGCTATCATGGTCAGCTCCCAGATCATTTCACCATGTCTGAATTGGATGCTCTCCGCCGTCTGCTACACTCTCAGTCTGATCCTACACCGAGTAGTTCCTCTTTGTTTGCCACTGCTGCGATGCCTAGTGCCCATGCTGCTGTGACTCCTTCGTCTGAGTGGATTATTGACTCCGGAGCTACTGATCATATGACCGGGTCCTCTACAGGTTTTTACTCCTACACACCCTTGTCTGGTAAGGACAAGGTTGTCTCTGCCAATGGCACCTTGTCTCATATTGCTGGCAAGGGCAATTTCTCCTGCTCTTCTTCGCTCCCTCTCACTTCTGTTTTGCATGTCCCATCCTTTCCCCGCAGTCTACTTTCTATTAGCAATCTTACTAAATCTCTTAACTGTTTTGTAACCTTTTTCTCTGATTCTTGTATTTTTCAGGAACTGGGTACGAAGCGGATACTTGGCAGTGGTAGGAATCGCGGTGGTCTGTACTACCTGGATGCTACACCATCATCCCTTGCTCTGTCCTCTTCTGCTGTTTCTACTGCTGACGCTCGACGCTGGCACTTGCGTCTTGGTCACCCGTCTCCTGTTTATCTTCAAAAACTTTTTCCTGCTTTATCTCAGTTTGTTTCTAGTTTTAAATGTGATGTATGTGAAATGTCCAAACATGTTCGTCATTCATCATCTCACTTATCTTCTCCTAGTAGTGTTCCTTTTTCTGTTATACATTCAGATGTCTGGGGACCTTCCCCAGTTGTTTCTTTGACTGGATATAAATGATTTGTTACGTTTATTGATTGTTTTTCCCGTACTACTTGGGTTTATCTTTTTAAAAAAAAAAGGATGTTGCTTCTGTCTTTCAAACCTTTCATAAGAGATACAAACTCAGTTCAATGACACCATTCGTGTCCTTCGTAGTGACAATGGGGGCGAATATGATGATCGTGGTGTGTTTGGGGCCTACCTCTCAGATAATGGCATTATCCACCAAACTACATGCGTTTACACTTCCACCCAAAATGGTGTGGCGGAACGAAAAAACAGGCATCTCCTTGATGTTGCCCGTTGCCTTCTCACCACCATGCACCTTCCGAAATCCTATTGGGGGGATGCCGTCATGACGGCTACTCATCTTATCAACCGTCTCCCCTCGCGGGTTCTTGCTTATGCTACACCTCTGGCTCGTCTGGCGTCTAAGACTGTTGTTCATACCTCCTCTCTTCCTCCTCGTATCTTTGGGTGTGTTTGTTTTGTTCATGTTCACCAGCCTCTTCGGGATAAGCTCGATCCTCGAGCCATCCGATGTGTCTTTCTTGGTTATTCTACCACCACCAAGGGGTACAGATGTTATCACCCCCCAACCAGACGTACTTTCTGTACCATGGACGTGACGTTCCGCGAGGCTGAATCCTATTACCTTGACTTGACTCCTTCTTGTCGTCAGGGGGAGCAGGAGGATGAGGTCATTGATACTGTTCCTCTTCCTGTCATTGGTATTGTTCCTCTCACGTTCATTCCTCCTACTTCCACTACAGATATTCCTCCTACTTCCACTCCTTCCACTACAGATATTCCTCCTACTTCCACTACGCCATCCACTACAGATATTTCTCATCATCCTTCACTCATTACTCCTCTACCTCATATATATCATCGTCGAAAACCAGGTACTCAGCCCACTGTCGCTCCGCTACTGCCAATGCTATCTTCAGACTCAGATCCTGATGCTGACTTACATGTTCCCATTGCTCGGCTACGTGGTAAGGCCCGGTGTACTGAACATTCCATTTCTAATCATGTTGCTTATGATCATCTCTCTAAACCTCACCAGTCATTTATATCTTCCTTGTCCGAGATCTCTATCCCTAAGACATGGCAGGAGGCACTTTGCATACCAGTATGGGCTCAAGCAATGAAGGAAGAAATGTCAGCTTTGGAGAAGAACCACACTTGGGATGTCACCTCTCTCCCTCCTGGCAAGAAACTCATTGGTTCAAGATGGGTTTTCTCAGTTAAGCAGAATCAGGATGGGAAAGTTGAGCGATATAAGGCTAGGTTGGTTGCTCGTGGTTACACTCAAACTCAGGGGGTCGATTACCAAGAGACCTTCGCTCCTATAGCAAAGATGGACTCTATCCGTGTGATCATATCTTGTGCTGCGATCTTTGATTGGGAACTTCATCAACTGGACGTTAAAAATGCTTTCTTGCACGGTGACCTCGAGGAAGAGGTGTACATGTCTTTCCCCCAGGTTTTGTGAAGAAGGGGCAAGAGAGGTTTGTTTGTCGGTTATGGAAGTCCCTGTATGGACTAAAGCAGTCTCCGAGGGCCTGGTTCGGCAGATTCCACAAGGCTATGATCAAGTTTGGCTACAAACAGGGACACTCTGATCATACTTTATTTGTCAAAAGGACTGAAGGGAAAATTGTTGTGCTAATTGTTTACGTTGATGACATCGTGATCACCGGAAATGATACAGATGAAATCTCAAAGCTGAAGGGACTTCTCTCCGCCGAGTTCGAAGTAAAGGACCTGGGAAGGCTACGCTACTTCCTAGGAATTGAGGTGACCCGTTCTGACAAGGGTATCATTATCTCCCAACAAAAGTATGTGTTGGACCTGCTGACAGAGACTGGCATGCTTGGATGTGCCCCCGCTAACACACCCATGGAGGAGAACCATAAGATTGATCAGGACAGCAATGGTGATCGTACAGATGCTCCTAGTTATCAGAGGTTGGTTGGAAAGCTCTTATACCTCTCACATACTCGTCCTGACATTACATATGCTGTTGGGATCCTGAGTAGGTACATGCATGCCCCAAGGGTCAGACACCAGGAGGCTGCCTATCGTGTTCTCCGGTATTTAAAGAAGTCTCCAGGACGGGGGCTGATGTTCTCGAAGAACAAACATCTGCGGATCGAGGTCTTCACCGACGCAGATTGGGCTGGATGTCATGATGACCGAAAATCTACAACAGGTTATTGCACCTTCATTGGAGGAAACTTGGTTACATGGCGTAGCAAGAAACAAAGTGTTGTGGCCAGGTCTAGTGCTGAAGCTGAGTATCGTTCGATGTCTCAGGGTCTCTGTGAAGGCCTTTGGTTGAGCATCTTACTGCAAGATCTCGGTCTTAAGGAGAAAGCTCCCATATCCTTGTACTGTGACAACAAAGCGGCCATCAGCATAGCACACAACCCAATTCAGCATGATAGGACCAAACATGTTGAGGTGGATCGTCACTTCATCAAAGATCATCTTGACAAAGGAAGTCTAGTCACACCCTTCGTCCATTCCAGAGATCAGTTAGCCGACGTCTTCACCAAGAGTCTTGGCTCCGATGCCTTTACTGATATCATTCATAAACTCGGAATGATAGATATCTACCATCCAACTTGAGGGGGAGAGTTGAAACCAAGTTGTTTCCTTTTAGTTTTATTTTGTATTTACCCATTAGGGTATTATCGTCTTTGTATTTCCTCCCTCACTTATATAAGTGTAGGGATCTCTCATTTCTCTAATTTAATTGATTCTCCGGTTTCCTACTGGGCCTACCTTGAGTCCACTTGAGCATACTCATATTGTGAGGACTTACCTTATGACACCTCACACTCTGAATGAGTTTTGGGACATGCCACCCGCTGAACCACCCGATGAGTTCTTTCTTGTCTGAGACGCTCACCATATTCTAGAGTCAAGAATTCTAGTCGGTGTGCACAGTTTTCACCCAGGTGGTCGTCTTATCCGCGATGGCTTATCGTACACACCTCCTCGTGAGCCCCCTGATGTGATACGTTCCCTGAGAGACATCTGGCTCGTTACGAGCTTGTATTTGAGTATAGTTGTCTGTCAAGATTATCTGAGCCCTCGTCTCACACTAGATAAATATTTTTACATTCCACCGAAAGGATCTTCTGATAGGTCACCACATTTTAGAGACATCTTAAACATTATTAGATTTTCCTATAAAGAGTGTACCGTGTTTGTCGTGTTGTCTTTGCATCATTTGCATTACCTGCATGAGTCTGCTAAGTCTTTTACACGACATTTGCATGAGTTGCATGAGTCGGTCCGCCGACGAATAATAATAAGCAATGAAAATTATAAAGTCCATGCAGATAAGCGAAGACGAGAACGAATATTTAATGAAGGCAAAAGGGTAATGGTACGAATCCACCCCGAGAGGCTCCCTTCGGGGCCTGCCAAGAAGTTAAGCGCTAGGCGAATGAGTTCGTACTCTGTTATTAGTCGTATTGGGACAAATGCCTACCGGCTCGATATCCCGGCTAGTATGGAAATTCACCCAGTGTTTAATGTTGAGGATCTGACTCCATACTACGAACCTCACGAGTATGTGGACCCAAGCAATGGAGATACGTAGCCACCCCCACTCCCACTGTCGTTACCTTACCACCCTCATATGTCACCATCATCTGATGGTCACCCCAGTCCACCCACTGTTGACATCCACCCACCTGGGGACTCGTCTTCTCTGGTTTCACCACCGGCACCACCGATCGCACCGGGACCCACCTTTCGAGAGATGAGAGCATCACAGAGTTCAGATTCCATCATCTTGTTCCTACTTCAGATAGGTCGCGCTGTCGGTACTTGGTACATTGGCGGGGCCGCCCCGACGCAGTTGACGCTTGGATACTTGCAGTAGATCTTGATCGATTCGCCCCTGGACTTCGACTTCAGCACGGCCATCTCCATTCACCGGAGATGACAGCTTTTCAGTCAGGGGGAGTTGATTGACGAGGACACTCTTCCGCCGACGATACTTTGACGACTTCCGATGGACCTCTTCGAGTTGTACCTGGCGATCAGCGAGAGAATTCCGATCTCAATTCATCGGGAGATGAATTCTTTCAAGCAAGGGAGATTGATGCGGAGCAAAGACGAGCATGAGCTTTGGGCCCGTTTGGGGTTGATTTGGCGACTTACCATATATGACGTGTCCGGATCGACGATCGGACTCCGCGGTTGCGTCTGGCACGTCGCCGCGAGTCAAAAACATATATTAGTTTAGTTTTTTTTGTTTAGTTTTTTTGAGTTTATTTTCATGTATTTAGTAGTCGATCCCACCGGCCAATCATAGTCGTTGATGGTGAAACCCTAATTTGTTCTCTTCTTATAAATATTAGTCTAAGTGGCTGAACCAAGGTATTGCAGAATTTGGAGACTTCAATTCCCGGACTCCAGCGATCACTCCTCAGTACCGACGTCGTGGAACCCTAGGTGACGACTCCTAGGCGTTCAAACTCCCCCCAAGATACTACCCATCCATAGCCTTCTTCTTCCCCCTCTAAAACCCTCATCTGCAACCCCTACAACCCCCAAATCCCAACCCCTACCGCCGAACATTGTTCATGGTAATGTTCACTGAAACACTGTTCACGGGTGTTGTTCACTGAAAATCACTGTTCATACGATTACTGTTCATCCAGCCATTGTTCAACCGATTACTATTCACTGAAATATTGCCCACCAAAATACTGTTCACGTCGACCCTCCACTTCTTCCCTCCCGTGGATCCACCCTCCGTTAGCCCTAATTTCTTGGATCAATTCAAATCTAGGAATTTCAGCCCCGACCCGTTATTTTCACTTTTTGTTCATCACCCCTCCACCCGAATCTGACCCTATATAGTGAATTCACCCCTCCCCGGTCTGGATCTACTTGTACGTGGCCGGATCTACCCATTCCCAACCCGATCTCATCCTTTACCGCCAAGGACAGCCACCGCCCTCGTTTTCACGCCGCCGGTTCCATCTCCAAACGCCGATCTACACATTCGGCCCTCCAAATCTTCAGTGCATCGATTCAGCCCTCTACTTTGTGAGTTCTCTTGTGGTATTGGTTTATGTGATTTGACATTTATCATTGGTGAATTAATATACATCGCTTTGATTCTTGTCAGTAGAGATTTGTTTTGATACACTACTAACTTGCAGGAGGAATTATTCACCGCGCACTTGACCTTGGCCCTCCGAGCGGAGGAACGTCATATAAAAATTGTTAAATTAAATAATTGTTTCACTCTTGATTATTTGTGTGGTGTTCAATATAAGTTATCATTGCTCATAATTATTTGTCTTTAACAATGACGACCGCATTGCATTTAGAGTCAGATTAACGTGTCACTCTTGCACTCTCACCTAGCGTTGTAGGTTTTATGCACCCGTAGCTTATCCCTACATCAGGTGGGAGGCAATTTGTCATGAAAATGCAATTTTGTGAAATATGTTTTATAAGTTCATATAGAAAATTGATAACACATTTGTTAATAATTGGTGGAAATAGAATTGGAAAGTGTGTAAAAGTCTCAAAGAGTGATCTATTTGAGATGGAAAAACTAGAAGAGGTGAATGTTAGAATAACGAGTCTTGCTCCTAAAAAAGTAACTTAGCCCTCTTCTAGCATTTCAAGTAGTGAAGGCGAATCTACTAGTGGGATGGAATATTTTTTTTAAAAAAAGGAAGATTGAAAGTGAGGGAAAAGGTTTGCTTGAGAATTCATTATTTTTACTGATGATATATAATGATAATGTGTTAATGTTCTATCATTTTTTGACCTTTTGTTAAGTTTTACATTTGAATATTTGATAAGTAATATTTAAACATAACGTAATTTATTTGAATATTTGTTAATTATTCATTTTTTTTATTTTTTGTTAAATGTTTTAGGATTTTCATAATTATAAAAACTAATATTTAATATACGTGTCACAGTGTATCGGAATATAATATTTTTTGAGAATTGATGAGTCGCGTGTAGTGTCGCGTGTCGTGTCGCGTGTCAGTGTCGGTGCAACATAGCTATCTTTCTTAACTATACATTGCATGAAATGAAGACGTGTATTAAGCTTTACAGTTGAGAAACTTATCTTTCATCTCAAAGTTATTGAGTCTATTTGAAGGTCATTGAAACTATATTATGGCAACTATTCTACTGCGGGGTTTTTAAAGAATAACAAATGTAGTTGTCAAATGATATAAGGTTTCTAGCAGTTAGATGTCGGGTTAAAGACAAAGTGGATATCTACCACATCGGTATTGGCTAGTCGTGTCCAAAAAGCCTGACCGGGTCGGGCCAGTCGGGCCCGGGCTTTTTGCAAACTGGGCTCGGGTCGGGCTCAATTTGAGTCGGGTCGGGCTCGGACTCCCTCTCAAAGAGGGGGCCTGATAAGGCCCTTCAGGCCGGCCCGAATACCAAAGGAGGGATTTTAATCCAGCCTAAATAGGGGGGATTAAAATCCCGCCTATGATTAGGCGGGATTAAAATCCTGCCTAATCATAGGCGGGATTAAAATCTCGCATTGACGGGATTACTAGCTTAGCCCGGCTGTCGGGCTTTGCCGGCCCGACCCGGCCTGGGCACCAGGCTGGGCAACCGGCTAAAATGAGGGCCCAGTAAGGCCCCTAAGCCCGGCCTTGGCCCGGGCCGAGCTTTTCCCGGGTCGGGCCTAGCCTGGCTTTTGTCGGGGGCCGGGCCTGGGCTTTTTGCAAATGACTAGTATTGGCTAATGGATGCAGTCTCGTGATTAAAAAATTGTCAGATGAAGTATATAAAAATCAATGGATTGTATGGTTCTTACTGGTTCATTTGATAAATAAATTACCTCTTATATTTTTATTTTAAGATCTCACTGCTACATTTTTGGCAATCAATATATATCTGTATATACAATATATATAGTATTATTTATGCACATATGAATACTATAAAAAAACATGTTGGCGATTAGAAATCACAATAGATTGATAATTTTATTCTTCCACATAGGGGGTTATTTATAACATTACAATAGACTCTTAAACATGGACAGACAATGTGGTACTAAACCCCATACATACATAAAGACCCAATGCCAATAACATCAACACTAATAGACCAACATCGTGACATTTCCAACAAAAAGTTTATAAAAATTACTTGTAAGAAGGCTCATTCATAAGATAAAGAAAACTATAAAATGTATATGTAGAGTATTGCGTGTTGTACCAATTGGAAGATAGTTTCATATTATGCGGGTAGGATCGCTAACATTCCTGCATATAAATTGTTTCCATTATTTGATAGTCATCTTCAGTTTAATTATGATTACCTAAAGAATTCAAATAGCAGCACCTGAACCAAGTAGGAGAGTGTAAGTAATTAACTAATGATGTTGATATCTTATTATCACTGTGATACTAATACAACTACAAGAATTAACTAAATATATAGTTTGGATGATAAAGCGAGTAATTGTGAAAATAACTGTCATTTGTCGAAATAATTTTTGGGACCACTACTCGCTCCCAAAGGAAGGAGCACGGGTAGCGATCTCGCCGTCCAATTGGGCTTCAAAATTTGTGTTTTTTTCTTTGTTTTTCTTTTTTTATTTCAGCGAGATCACCGACGTTAGATATGCGAGATCAGTGGCTTAAATTTCACCCGCTCTCAGAGTAAGGAGTGCTACCGTACACAATCATTATTCCATTTGTCGTGGGTGATAGTTGTTAAAAATATATGTCTCATTAGCTAATCTAGTTCCTGGGCGCCTCTGGGATGCCAATCTAGTATTATTTTATGCTTTATTTTGGAACAGTGTGACAGACCCTCTTTAACATTTAGCTCGTTGCATATGTCACAGCCAGCAAGTTCATCTTTTTTTCATTCAAATGACATGAACTCAACAACCCTGATGATCTCCTGCATACTTAAAGAAGGAAATTAGAAGATACTCTAACAATAGTTATTAAAGATTTATATCTTGGAGATTACTGTTCTCTCGTCTAATGCGAATATTAAGAGCATAAACTCTCCATTTTCAAATTCGTGAAAAGTAGCAAAAAGGTTCTTAATGTAAAGGATAGAACATCAAATTCCTTTTTTATTCCTTCTAAAACACTAGAAATCAACCATGGATGAAGATATACTCATTTTTTTTCATGGAGAGTCCTTTCAGTCACTTACCTGACATCGAGCCCAATAAGCTTCGGTCCCAATAACTCGTTTATGTTCCTGACGGCGCTGAGCACGCCCTTCCCCCCAAAAACGGTCTTATCCCCGTCCCTTAGCTCCAGAGCCTCGTAGATCCCAGTGGAAGCTCCGCTAGGCACCGCCGATCTGTAAAGATCGGATGTCACCAGATCCACCTCCACCGTCGGATTCCCCCTGCTGTCGATGATCTGTCTCGCTTTCACTGATTTCACAGCGAACTCATTCGCCGCGGCCGGCGTCGCTGCAGTCGGTGTCGGTGCCGCGACGGAGCATCGGATCAAGGGGGTTTGGGGCCTTGATCGGAAGGTCGGGGAAGGAGGTTTTGGGGAAAGGGAAGGGGTTTGGAGGAGATTGGAAAGGGAGAGGGCCATTAGGGTTAGGAGAGGCTGAGATGGATTCACGGAGGAAGGGTTTATGGAGCTGCGTGAAGCAGGAGATGCCTCTGGCGGAGATTTTGAAGTATGGCGGGGTATTATCGATGGGAAAATTTTTGGGTACACGCTTGTACCGTAATCCCGTGCCCAAATAAATAGCTAATAAAAACTGGGGCCCACCTTTCATTCTCCCCCCAAATCGATTTTTGCCCTCATCTTCCCCGATTTTGAACTTCCTGTGCTACAACCCAACCGAACGCCGCCCAGGGTTTCGGGACCTCACCGGCTACTATTCCGACCACCTCCTAACAAACCTTACCTGAGGAGTTTGGATAACGACAGAAGACCGTGAGTGTGCCATTACTACTCCGTCATTACTACTCCGCCATTTGTACTCCGCCATTACTAGGGTTTGATGCTCGACGAAGCTTTTTCAATAGTGTTGATTTTTAACTCCAGAATCTCTCATTTTTGTCGTTGTTGCAGGTCATTTCCCTCATCGTTTTGTTCTCCCTGAAGTTTCAGATCATGCAGGAGTCATATGAGAAATCCGGCATAGATAGTTTTGGCAATGTGAGTCTTAATTCTTTCTTCCCTTTTACAGATCTTTCTTTAATTTAAGTTCAGCCTGTTTCCCGTTGATTATCACCAACACTGAAATTTACTCTGTTCCAACTGTAATTCATTATATTGCAACTGGAATTTGCCTGGAAGCAACTGGAATTTGTCATGTTACAACTGTATTTTAATTTTTTTATAACTGGAATTCATTCTTTTCCAACTGGATTTAACTTACGACTATTTTTTCCTGGATAACAGAAATCTACAGTATCATTCCCTATTGTACATAGTGAGGAGGAAGCATACTCCATGTATTGCGATTATGCCCATAAAACTGGATTCAGCGTGCGGAAACAAAATATTGTCTATTGGGCACATACCAGATTTATCAAGGGCCGCGGGTATAGTTGCGCAAAAGCTGGCCTAAAGGTTTCCAAACCGTTGAGGGACGAACAACAAAAATACCGTAAATTGGATACTCGCACAGATTGTTTGGCCTGCATATACTTTAATGCAGATAAAGAAGGTAAGAATTGGGAGGTTACAAAGTTCGTCGAGGAACATAATCACTCACTTGCATCAGAAAATGACAGACACCTACTGAGGTCTCATCGCAGTATATCAACCGTTCAAGCTAGCCTTCTAAAGAATATGACAGGTGTGGGTATTAGAACAACCGATGCATACAATTTCCTTGCAGATGAAGTGGGCGGTGTTGAAAATGTGGGGTTTTGTAAGTCCGATGCTTATAATTTTGTCCAACGCGAAAGAAGAGCACTAATAGATAGTGGGGATGCTAGCAGCTTGTCCAAAGTATTACAGGATAGACAATCCGAGGACAATATGTTCTCTTATGATATATTAACTGATGAGATGAATAGACTTATTGGTTTTCTTTGGATTGACGGTCATAGCAAAATTGATTACGATTGCTTCGGTGACGTTATCGTGTTCGATACTACATATCGGCTGAATAAGTATAATTTGGCATGTGCACCCTTTATTGCCGTTAACCATCATTGGCAGAATATTTTTGTAGGTGGGGCATTCATTGCAACGGAGACAATAGAATCCTTTTGCTGGGTGTTTGAGACCTTTTTAAGGTTTGTTGGAGGAAAACAACCGACCACTATATTTACAGATCAAGATCAGGCAATGGCTGTTGCCATTGAGAGAACCTTTCCCACTAGTCGGCATCGGTTGTGTCAGTGGCACATCTCGAAGAAAGCTCCGTCCAAGGTACCCGCTTTCAATAACGACAAAGTTGTACGATCACTTTTCTACTATTGTATGAGCAAATGTGATTCTGAGATTGAATTTGAGAAGTGCTGGAGCGATATGGTTTTAAGAGGAAACTTGGAGGACAATAGATGGTTGCGTGACTTATATAAGGTTAGAACGAGGTGGTCGACTGCTTTCAATAAATCATGTTTAGATCTTGGAATATTATCTACACAAAGAAGTGAGTCGGCTAATAATGTTTTGCATGGTTGTTCCAAAGCAACCAGTTCCCTGGTCGAATGTTATATTGGGTTGGATAAATTGACCTCGAACTGGCGTCGATCTGAGCATGATGAAGACTTTCGATGCAAACATGGTAGCGTAACTCCAAAAATTCAACATTGTCACCTACTCAAACATATTTCGAAAATATATACTCGAAAGAGTTTCTCCATATTTGAGCAAGCATATATGGACGGCGCAGTTGGTGTATGTGTTGTAGAAGAATCAAGAATAAGTGAAAATCGCATCGTGTATGCAACACAACATTGTGAATCAGCCGGGGATCTTAAACGCTGGTTCGTAACAGTTGATTCAACTAATTTTGATGCAAATTGTTCGTGTATGGGTTTTCAAACGAAAGGAATACTATGCAAACACATATTGAGGGTGTACAATCATACAAATGTTAAGCAAATTCCTGCCAAATACGTACTAAACAGATTTACTTTAAAAGCGAAGAAGGGTATGTACCTTTCAAAGGAAGCAAGACCGAAAGACTTTGATTCAAATTTAGTTTTTAGAAGTCATATGATGCGGTTTACTTATGATCTGACCCGACGAATAGAGGATTGCAAGCTTGCCAAAGAGTACGTACACACTGCCTTCATTGAGGTTGCTAAGAAGGCAGATGAAATAGTAGATGAAGACGAAATGATGAGAAAGGGTGTGAAGGATAAAAATGACAAAAACAAGGGGCTAGTGCGAGATCCACCGACAATGCGAAGCAAGGGCCAATCTAACAACCGGCCCAAGAGTCATTGGGAAAAAACATCAAAGAGGAAAAGTAAGATCATTTAGCTTTAAATTTAGTTATTTCTTTTTCAATATTTAATTCTCATTGAGATTTTAATTTAGTCATTTCCTTTTTGCAGCGGCCAGAGATGATTCAAAGGGTAAAGCTCCCATCGTGGTTGACCTGAAAGAAGAGCCCAAAGAATACAACTTCTTAGACAATATAACTCTTGAGAGTTTTGCGGCTCCAGTTGATACACCTCCTTCATGCCAGAACTTTAACGTTCAATCATCCTTGGATGCTCCAGTGGATACACATTATAAATTCTCCGCAATTCCCGATGTTTTGAGATGGTAACGAGAAGTGCATCACATTCTTCAAAAGGAAAAAAGATGTAGCTATAGAACAATTTGCTTATGTGATACAAACCGATTTACTGAATCAAATGGTATTTTTTGTGTGATACAAAACTGCAGTCTCAAAAAGGCAAATTAACCATTGTTTCAACCCCCCTATATCAACCAAACAGATGATCCAAAAACAAATTCTAATAGAGTTTTTCATTTAAGAAAAATGACATGATTGAAATTGTAGTTCATATTCCCTACTTTCCGTTGAAAACAGGAATGATATCCCAGGTCTAAGGCCGCAAAGCACCAAAGCAGAGCTAATTCAAAACTAGCAAAATACAAAGGGCTGGATACATCCAAATGCTAGAGGACTCTGTAAAACAAACCGGAGAGCACCATTGACAAGATGAAGATTAATACATAATGCAAAATAAAAGAACACCAATCACATAATTAAATTGCAAATAATGCATCTGGAGAAAGTCAACAGACAATCAAATCATTGTGATAATGCTTGTTCCTCAACCACCACCAGCTTAGTACATATTAAAGGAAATAAATAAATCAAAATCTGCTCTGCTTGAGACAAGAAAAGCTCGGCTACTTAAATAAAAGTGGATGTGAACAGCGAATATGCATGAAATACTCTTCCAAACATACAAAGGCAATTCATGGCAGTGTAAGGAGGATAGTGCTAAATTTGTATCTTCCATCCCATGCACGCACAAAAAAATTGAAATTATTTGAGAACTACCCACTTTATCAATTACCTGTAGAGGGCTAAGAAAATTTAGCAATTTCCCATTGTTCTGTCTTCCTTGGCTAAATGAGGGATCTTACTGTTTTTCTTATGTTTGTTAAAAAACTTACCAATTACCACTAAGTGAATGTGCTTCTGATGCATGTTTCGAGCTTATTTTGGAGGAGAGAAACTTTTTGTGGTAAATATGACTTTAACTTGTAGTTGCACGCTGCACACTAATTTGGAGCAGACATGCAAAAAAAAAACCAATACATGTGATGTGCTAAATAAAATTGTCTACAGGTGCAGCAGGATTATACACTACAATTGTCTTGGATCATAGAATTATACAATATCATTTAAAACTTAAATCCATGTTCTGTGAGCAGGGACGACTGAAATATCCGGCAAAAAGATGCAACCATTTCGGCTCGGATCCTCGGCATGTCCTTACCCCAATCCTTCTGACTACTCCAATCAACAGGTCCCTCTACCAAACTAGCTGCCATATATTTCATCACAAATATTCCGCAATCGTTGCCGTTGTCCTGAGTAGGAACGCCTTCAACGACGCGTAATGGCCATAGGGCTATGTCGCTGGGAAGCACATCACCTGTGTCTTCTTGAAGGTACCTCATCTGCACATATGTCGTCAAGGAAATCAGAGATTCAATGCTAAGATTATCTGCACATATGAAGTTTCAAGTTTTTTTAATTATACAACTACGTACATGATTCCGTAGGGGTGTCTTGTGTGTGGGATTCGGCAT
Source organism: Platanthera zijinensis (assembly GCA_039513925.1). Lineage (NCBI taxonomy): Eukaryota > Viridiplantae > Streptophyta > Magnoliopsida > Asparagales > Orchidaceae > Platanthera > Platanthera zijinensis. The sequence goes on from CM077087.1 coordinate 15,408,399, forward strand.
CGAGTCGTAGAAATCCCAGATTTTTTCTTTAAGATTGGCCACTAGCAGGACCCAATGACTAGCAACATGGCATGGCATTATAATAAGCTCAGTAGCTCCAACTGAGTCATGGGTGATATGCTCGACCAGTCTACGACTGATCTTCCCGCATGATTTTAAATACTGCAAAAATTGAACAAATAACAATTAGTAGTTAAGGAAAAAATAGTCAATGTTGTCAACATATATCATTCATTACCGCATGATTTGAAGATACGAACAGAAAATTGACCATGTTACTCCCATCTTTCTCTTTGAGACTATTAAGAACGTACGCATATGCATCCAAATGCGATGAGCACACCCATCCCGTCCCTAAGATATCAATCAGGCTTGATCGAGAAATAAAAATATTCCCTCTCTCAATAACGATCGAGTCCCTGAATACAGGAGAAGGGGTAAAATCACACGATAATAACAATAAATGAAAAGAAAAAAACATACGGATTTGGATAGCGCTCCATCACGATTGTGATCATCTTCCTATCTTCGGGACAAAGTGCACTCCTGCCCGGGTATATTGGCCAGCAATCTTTGTCGGGCCTCTTCTTTTGTTTTCCCTTTACTGGTGTACGTCTAATCTTGTGTAGCACTATTGCAGAATTATCTTTTATGACGGTGACCGCCTCATCCTTCACCCCCTCATCCTTCACTCCCTCATCCTTCACCCCCTCATTCTTCACCCCCTCATCCTTCCCCCCCTCATCCTTCACCCCCCCATCCTTCACGTCCTCCTCATTGACATTCTTCTCATTGGCAAGCCCCAACATAGCCGCCAAACGATCAAATTTATCTTGAATAAAGATCTTTACTTGCCCGACCGCTTCATCAACATAGCTTTTAAATCGAGCCTCCCTAATCAACTCTCTATTCTCCTTATATGCCCTCCTCTTCCTTTTTTCCTTACGCACTTCTTTCTCCTCCTTCATCGTCTTCACCTCCCCATCCTTCTTCTTTTTCTTTTCATTCTCCTCCTTCACTTCCTTCACTCTCTTCTTTATCTCCTCTTTCTCCCCCTTCTCCTCCTTCTCCCCTCTTAACCTCTTGTTATCCTCCTTCAGCCTCTGCTGTTTCTTTTTCTCCTCTTTCTCCCTCTTCTCTTTCTTCACACTTCTTCTCTCCTCTACCTCAAAGCTTGATGAGTATTCCTCACCTTCTCCTAGCAAATCTTGCTCCTCAACAGATATATAAACGAAAGACCTGCGAACCTGTACGTAAATAAACATGTCATGTTATATGTTCATTAAATAAGTATTCCACCAAATAACGATGTACTTCTTACAGCATTGGGATTTGACAAAATAGCTCGGAGTCTTGAACAATACAAGGCGCTAAAGGTAAGCTGGGAGGACCATCGGTGCAATCGGGGAGTGGCCATTTCTACGCATGCCGATGCTATAGATGTATGCTCCAAAAACCAAACCTGAGACATGATATGAAACAGCTACAAGCACTTAATAAAACATCAAAGTTATGGCAAGTATAAGTTGTACGTGCTCTTACTTACCACTAGAATAACTGAGCACCCCTCAAGGTAGCCTAGATTTGTCATCTCCTCCCCAATAGCAATCTGCCTCATTGCAGCGAAATAGGAGTGGAGAAAGGAGTGTATGGCCTTCGGCCAGTTCACGACTACGAAATCCTCAGGCCCTTTGAAATCCACAAGGCAGGTGGGCACTTTGAGTCCTTTCAAGGGGAAGAAGAAAACTGCCAAAACATATCTAATAAGAGCATTTATTCTCCTTGATTCGAGTGTTGGTGAACTCTCCTCTACTGTGAGGTCAGCTAGCTCTTGCACCAACGTCTTAAGCTTGATGTTAGACAACGGAATTCTCTCAAAATGAAAATCTCTTCCCCGATTTGGAAGACCCAATATTTGTGCAACATGATTCACTGTAAATTTTACGTAAAACTTACCCAAGAGAAAGGCATTTCTCTTCACAGAGTAAGACCTAATAATATAATATATTAGAGGAATATTCTGCTGAATGGTGGGCATGTCAAGCACTTGTAGAATTCTTATATCACGAAGAATCTCTTTGGATCCTTCGGAGAGTACATCCAACAGGGATTTGGCATTTTCTTTGAATGTCTTAGTTGCACATCTGCTATATAAAAAACGGGAACCTGGCATCTGCGATTGCAAAGGATAAATAAAAGAACACAAAATTACAACTGGAATCTAACTATATAAAACTGGAATGTAACTATATCAAACAATATTACAACTGGAAGAACACAAAATTACAACTGGAATCTAACTATATAAAACTGGAATGTAACTGGAATCTAACTATATAAAACTGGAATGTAACTGGAATTTAACTGGAAAACAAGAGAAGCAGGAATGTAACTGCAAGTTAAAGGCCAACTGTAATGCAACTACAATGAGAATTACAACTGTAAAAAATCTCAAACAATCAAACAACTGGAATCTAACTATATAAAACTGGAATGTAACTGGAATTTAACTGGAAAACAAGAGAAGCAGGAATGTAACTGCAAGTTAAAGGCCAAATGTAATGCAACTACAATGAGAATTACAACTGTAAAAGAATCTCAAACAATCAAACAACTGGAAGAACATAAAATTACAATTGGAATATAACTATATAAAACTGGAATGTAACTGGAAGAACATAAAAATTATACCTTGAAGACGTGGTAATGAGAAGCTCTGGTAATGCACGTGCTCCAGTTGAAACTAAAAACCAGTTGGAACTGAAGAGAAGTAAGAACAGACAACCAGGTAATGACAGAAATAGGAAGCACTGATTAAACTTCTGGTTGCTTTCGCCGTTATCAAACCCTAGGAATGTGCAGCGGTAGCGGAGAGACGGGAAGGGGAGAAAAGCAGTTGTTTGATTTCAGCCGTGAAAAACCCTAGCAATGCACAGCGCAACGGGAGAGACCCTAGGAAAGGTGGTCGGAATAGTAGCCGGTGAGGTCCCGAAACCCTGGGCGGCGTTCGGTTGGGTTGTAGCACAGGAAGTTCAAAATCGGGGAAGATGAGGGCAAAAATCGATTTGGGGGGAGAATGAAAGGTGGGCCCCAGTTTTTATTAGCTATTTATTTGGGCACGGGATTACGGTACAAGCGTGTACCCAAAAATTTTCCATTATGGATGGTAGTTGATTTCAACAGAAAATTTGGCATTCCGCACTCCGTACAAAATTCTGTAAATAATAATTTTGTTTGCCCTTAAATCTTTTTAGCGGTATTAATTGCAAATTAATTTTAAATATGTGCAAATTAATTTTAAATATGTGCAAATTAATTTTGTTAACTATAAATTAATTTTAAATAAATGTATCTAAATTTTTTTTTATTTGCACATAATCGTGATTTGCATGTAATCAAAATGAATTTGCACATAAAATTACTTATTTTTTTGTGACGGAAATAATATTTCTCATGCATAATATTACCATTAGTAATGAGAAAATTAGAGAATTTTTAAAGACACATCAGTCATGATTATCGCACATTAAAAAAAACTACATTTTAATTCTAAACACCCCTTTCTTAAAGGTGATTGTTATTAACACAGCAGTTTTGGCTAGTCGTACCGCACTCTCCTAATTTTTTGTGTCTTTTGAAAATATATTTGGTACATGCATTTTTAGGAAAAGTGTTCAACACGAAAGTTGTAGATCTCGTGGAGATCTACAACTTTCGTGTTGAACATTCTTCCTAAAAACGCATGTACAAGACGTATTTTGGAAATACGCTCAGGTTTTGTGTCTTTTAGAAATACGCTTTGCATGCTTTTTTAGGAAAAGTGTTCAACACGAAAGTTGAGATCTATAACTTTCGTGTTGAACTTTTTTCCTAAAAATGCATGTACAAAGCGTATTTCTAAAAAGATGCAAAAATTAAGAGTGTTGTGCGACTAATCAAAACTGCGGTGCTAATAACAATCACCTTCTTAAAAATAAGGACTTTTAGAAAACCATGAAAAACTGTGTTCAAAAAAATAGGGTGGTGATATTGGTACATCATAAATGGCTATTGATAACCCATGGATGTTTGTACACCTCGAAAATTTATTTGTACACTCACTCGCTATTTATACCCCAAATTTAAAATTGTAAACGGTAACATACGATGCCTAATTAAAACACTAATAATCACATGTTGTGCAATAAAGGTAATATATTGATTGTCATCATTTAACTTTCACCTGCTCATGATATCTTGCTATAAATATACATTGGTGCAACATTTACAAAATATTAAAAGTCAGCATAAAGTTTGTTTGCAATATATACATCGCTCAAAATTTGTTGCAACATAAAATTAGTTTGCAATTTAAATAAATCGCCCAAAACACGGGTACAACATCCCTAAGTGTCCCCCAAAAGTTGATGTCCCTGCAAAATAGTGTATTCAAATTTAAAAATTAAGAGACAAATTAAAAAATTATAATGGAAATTTGTCTAATTAATCTTACCTAATAACTTGTATTCTATATGAGGACCCCATTTTCGCCAAAAATACGGGGACAACATTCGCAAGTGTCCCCCAAAAAGTTGATGTCCCTGCTTAATAGTGTATTTAAATTTAAAAATCAAGAGACAAATTAAAAAATTATAATTGAAATTTGTCTTATTAATCTTACCTAATAATTTGTAGTGTATATGAGGACCTCATCTTTCGTCAAAAGGGTATTATATAGAATGTGAACTCTGAAAATTAACAATGATATTAGATTAATAAATTAAGATATTAATACTAGAAATCTGCAATACTTACATACCTGATGATCAAAGGAGTCGCGTAATATATGAAATTTCCCACTGCGATGCTACCTGCTCATGATATCTTGTCCAGACTGGAAATAATGGCGGGAGTGGGCAGTCATCATTCATCCGCAACTCAATGAAGTGGTTGCCATTTATATATCCGAGATAAACAACCATTCTAATATCCGGCGGAGCTGAATGTAGGGGTAAGAACGTGAATGATTGTTGGTCAGAGAAATGAACCAGTTGTATGTTGTAGCAAAATGCAACTATAAGCCACATGTCCGGCATTATCATCCACTTATCTAGTGGGGCCGGTGTTGTCCAACAATCGAGTGATTTCAGTAATTTCACTCGCCTTGCAGTCCCAAATATGTCAGTGTACAATAATGACCTCTCATGTATCTCGCCCACCAGATCGTGTTGGACTTGCATCCAATTATCTCCCATATGTAGAGCCTGAGCAATAACTCTGTATCCGCAATGCTCATCCCCTGCTACATCAATGGCATCAATGATATATGTACGAACATTTTCTGGCATTTGTTTGCGTACATTTTCAAGAAAATCGTCTCTTCTTAATGGAATTTTCTTTGCCGGCTTAATCAATTTAACAGCACGTTGTTGTTGCTTTTGTTGTTCTTCTTGTAGGACATGCTCAAAATGTGAAGGGTCCGTCTTTGTCGATTTATAATCCTCCAAAAAAATTTTCAAACTACCTTTCGGCCGCCCTTTCAATTTTGCCGGTATTTTTGGTTCCTTTGTTCGGCTTGCATCCGGGTTGACTAGTTCACGCAACTTTCTTCTTATTTCTTTTCTTTGAAGATCACTAATACTGCTATATTTTTGCAATATTCCTTCAATATCATTTTCTATGTCCACACACTCGTTATGTTCTTCTTTCACCTTGAACTCCTCTTTTTCTTGTATCATTAATTGTCGCCACTGTTTGTGCACCATCCATAATGGAAGTGCGTTACTCTCTTTTAGGTACATGACAAGCTCATGTGCACAGGGCAAGCAGAGTGTGTATCGGTTCTTATGTGTGCATTGCCTGTGTGACGCGCACCGTGCCCGGTATGAAAAATGAATTCATGTATGCATTAAATTAATAAAATATATGAAGACATGTAACAAAAATTTAATTAATACAGGTAACGTCCCCGATGATGAAAAGAAGTATAAGCATTGATGAATCGGCGTCGTCATGAGCTGCTATTGTATGAAAATGTTACATTTTGTCGGCTATTTCATATATTTGTATGTATATATTTTATGGACGTGATCGACGCATAATATGGTGGTATGTATCTATATGTTGTAATATGGGGTTATTCATTATGGTGCTAGTTTAAACATATGGGTTGATGCGTATGATTACACTTCTATGTATTTGGGTTGGCTGCTTGGCCGGTTTTACATGTCAACTGTGGGAATGGTTGCTGTTTTGTACTTCAAAGGCTGGCTGGTCATCTATATTGTTTATAAATGGGCTGGTTTGGGCTAGCTGAGCCAGGTATTTACCCTTATTTGGACCGGCCTGCTTCTTAAGCGGCGGGTTCGGCGGTCTGATCGGGATAAAATCCCGTCTCCTGTGCTTTTCTTCTCATCGCGCATTTGGTCTCCTGCTGCCTGGCGGAATCGGAGAGCTAGGGCTTGGCGATTTTCTTCTTCTCGTCGCCTGGTAACGTGGAATCACGCACTCCTTTTCATTCCTTCCCCTGATTGAACCCTAAATTTCTCTTCTTTAGCAGTTTTGGGAAGTTTGGATTTTTGAATTGGCCCGGTGGAGGAACATCTGAGTTAATCTCAGGTATTTGGTTTCTTTGTTCATGGTTTTCTCTAGATTTACATGTTTTATTAGAGTTGTAGGGCGCTCTGTGATAGCCGACTGTTTACGTATTATTTGGGCTTTGTGTTGCTGTAGTTTTCAGCACTGTTTAAGTGTTGTGTGGGCTTTGTGTTGTTGCAGTTTCAGCCTTGTTTAAGTGCTGTTTGGGCTTTGTTTTGGTACTATTTTAGACCCTGTATTAATGTTGTTTTCAGCTAGGTGTTGATGCAGCTTGGTGCAGCTTCCAGCCCTATTTAGGGTGGTTACGAACCATGATTAGGTGTTATGTTGGCCCTATTTAGACGACTGAATATGAAATAACTGCTGCATATGCAAGCATGCGTCGGTTTGAGTGCGTTGTGTCGCTTTGTGAGATGCAACCTTGTGAAATAAAATGTGGTGGCCTTATAAAAGTAACATATGTGTACAGATAGTGCGAAGGATGACATCTCCAAGTAGACGCGACGTCTATTCAAGGCGGGGCAAAGGAAAAGAACGAGCTATGGTGAGAATTTCTCTTTTTAATGACTACTTTGCTTTACCTAGATGTTTTATTCTTATATTGAAATTGTCTTAAGTTACCTATGCTATGAATGGCCTCCGATAGAGGCAATCAAGCAAGGAACTATTTTCTGAGGGGACTGATTAAAATCATAAACTCATTATAAAATAATAATATGTGTCGACACATGGAAGTGTTAAGGGTAATATAAAACGAATAAATTGACATTGTGGACTGAATTACCAAACCAGTCGAGCCGAAAGGCATAAACGCGTGTTGTACGTACTGGTTTGGAGACTGATGACCCCCAAGGGGTCGGGCCCCAAGACTGAGAATGAAATATTGAGACTGATATATAATTCATTTAATAGCCCTTAACAGTTCCTAAAAAGAAATATCGTTTTACAGCTTACTGCAGTTCTTATAGCCTTAATTGAACCACGACTGATAGATACGCATATTGAAATTGTTTCAGCTATGATGAAAGTAGATACGGTTAACTGAATATGTTTCTAACATATCTAATATTAGTTGTTTTCTCACATTTTATACAATCGTAAAACATGTTAAAAAGGTAAATTTTCACTTAGTTTTTATGCAAGACTAACGGTTTTATTTCTCAAATTTTTAGGAACCGGAAAGCCGGCAACCGAGCATCAGTGAAGCACATGTTGGAGATACTTTTATTTACCTTGCTTTTATATTTATATAGACATGTTTAGTTTGGGGGAAATGAGCAAACAAAATATTATGTAAGTGCTTAGTAAATAAGTTCTATACTCGTTATGAAATGCATAGAAATTTCCATTTTTACTCTGATATTTATGCAGATAATGATATTATTAATTGTGGCGGTCACGTGGGCCGTTACAATTCAGTGGTATCAGAGCCAGGTTTTCAATTGAACCCTGGCCATAACGAGTATGTACTAGTGTTAATGAACTTATTTACGCGTGATTTACATGGAATTGGTACAGGAAGCCCGAGAGGCCATATCTGAGGGCGGTGCATCGGGGCAGGCTTCGCAAGAATTGCCACAAACGATACCTCCGCAGGAAGAGCAACAGACTCCGCAACAGCTAATGGAGTTGACGAAGATGTTAGCGGAGGCTATTAAAATTGTTCGAGATGCGCCCCCTCCAGCAGCACCGGAAGTGGCAGGACCGTCACAATCGAGACAGTTGGATATTGATTTAAAGCAGTTCATGGAGTTGAAGCCGCCAGTATTTCGGGGAGGGCTATCTCCCCTGGAGACAGAGGATTGGATTTCTCGTATTGAAACAATACTGGAAGTTATGCTTTGCCCAGATGAACGAAAGGTGGGTTTGGTTACGTTTTTGCTGGAAGGAGAAGCGAAGCGGTGGTGGCTGAATGTGCGAGGCAGGCTAGCAGGCCGCGGACAAACAAACATTCTGTGGGCCACTTTTATTCAAGCCTTTACTAATTGGTTTGTTCCAGAATCAGAAAATAAGTTACTACAGGATAAATTCGTGCGTCTAGTGCAGGGTTCTCGATCAGTCCTGGAATATGAAACAGAATTCGCCAACTTGGCATTTTATGCTGAGGCATTTGTGCCTAATGAGAAAGAAAGATGTCGACGTTTCCAGGAAGGATTGAGAGACAGTATCCGTTCGGTTCTGGTACCGATGGAAATTGTAGACTATGGGGCTTCGGTGCAAAAAGCCCGTTTGATGGAGATTGATGCAGAGAAAACGCAGAGGCGAAGGGACTTTGCAAAGAAAAGATCGTCATGGTCGTCTTCTAGTAAGGACTCGTCGAGCAGGGCAAGTACATCAGGAAAGTCTAGTGATTCAGGAAAGCGGCCTCGTCCCATCGAGAGTAGTGGCAGTGCGCCAGCTACTGAGCAATGATGTGGCAAGTGTGGCAAAAGCCATAAGGGGCAGTGTTTGGTGGGGAGCAATGTTTGTTACTTGTGTCGTCAGCCTGGGAATCAACAGAGGGAGTGCCCTCGTAGCCGCGAAGGACAAAGAGCATCACAGTCGTCCACAGTGCCTCAGGGTCAGAGGTTGTATCAGATAGGCAGTGCTCAGGGAGGTGAGTATGCGGCCTCAGCTTCGACGTCAGCGCCAGCCGGATCATATATTGAAGAACATCAAATGCAAGAACGTCGGGTACAGCCGCGGGTGTTTAATCTTAATCAACAAGAGGCAAAGGCGGATGACACCGTTGTGACAGGTATTATCCCTATCGGCCACTATTTAGTTAAATTGTTATTTGATACCGGAGTGTGCGAATAGAACCAAAACAGTCCGGAAACTGGAGTAATGGAAATTTTATTATCCAAAAAACTATCTATTACAAAGTTATAGCCTCCCTTATATAGAATGGAGGAGATGAGATAGAGCAGAAATACCCAATGTGGGACTAAATACAGAAATACAGCATATACAAAGCTAACCGCCTAACCGCCTAACCGCGCGGTTAGTAAGAACACTAACTGCTCGGTTACCACCAGGAGACGAGCCGCCGACCATCGATATCCCAGAGAGTAATCGGCTAACCGCTCGGTTACCAAACCGCCATGCCAACCCGCTATCGTTGCTCAGATATCAGATCGTCGGAGACAACCCGTCAACCCGCGCGGCTACCAAACCGCCCGGTCTTTAACCGCCTGTCCGCCCAGGCCTATACAGCAACACTCCCCCTCAAGCTGGAGCATATATGTCGATCATGCCCAGCTTGCTGCAAATGTGGAAAAAAGAAGCGGATACAGGATTTGTGAAGATATCTGCTAACTCTTTCTCTGATGTAACAAACGAAGTGCAAATCTGGTTCTTCAACACTTCTTCCCGAATGAAGTGACAGTCAACCTCTATGTGTTTTGTCCGCTCATGAAAGACCGGGTTCTTGGAAATGTAGATGGCCGCCTTGTTGTCACAAAATATGGGAAGCGGATAGTTGTAGACCTCTCCTAAATCCAGCATGAGAGCCCGCAACCATTTCAACTCGCACGTGGTTGACGCCATACATCGATATTCTGCTTCTGCACTAGATCTGGAGACAACGGATTGCTTCTTGCTCTTCCAGCTAACCAGATTTCCTCCAACAAACGTACAAAAGCCAGATGTTGACTTGCGATCCCCTTTGTCGTCCGCATAGCTAGCATCGGAGTACGCTTCCACTCTCAAATGGCCATTCTTCTGAAAGAGGAGACCTTTCCCAGGAGATGACTTTACATACTCCAGAATTCTTAGAGTGGATTGAAGATGGCATTCCCTAGGAGACTGCATTAACTGGCTGACCTTTCCTACTGCATAAGAGATGTCTGGTCTGGTCACCGTGAGGTAAATGAGTTTGCCAACAAGACGTCGATACCTCGTAGTGTCCGATAGAGGAGGTGATTCGTCAGTCCATGTTTTGTCTTCTCCAGGAGCTATGAGACACCGAGCAGGTTTAGCGCCCATCAATCCTGACTCTTTTAATAAGTCAAGAGCATACTTGTGTTGGGAGAGAACCAAGGAGCACGGTTTTCGAGAGATTTCAATTCCCAAGAAGTATTTTGGAGAACTCATATCCTTCGTGACAAGGTGTTGACGGAGATGAACCTTCGTCAGGGCTACACCAGCTTGGTCGTCGCCAGTAAGAAGTATGTCATCCACATAAACGGCTAGCACAACCAGACCCGAGGATGTCTTGCGAATGAACAAGGAGTGATCCGCCGAACTCCTTGTGAAACCGATTTCCCCAACTATGCACTGAACTTGTCGAACCATGCCCGAGGACTCTGCTTTAGACCATAGATGGCCGTTTTCAACCGGCATACTCGAGTCTCCCCCTGAGCAACATACCCAGGAGGTTGCTCCATGTAGACATCCTCATGAAGATCACCATAGAGGAAGGCATTCTTGACATCCAACTGGGAAATAGGCCAATCCTTGTTGACCGCCACCGATAGAAGAATTCGAATAGTGCTGAGACGAGCAACCGGAGAGAACGTGTCGAAGTAATCAACACCGTAAGTCTGGATAAATCCCTTGGCCACAAGACGGGCCTTGTACCGGTCCACACTGCCATCCGAACGGAACTTGACGACAAAGACCCAGCGACATCCAACCACATCCGTGCCAAAAGGAGGAGGCACAAGAGTCCAAGTGCCCCACTCAGAGAGAGTAGCAATTTCTTCATCCATAGCCGCCTTCCAGTGAGGAACATCAAGGGCTTCCTGGTAGTTGCGAGGAGTGGAAGTCGCCGAGATGGCTAGGGCGAAGTCCCTGCGAGAAGGTGTTAGCCGATCATAAGAAACAACAGCGGCCAGCGAGTGTTGGGTGCACGTCCGAACCCCTTTGCGAAGAGCAATGGGCAGTTCCAGGTCATCTAGTTCCTCAGTCGCCGGTGCATCCGTGGCGGAGAAGGCTGGCCCGGGAGAGGAGAGAGACGACCGAGGAGAGGAGGAAGATGGCAGGGGATCAACAGACGGAGTGTGCGGTGGAGTTGGTGATGGAGGAATCTCAAGAGGAGTGGATGGGACGGAGGGAATGGTTGGAGAGGGCAAGTCAGCCGGAGAAAGAGTAAGGTCAGAGGAGAAGTATGCGGCATTTTCAAAGAACATCACATCCGCCGAAACGAACTATTTGCGATGAACAGGGTCAAAGCAACAGTAACCTTTTTGAGTAGTAGAATAACCCAAAAAGATACACTTGGTAGAACGTGGGGATAACTTGTCGCGAGTTGCGGAAGGGTTGTGAACAAAGGCGGTGCAGCCAAAAATGCGTAGAGGTAAGGGAAAGACATTCTTGGCCGGATAGAGAATGGAAAAAGGTGTTTTGCCTTTAAGAACTGTCGAGGGAAGACGATTGATGAGGAAGCAGGAGATGAGAACTGCATAGCCCCAGTAGCTACGAGGAACCTGCATCTGTGCCATGAGAGTGCGAACGACATCGAGAAGGTGACTGTTTTTACGTTCCGCCACCCCATTTTGCTGGGAGGTATATACGCAACTAGTTTGATGAATGATGTCGTGCTGCATACAGAAAGAAGAAAATTCATTACTCAGGTATTCTTTAGCATTATCTGAACGAAAAACTTTCACAGAAGCACCAAACTGAGTTTTAATCATAAAATAGAAGGATTGTCATACAGAAAATAGTTCAGAGCGTTTTTTTAAAAGATACACCCATGTACATCGAGAGAAATCATCAATAAAGGTTACAAAATAGGAACTACCCCGCCCTACGGTAAGGGTGGGGGCAGGACCCCATACATCAGAGTGAACAAGGTCGAACGGCTTAGAAGAGCCACGATCTTGCTTAGGAGGAAAGGGGGAGCGGTGATGCTTGCCTAGCTGACAGACATCACAGTTGATAGGAGAAGCATGCTGAGGTAGGTGGGGTAACAGTTGGTGGATGAGACGTGATGGAGGATGCCCAAGACGAAGGTGCCACTGAAGAAGATCTGTAGAAGCGGATGAGAATGCTGAAAGAGCGGATACATCATCAAGGAAGTAAAGGCCGCCTCTCTCAGTCCCAGTAGCAATCGTCCGCTTGGAATCCGGGTCCTGAAAAGAACAAGAAACAGGAGTAAACGTGACTGAGCACTGAAGTTGCTTGCAAAGGGAAGTAACCGACAATAAATTGCACGGGAACTTGGGCACATAGAGAGTATCCGCTAGGCGAAGGGACAGAGTAACTTGAACCATGCCAGTCCCATGCACCGGAGAGGGAGAGCCATCCGCAACGAGAACCGGGGGCAATCGATCATGTGTTTCTAGGAGAGAAAAACACTGAGGATTACCCGTCATATGATTAGTGGCGCCAGAGTCGATTAGCCATTTACCTTGAGTCACCACATGGGCGCTACCTGAAGTCGTGGCCACCAAGGCAGATGAGTTGGATGAGTGGGGGGCATCACCAGAGGGACGAAGGTGCAGATTCTTTGTCCAGCAGCGGTCAATCAAGTGACCTGTGCGGCCACAGTGAGAACAGAGATAGCAAAAAGGGCCGCGCCTGCCGGACTGGTGACCACGTCCACCCGAGCCACCACGATGTGCTTGGTGGGCATAGGCATCCGGAGCAGGAGGAGCGGCAAGCAAAGGATGATTGAGCAGAGAGGTAACAGCGGCAATGCGGGCAGCGGTAGCATCCAGGGTGGGAGATTCAGCTTCTCCAAGAATTTGCTGCCGGATCATATCATAAGAATCCGGGAGCCTCAGAAGGTAACAAACAACCAGGAGTTCCTGGAAGTGCTTCAGTTGGGTGGCCACGTCCGCAGAGAGGGGACGATGTTGAAGAATCTCCGCTCCAAGGGCTTGGACCTGTTGGTAAGCCACAACAGGAGACATGGATTGGCGAGCAAAGAGATCCGCATACAGAGTATAGATGCGAGATGTTTGACCCCCTTTGGAGTAGAGGGCGGCTAAGTGAAGCCAAGCTTGCTTGACCGTCTCATCGTGACAGATGACCGGAAGACATTCATCGGACAAGCTGTTTGCCAGCCACGTACGAACAAGAGCGTCATTCGCATCTCAGTCATTAAACTTGTCAGAGTCCGCAGGAGGAGGGTCATTGGTAAGATGATGACGCTTGCGCTGAGAGCGGAGAAGAAAGGTAAACGAGACACTCCAGTCGGGATAATTAGGCCCGAGAAGCTTAGAAACTGTTCCAAGGTTCCCGGACGCAGCAAGAGGAGGAGGGTGGGTAACGACAGTAGTAGAGGTGGAGACATCAGAAGTAGTCATTCTGGAAGAGAGGTCGCGCGGTTAAGAAAGTAAACCGGGCGAGCAGCAGAAGGAGAAGATCGCAGCGGTCAAAGGAGAGAGCAGCGGCTAGAAAAAGCCACGACCAACTGCGGACAACCAATGGGGAAGAAGGTCGTACGACAAGACAGGTCGCACGAGACAAGCAGATCGCACGAACAGATTGTTCGGGCGAGAAGAGGAGATCGCGAGAGAAGAGAGGGGAAGGCAAACGAGAGAGATCGCGAGATATCGCGAGAGATCGCGAGAGATCGCGCGACAAGAAGATCGCACGAGCTGAAGGCAAACGCAAACAGGGGGACTAGATCGCTGCCTCTGATACCATGTGCGAATAGAACCAAAACAGTCCGGAAACTGGAGTAATGGAAATTTTATTATCCAAAAAACTATCTATTACAAAGGTATAGCCTCCCTTATATAGAATGGAGGAGATGAGATAGAGTAGAAATACCCAATGTGGGACTAAATACAGAAATACAGCATATACAAAGCTAACCGCCTAACCGCCTAACCGCGCGGTTAGTATGAACACTAACCGCTCGGTTACCACCAGGAGACGAGCCGCCGACCATCGATATCCCAAAGAGTAACCGGCTAACCGCCCGGTTACCAAACCGCCATGCCAACTCGCTATCGTTGCTCAGATATCAGACCGCCGGAGACAACCCGTCAACCCGCGCGGCTACCAAACCGCCCGGTCTTTAACCGCCTGTCCGCCCAGGCCTATACAGCAACACGGAGCAAGCCACTACTTTATTTCTGCATCAATATTGAATGCAATTGAGGCAAAGCCATACCGGGTACATGAGGTGTTGTACGTTACGCTACCAAATAATCAGGTGCTTCCGATGCAGCAACGAGTAATCGTTACGTTTGCTCTGAATGATAAACCATTTACAACAGATTTAGTGGTTCTTCCACTAACTGAATTTGATGTCATTTTGGGCATGGACTGGCTAACCCAAAATGAAGCAATTATTGATTGTAAGAATAAAGAAGTGTCAGTAAGATGTGCAGATCACAGTAGAATTAAGTACCGAGGATTGGGTGAAGTGTCCAAAATGCTAATTTCTACAATGAAAGCGCGTTCACAAATTCGAAAGGGTGGTGAAGCTTTTTTGGTAATGGTGAAAGGACCATCTGAAGAAAGGAAAGACATTTCGATGATTCCGGTCGTATGTGAATTTCAAGAATTATTCCCGGAAGAGTTGGCTGGACTCCCTCCAAAGAGGGAAATTGAGTTTGAAATCAACCTCGAGCAAGGGGCTAGGCCAGTGGCAAAGTCCCCATATCGAATGGCGCCAAAAGAATTGGCTGAATTGAAAGTACAACTACAGGAATTGATTGACAAAAATTTCATTCGCCCGAGTTCCTCCCCGTGGGGTGCCCCGGTATTGTTTGTTAAGAAGAAAGAAGGAACACTACGCCTGTGTGTTGACTACCGTGAACTTAATAAGTTGACTGTGAAGAATAAATATCCTCTCCCTCGTATAGAAGATTTATTTGATCAAATTGTCAACGCCAGAGTGTTTTCGAAGTTGGATTTGCGGTCTGGTTACCACCAGTTAAGGATAAAAGAAGAGGATATTGTCAAAACTGCGTTCAGTACCAGATATGGTCATTTTGAGTTTTTGGTCATGCCGTCTGGGTTAATAAATGCACCAGCAGCATTCATGGATCTGATGAATCGAGTCTTTAAAGACTATTTAGACCGATTTGTAATAGTGTTTATTGATGATATACTGATTTACTCCCCGATAGAAGAAGAACATGCATGGCATCTACGATTGGCCTTGCAAACGTTGAAAGAACACCAATTATATGCCAAATTTTCAAAATGTGAATTTTGGTTGAGAAAGGTGTCCTTCCTTGGACACGTGATCACAGAGCAGGGTTTGGCTGTAGACCCCGCAAAGACTGAATCTATTCTCAGTTGGCCCCAACCAACATCAGTGACGGAAGTACGGAGTTTTCTGGGTTTGGCAGGATACTATCGACGGTTTGTAAATGACTTTTCTAAAATCTCCTTACCGTTGACTCAACTAACCAGAAAGAATACGTTATTTCAGTGGTCCGTTGACTGCCAGTTAGCATTTGACATTTTAAAAGAAAAACTTACCACAGCGCCAATTTTGACCATGCCATCAGGTACGGACGGGTTTCAGATTTACAGTGATGCTTCGTACAAGGGATTGGGTTGTGTATTGATGCAACACGGAAAAGTAATTGCATATGCATCCCGACAGTTGAAAGATGCTGAGAAAAATTACCCAGTACATGATTTAGAACTGGCTGCAGTAATTTTTGTACTAAAAAATTGGCGACACTATTTATATGGCGTACGCTGCGAAGTCTTTACCGATCACAAAAATTTAAAATATATATATTCTCAGAAGGAATTGAATCTTCGGCAGCGCCAGTGGTTAGAATTCATCAAGGACTACGACGTGGATTTGCAATACCACCCTGGCAAAGCAAATGTGGTTGCTGATGCCCTAAGTCGTAAGAATATAGTTGGATTGTCTGTGCTGTCTGGTTATGAGGCACAGTTAGTATACGAGCTAGAAAGGATGGAGATCACACCACTTGTGACACCGGAAAGTAAACAAGCGCAGTTATCTCAATTACAGGTCAGATACACTTTGACGGATAGAATTAAAGAAGCATTGCCAAAGGATCCGTTTCTTGTTGAATTATAAGAGAAGGTAAGAAAAGGGGAAACTGGTGAATTTACGTTGCAGAATGGGCTATTACTTATGAACGAACGGTTATGTGTCCCAAATGTGAACAACATACGAAGAGATATATTATATGAGGCACATAATACTCCGTATTCAATCCATCCAGGACGGACGAAAATGTACCATAACCTAAAGGAGGATTTCTGGTGGTCGGGAATGAAAAAGGACATAATTACGTATATTGCTTCATGTCATAAATGCCAGTTGGTGAAAGCTGAACACCAGAAACCTGGAGGATATTTGCATTCCCTACCAATACCAGAATGGAAGTGGGACGACATTGCAATGGATTTTGTCTTCGGCCTATCCCGTAGTAAATTGGGACACGATGGTATTTGGGTAATCATAGACCGTTTAACGAAGAGCGCACATTTTATTCCAGTGCGACAGGATATGCCGCCTGAAAAGTTGAATGATTTATACATAGATGTTATTGTCAAATTGCATGGGATCCCCCGATCCATAATTTCTGATCGCGACGGTCGCTTCACGTCTGGAAATTGGAGATATATCCACAAGCGTTTGGGGACAAAATTATTATTCAGTACAGCATTTCATCCCCAAACAGATGGACAGTCTGAGCGAACAATTCAGTTTTTAGAAGATTTACTGCGTATGATTGTACTGGATTTAAAGGGCTCCTGGGAAAAATATTTGACATTGGTAGAGTTTGCATACAATAACAGCTACCAATCGTCTATTCAGATGACACCTTTCGAAGCATTGTATGGCCGACGTTGTCGAACACCATTAAGTTGGGCTGAAGAAGGTGTGCGGACATTGTATAACCGGGAGAAAATTGATAAATGGCATGAAAAAGTAAAACTCATACAGCAACGAATGAAAGTAGCACAAGACCGACAACAAAAATATTATAATGCCCGTCATCGCCTTGTACAGTTTCAAGTCAGAGACCAGGTATGTTTGAAAATCAGACCATTCAAAGGAGTTTCACGGTTCCGACGACTGGGAAAACTGAGTCAACGTTATGTCAGACCGTTTCCAGTCACTGAACGGGTAGGTGATGTTGCCTACCGCTTGGAGCTACCAACGAAGCTACAGAGATTGCATCATGTGTTTCATGTGTCAGCATTACGAAAATATATTCATGACCCGGAGACGATTGTGGCAGTCACTGATATTCCAATCGAACCAGACCTTTCTAGCCCGACAGAACCACATCAGATTATAGAGCGACAAAGCAAACAGTTACGAAATCGTGATGTAAATTTTGTGCTCGTATGGTGGAAGGGTCATCCTAGGCATGAAGCAACTTGGGAACGTGAAGAGGCAATGCGAAGTCTGTTCCCTGCCCTGTTCAATATTATGGAAGAATGATTTTCGGGGACAAAAATTTTTAAGGAGGGGAGAATTGTGACGCGCACCGTGCCCGGTATGAAAAATGAATTCATGTATGCATTAAATTAATAAAATATATGAAGACATGTAACAAAAATTTAATTAATACAGGTAACGTCCCCGATGATGGAAAGAAGTATAAGCAGTGATGAATCGGCGTCGCCATGAGCTGCTATTGTATGAAAATGTTACATTTTGTCGGCTATTTCATATATTTGTATGTATATATTTTATGGACGTGATCGACGCATAATATGGTGGTATGTATCTATATGTTGTAATATGGGGGTATTCATTATGGTGCTAGTTTAAACATATGGGTTGATGCGTATGATTACACTTCTATGTATTTGGGTTGGCAGCTTGGCCGGTTTTACATGTCAACTGTGGGAATGGTTGCTGTTTTGTACTTCAAAGGCTGGCTGGTCATCTATATTGTTTATAAATGGGCTGGTTTGGGCTAGCTGAGCCAGGTATTTACCCTTATTTGGACCGGCTTGCTTCTTAAGCGGCGGGTTCGGCGGTCTGATCGGGATAAAATCCCGTCTCCTGTGCTTTTCTTCTCATCGCGCGTTTGGTCTCCTGCTGCCTGGCGGAATCGGAGAGCTAGGGCTTGACGATTTTCTTCTTCTCGTCGCCTGGTAACGTGGAATCATGCACTCCTTTTCATTCCTTCCCCTGATTGAACCCTAAATCTCTCTTCTTTAGCAGTTTTGGGAAGTTTGGATTTTTGAATTGGCCCGGTGGAGGAATATCTAAGTTAATCTCAGGTATTTGGTTTCTTTGTTCATGGTTTTCTCTAGATTTACATGTTTTATTAGAGTTGTAGGGCGCTCTGTGATAGCCGACTATTTACGTATTATTTGGGCTTTGTGTTGCTGCAGTTTTCAGCACTGTTTAAGTGTTGTGTGGGCTTTGTGTTGCTGCAGTTTCAGCCTTGTTTAAGTGCTGTTTGGGCTTTATTTTGGTACTATTTTAGACCCTGTATTAATGTTGTTTTCAGCTAGGTGTTGGTGCAGCTTGGTGCAGCTTCCAGCCCTATTTAGGGTGGTTACGAACCATGATTAGGTGTTATGTTGGCCCTATTTAGACGACTGAATATGAAATAACTGCTGCATATGCAAGCATGCGTCGGTTTGAGTGCATTGTGTCGCTTTGTGAGATGCAACCTTGTGAAATAAAATGTGGTGGCCTTATAAAAGTAACATATGTGTACAGATAGTGCGAAGGATGGCATCTCCAAGTAGACGTGACGTCTATTCAAGGCGGGGCAAAGGAAAAGAACGAGCTATGGTGAGAATTTCTCTTTTTAATGACTGTTTTGCTTTACCTAGATGTTTTATTCTTATATTGAATTTGTCTTAAGTTACCTATGCTATGAATGGCCTCCGATAGAGGCAATCAAGCAAGGAACTATTTTCTGAGGGGACTGATTAAAATCATAAACTCATTATAAAATAATCATATGTGTCGACACATGGAAGTGTTAAGGGTAATATAAAACGAATAAATTGACATTGTGGACTGAATTACCAAACCAGTCGAGCCGAAAGGCATAAACGCGTGTTGTACGTACTGGTTTGGAGACTGATGACCCCCAAGGGGTCGGGCCCCAAGACTGAGAATGAAATATTGAGACTGATATATAATTCATTTAATTGCCCTTAACAGTTCCTAAAAAGAAATATCGTTTTACAGCTTACTGCAGTTCTTATAGCCTTAATTGAACCACGACTGATAGATACGCATATTGAAATTGTTTCAGCTATGATGAAAGTAGATACGGTTAACTGAATATGTTTCTACCATATCTAATATTAGCTGTTTTCTCACATTTTATACAATCGTAAAACAGGTTAAAAAGGTAAATTTTCACTTAGTCTTTATGCAAGACTAACGGTTTTATTTCTCAAATTTTTAGGAACCGGAAAGCCGGCAACCGAGCATCAGTGAAGCACAGGTTGGAGATACTTTTATTTACCTTGCTTTTATATTTATATAGACCTGTTTAGTTTGGGGGAAATTAGCAAACAAAATGTTATGTAGGTGCTTAGTAAATAAGTTCTATACTCGTTATGAAATGCATAGAAATTTCCATTTTTACTCTGATATTTATGCAGATAATGATATTATTAATTGTGGCGGTCACGTGGGCCGTTACAGCCTGTGCTCAACATACCCTGATTTTATTGTATCCTCCTCCTTCTTTATTATTTCTAGTGCGGCAATTGAGACATTACCGACGAGTTCAGAATAAAACAATGATTTATAACCCGAATTTACATGCACGAGTAAAATGATTGATTGGTGGATGCAATACCGACAATGGAAAGTAGAGGCAACCGATAACGATTTGTCTTGTATGTGCAATCAATCATAAATGTGTAGGAGAACATATTACTTAGTCGTACGGTTGTAGGATGCGCAAAAAAAAAGTGATTCCAAATGCATGGTGCCCTCATTCACTTTGGTGAAACTAATGTAGCCGGAATCACTTATGCTCTTAAACAAATGTTGCACTGGAGTTCCACCCTCTAGTTGACTCCTATATAGCTTTGCCTTCTCATTATATATTGTTCTAAGTGAGGTGCAATTCTCTGGATTTCCATTCTTTAAAGCAGTTAAAATTTTACGTGGCTTACAACCGGCATTAAACATCTCCTCCACCATCTTCTGCTCCTCCTCATCTAGTCGACCGATATACGGATGTGCTTCAATATGCACGAACTTATGATTGTGTATACCATTTTTCACTACAATCTTCCATTCATTATCAGCATTTCTTTGCCCTTTAAAAGCAAACTTACACCTGCAACGCTTCGAACTAGATTTCCTTATATTTCTCTTAATGTACCCTTTGCTATTTGAGTTGTCAGGAGGTAACCCGAATCTATCACAGCCCAATGTAACCCTTGGTGATGCTCTAGAGGTAATCACATCCGCCCTCAAAATAATGATAACAAACCCCAAATTTTTTGCAATTTTCCTAGCTCATTCAATCAACTTCTCCTTACTTTCAAAACTCAAATCAGTGCAGAAATAAACTCCAACATCTACCACTGTATCCTTAGGATACTCTTTGTTACACAACAATAACATTTTTTCTGGACTCATTCCTATCAAATGATACACAAAGAATCACAAACCACACACAACATGCACATTTCAACATTACAACCACACACAAATAATTTACATAAGAGGGCAGCAATAATACCTACAAACTGGAAGGGCTTTAACTTCTACTGGGCAAATAAAACTACCATACTCTGGTTTGGAAGCAGGAAAAATAACCTGGAATGTACCAAAACCAAAACCTGGCATCAAAGAACAGCTACAATCAGAAATTTTTCTAAACATCCGCCGCTTTGCGGTGACGCAGTTTGGGAAGCTTGCGCGAGCTCCCTTTGAGGACGGCTAACATGAAAGGGGGGTAAACCCTGTAGTCGGTGCTCGAAACATCCGGAGGAGGGTCTAAGTGGAACCCTATCCCCGTTGCCCCCAGCTAGGAATATATAGAACAATTCCTAGGGTTCCCACGCGCAAAGCCCCAGAGCCCGTTATTCGTCCGAATATACACTTACAATCTCCTCCTATATTCGTGACAAATAACGGTGATGTTTCGGGGTGCTGGAGAGTAGACAAAATAATAATCCAAACTAAATAAAAAATATTCAGGACAGGTCATACTAATTAATCAAAAATAAAAAGGTTTTGCCTGAACGGCAAACCACCACACAGATTCTATCCCAAAATATAGTCTGAATAATTATTACAAAACAAAACAAGAATTAAACGTTTGATGATTCTACTCATCTAGTAGATCATCGTCATCCATGTCCAGGTCTACTTCTCCTCCAAAATCTCCATCGTAGCCTGCAAGGAATTTCATGAGTCAGACTCTATGAATTCATAAACATATGCAGTAACATTTAAAGTAAACTAACTCTTACTAAATGAGCTTAACACTTCTAGCAATGGTGAAGTAGCTCTGTCAGCATCTCATCCAGTCTAACTAGGACTAGTCACGTTATCTTATTCATTACTGATCACTATGTGTCTCACCAACACATGTGGGCACACATCACGTGCAACATTATCAAATGTGGAATAATGTGTTGCGACCAATAATGTTTAGATTAACATTTACAATAACTTTCAATTCCCAGATGAATAATTCTTGAATCAACTTACAATGAGAGGACGTTAGCTTATCAAATGTGGAATAATCAGCATCCAACCATCTTGGGTTTTCATCAAGAAATTATTTGGGGTTTTCAGTCTGTTACTTATTAGATGCTTGAATGTTGGTAGATATAGGCTCGTACGTATCAAAACATAAACGTTGGAGGAAAGTTTCATATTTCTATGAACTTTAATCTCATTTCCCCCAATGTTTTGATTGTGATGAGAGCTCTATTTAGTCTTTTAATCAAGGCGTCTGCAACATTATCTTTCGATCTCACATCAACTAGGGTCATAATCCCTTGACTTGTGAGAGAGGTCAACCAGGCCTGTTTCATCCTAAGCTGCCTTCTTTTATCATTGAACAAAGTGTTCGTGGCAATCGTTTTAGTAGCCTGATTATCGCAATAAACTGCAACAGAACTCAGTTTCAGGCTCGACAGTGGAATGTCCATCACCAAATCTCTTATCCACTCTACTTCTTCACCCATTCCAATTTCTAACCATCACATCACCTTCAAAACGTCCTTGGCAGTCAAAATAATGTATTGGATCGAAAGATTTTTGTGACATTTAGACTTAGGCACACAACTTAAATCAATTGGGAATTGCTTAGGCCTATACTTTTATTAGAAAATTTGAAGGGTCATATGACCTTGGATTTTTATGAAATTCTGTTATATGAGTTTTTATATCATTATGAGTCTCTGGAATTTATTGTAGGATGTTTGGAAGACATTAGCTCATACTTGTAGTTATAACCTTTATGTTGCCCCTATGGAAGATTTTGATAAAATCATGGTGAAACTAACTTAGAATGTTATGAAACTTAATCAGTGATTATTTATGATCATATTAAAGCCCTGTTAATTTTTGTGTAATTTATGGATAATATTTTGAGCTACTTCTCTCTTTAAATCTATTTATTGTATTTATCCTGAATTAATTATTTAGGGGCTAATACTTTTATGAAAGTTTGTGAAACTTGGTATTCTCTGATATTTTGGAATCATATAGTGATCATAATTTTTGGAAGGTCATAACTTAAGTAAATCTAGTATTTCATGTTCAAAACCATCCATGGTCTAATTTTGTAGAAAATTTAATAAATTCTAAATTAATTAAGAAAATTACAAGTTTCTGTATTTAGTCTAAATATGACATAATAAACCCCTAGTAAAAATTCTAGGACATTTTGAAGAATATTTGAAGGGGTCACCTTTCATACCCATCATGTACCTTAGGTTGGTCTGTACATAGTAAATCAACAGATTTGTGATAACATGTGGAATGGCCAAAGAAGGTTGGGAGTAATGGTATGTTAATTTGGTAAGATGAAAAAAGTGAGCTTCATTAGGAGTCATCATGGGGAGAAGTGATGGGTTGACTAGTGTAAGTGGTGCTCGGGATCGGCGAAGGATCGTCTTTCCTGTGGAGAGAGAAAGAGTCAAAATACACTAGGGTTAAATCCAGTATAACATTAAATGGGATTGGGACTAGGGTAATAACCAATAATAGTAAGTGTCTTGTGAAAGGGAACGATGTGCTTCGGCTACCATCATAGTTCCTAGTGCCCTGTGAGAGCCCTTCACCGAGAATGCCTTGGGCAGTCCGAGGTTAACGTAATCCGTAAGTCTAATGGATTACAAGAGTAAGTAGAAATACTCTAGGATTACACTTACACTCACACTCCCCGGTGTTGTGGGAGTTGGGATGGGTCTCACGAGCGGTAGACTCGGTGGTTTTAGTGATGGGCAGGTTAGCCCGGCGAGCCGATGACTCGGTAGATATTTGTGATAGACGGGATAGTCTGGGGAGCTTTGGCTCGGTGGGGAAATACATTAATATTGCATGTGCATAAAATATAAGGTGGTGGGTCTTCGGTATTAGAGAGTCGTCGCACCGACACCAATACGTTGACTCGCAGGTGTGGTATAACACTTAGCTAAATGAAGTCTGGTGTGCCAACCGGCAAGAGTAGCAGGAGCTCCGCTTAGTGCACCAGCGTTGAGGCGTATGATAGGTTTGACTGGTAGTACTGATACCGGTTTAGAGGTGGGGGAGTCCCAACCCACCGCTTCTGTTTGCCACTACAGAGGTATTATGGGAGGTTAGGCTCCAGAAAGGGGGAACTAAAGGTCTGTGCGCATGAAGTCGTGTGCATGTATTGCACTTGCATGAATCATGACATATCATTACACTACACTCATACATGCATACAACCCGACACACCATCGTATAAATTGGTATGAGACTTTTTATACGATAGGAGCCTTGCAAAAGACTCAATAACTTATAAGTTTGTATGAGCATTCATATAAGTTAAGGTTACTTATTTCTTAGTTTACTTTTCATACACTTACTGCTCTACTCTACTTGTTTACTATATTGCTTCCTTATTATAGAACTGCTAGCTTGCTTTTTCTTTTATAGTTCTTTTATACATACACCTGCTAGGATAGTTGTCACATGCTTGTTCCACTCTGCTTTGTTGTCCTCGACTTTCATCCTTCCCGCATGGTGCCTAGGAGTCGCGGGGGTGAGATGAGGACGATAGTGGCTTAGTATTTTGACTAACGGTCGGTGGACCATATCATTTTAAGGGACCGAGCAGCAGGAACATCAGCACCGGCAGGACAAGGAGGCAGGACATAAGGAGGAGTTGATGCGCACTACCACTGCTACACAGCGACAGGTCGGGGATGGATTTCGATTTGCTTTCGCTTAGATGTAGAGAATTGCGAGAGTGTTGTAGTGAGGATTTGATGTACCGAGCTTAAGCCCGTTTATATTTCTGTGATTTCTATTTCATATTATATATGATATGTGGACTTGAACTTATTTGTATACTTCTCTTTCTTTGGTGATCGTTAAAACTGACATGATCGGCGCTTTGTAGTGACGACCTTCCCGGGCATGTTGGTGTCACCGCAAAGCGGCGGTTCTTGGCATAAGACCCTGTTGCTTTAAAATAAAAAAAAATGGGGTCTTACAAGGGCAAGGCGGCGGTAGCTACGACAGATGATAATGACATGTCTCTCATCATCACTGAGAGCCTATGCGACTGATAGTTGGATATTAGATTCTGGTGCTTCGCAACACATTTGCTCAGATGTAGGGATGTTCAGTTCACTGGAAGTGATGACTGGGTCGGTTTTTCTGGGTGACGGCTCAGCAGGTGACGTCACGGGGACAGGGACAGCGGACATCAAGATGCATGATAGAGCAGTGCGTAGGCTTGAGCGGGTACACCTAGTACCCAAGTTGCGCATGAAATTGATATTGTTGGGCAGATTGGACTCCAGAGCATGCAATTTTGCGGAGAGAGGTGGAGTTCTAACAGCGACGTGAGGAAGCACTGTGTTCATGCAAGCTATACAATACAGTAGTTTATACCGGCTGATAGGGACCACGATGCGAGGTGATGTGCCAATGATTTTTGTGGCTGACAGAGTTGATGGTCAAGGTGGTGCATGAGATCGTCCTTCTAGTAGACTGACTAGGCAAGTTAGATTCATCGATCCAGGATCGTTGACATTCATAGGTTGAGCCCAAGCAGGGATGAGTCAATTGACACCTCAGTCTTGTTGCCTTTTTGTTTGGACCGTTTGCCAGAATCTAGGGAAAAGAAAAGGGAAAAAGGTTTTTTTTCTCTTTTGGGTTTTGGTGAGTTAGCAAAATAAAGGTGAGAATAATATATTTGCCTTTTTGGGGGCATGTATGCATGGGAATTGGAGAGTCGGCATGTAGATTTCAAGGAGGAGAACTTGGAGAGCAGCTTATGAGACGAAACCCGTTGCCTCTGTCTTTCTCTTCTCTCTCTCACTCGTGCACTCGGAGGGGCGCCGACCTTGAGTGTTGTTGCCAGTGTTGGAGGAGACATCTGAGGCATTGAGAGAGGCTATTGCCGCTGGGCTTAGTGGAGTTTATCGTTGGCATTGTTGTGGATGTTCTTTGGAGTGGAGAGGCGTGAGTGTAGTTAGCCTCGACGGTGATTTCTCTCTAGTGGTGGTGTTGTTCTCCGGTGGCGGTGTTGTTCTCCGATAGTGATGTGGTTGAACGTCGGACTTCTACGTTGAAGGTTCGGTGAACCATGCGCGTCCGTGAGGCGAATTGCATTCTAGATCTCAGATTCTCGCAGTGGATCGTATGTGTCTAGAGCATCCACGACGTAATCGTCGGACGGTCATTTTCTCATGTTTTATATTATATTTGCATTTATATTTCAATATATAAATTTTGTGTTTGATGTTCTGTGTTATTGTTATCTGCGGATTTTATAGTTTTGCTTGTGTTTGTACCGGATTTTACAACAAGTCGCGCTCACTCAAAAAGTCCCGAAAGCACCCTCAGAGGGAGTCAAGCCCGGCCAACACGCGCTGATGCGCACCACGCGGACTATGTGCGTCCACGTCCGCGCACCCCTCGGCTTGCGGGGCACATGGCCCCGTGGCCGCGCAGCAGTACAAGACCATGTACAACGCGCGACCATGAAGGGTCGCGCTGCGTGCAGCAGTGTAGGGTCGTTCACGGCCACGTGGTCACGCGGCCCTTTAGGGCTGTGTGGTCACGCAGTTATGCAGGGTCACGCCCTAGGCGCGGTCATGCAGGGTCACTCCCTGCGTGTGCCCTGCAAGCGGCCGCGCAAGGCAGCCCTTAGTACACACGTGCCCGTGCAGGCGGCGTCCGCTGCTACCGGCAAGCCCCGCCCGCCCCCTTCATCGCTGGCCATCTTCGACCGCCACCTCCGCCTTCAGGCACCCTGCCCGGTCCGCCCGAACTGCCCGGGGGTAAAGGGACACTTTCGTCATTTAATTAATTTTGGTGCTCTAGGTGACTTAAACGGAGCGACGACATTCACCAACACAAATCACTTCCTGGCGTAATTATTGAAGCGCCCCTCCAAAAAATTATAAATAGGCCCTCATTTCAAGCCAAACAACTCTAGAGGCAAGAGAGCTTTGAGATTTTTCAGCTAGATCATGGACTTGGGCCGATTCTCTGATCTGGAATTCGCTCTGCTCTTCTCCTTGCGCCACGGACTCACAACGCCTCAAGTGACGTCAACCACATCTGCGAGAACGCTCTCATATAGGCTCCGCATCAACGAGAGCGCTGCCTCCATACTTCTCCTTGTGCTACGGCTCCCTTACGCCTCAAGTGACGTCAACCGCCTCTGCGAGACCGCTCCCATCTAGGCTCCACGTCAATGAGAGCGCAACCTTCAGAAGCTCCATGAACTTAGAATATTTTTCAACCGGAATGCTCCCACCAAGATTCTATGAGCTCAGTGTTATCTCAAGGCTGGAGCACTTTCATCGAGGCTCCAAAGGCTTAGTTGTTTTTCCTCATTCACCGTACCTGTAACAGAGTAGCAACCTGTCACCATCCGAGTCCGAGATCAAACCAATCTTTGTAGCACTCCAAAAAGCTAGTGGATTTTGGCTTGGCACAGTTTTAACCACGTGATTTTTCACCCTTTTCGGGGTTTCCACGTCAAAAACGTCTTTTGTCCATTGTTGTGATTTTTCTTTAACTGATTGCACGCCCGGCTCGCCTCCGAGCTAAGGCGGTCCGATTCTCCGGGCTAGGGAAAAAGCCAGGTGACCCACAATAATTTGGCGTCATCTGTGGGAAAGTGTTTCCAAAAGCTCTGACAAGTTCTGAATCACTCAACTGACAGCAATGACAAAGAGAAGCACACAAAATGCTAGCGACGCGACATTAGAGGAGCGTGCCAATCCAGCCCCCACCGACTTGCCCACGGTCAACGTCTCGCTTTGAGGTGGATCCACCATCACCGCGTCCCAAGCATCGAGGAAGAATGCAGGTGCCTGATGAGGGAGCACTGCGCAAGGGCACTCACCCTGCTAGATGACTTGAGTTCATGTCGTGCTCCCAACACAGATATCACTCCCGAAAGTCAACCATTGTAGAAACGTCTGAAGACACTGCCCGCTCCAAGGATCCCATCGCTGACTAATTGTTCGGCGCTGACAGCTCCACACACCCCGCAATCCCTGACAAACTTCCCAGGCATGCGCGAGAAAACTTTTATATAATAAATGAAGTCACTCCTCCGACCGATAAAGGATTCACTCGCGAGGAAGTAAGACGCGTGATCAAAGAGGAATATGGGCACGGGGGCACCAAAACTCTAACATGCAGTACCTCGTCCACTACATCTCCCAACTAGCTCCATCGGTCCTAGCATATCCTGTTTATACCAGAATCAAGCTCCGCGACTTCGAGACATTTGACGGGGTAGGCGATCCTCTCGATCACATTAAGCACTTTGTAAACGTCATGTGCATTTACAATACCCCAGACCCACTCTTATGCCTAGTGTTCCCGAAAACTCTGAAAAGTGACGCTCGCACATGGTTTGGCTTCCTAAAAGAAGGGGAAATCAAAAACTTTGCAGAGCTAACTCAACTTTTCACGGATCTGTTTATCGCCAACCAGCAAATCGTTCGAGGCCCCTCGCACCTTACAGGAATCTGACAGATCAAGGGAGAATCGCTCAAGGAATTCTTTCGTCGCTTCATCGCCGAGACAAGGCCGATTTCGGGGGTAAAACCCGAGCTCCTGCGCGGAACCTTCATCGGATGGCTCAAATCAGGAAAATTTCAATCCATGCTGATAAGCAAAACACCACTCAGGTATCATGACCTCATCCACGGAGTCAAGGATCAAATCACTACATACGAAACAATCAAAGCGCTTCAGCTACAGTTCAACTGAAGATTGAAAAGGAAGAGGGGTCAGGAGTCGCTATCAAGTCCTAGGGGAAGTCACGAACACCACAACAACTCCCGCCATATAGGGGGCATCACCACAATCAAGCCTTAGCTCCCCTCAACACTTCGCGGGCGGAAGTACTGCTCGCCATCCGCGATCATCCCTCCCTTCAAAGGCCTATAACCCTTGCTCCAAACTCTGAAGATCAATCCAAATATCATGACTCCCACTAAGGACGCAGACATAGCACGGAAAAATGTGCGCGGCTGAAGACGGAGATTGGAAAGTTTCTTTGTCTGGGACTCCTTGAAAAATCTCTACAAGACAAGAGCCTTGAATCAGCCAATCTAAAGTAAGCATGTGAGGGCAATCCCCGGGACGCCCACCTCAATAGAGAACTTATTCTCAGTCTGTAGGACATCCAAGGGATCTGACGCCTATACTTGTACCTAGGGCTGTTCACGAACCGAATCAAATATCTCTTCAATCGAATCCAAATTTCACATATAATACAGAGATTCAGATTCGGATTCGTTCGAATATTCGGATTCAGATTCGAATTCGATATGAAATGTTGGATTCGAATTCGAGTTCGAATTAAGATTTGAATTCGGATTCGAACACGGATTCGAATTCGAATTCGATTTTTTCTATTAGGAATAATTAAATATATAATTTTATTATATATATATATAATTTTATTTAAGTAATTTTACTATTCGCGAACTATTTGCGAATACTTCGAATAGGGATAAACTTATTAGGATTCGGATTCGAAAATTATTCGAATTCGAATTCGAAAATTACGGATATTTATCGAATCTTCACGAATCGAATCTCGAATTATTCACGAACTATATTATATGTTAACAGCCCTACTTGTACCTCATTTTTCAGCATCAATGAAATAAGAGTCGAGTTTCTCATCGTGTGTCCAAATAACCGAGTATTCGGATATCCCAAAGTGGAGATTTCAGCCTCTCTCAAATAGAGTATTCGAATATCCTAGAGTGGAGATTTCGGCCTCTCCCAAATAGAGTGTTCAGATATCCTAAAATAGAGATTCTGGCCTCTCCCAAACAGTGTTCAGATATCCCAGAGTGGAGATTTCGGCCTCTCCCAAACAGAATGTTTGGATATCCCAGAGTAGGAATTCTGTCATTTCCCAAACAGAGTGTTCTGACATCCTTAAGTGGGGATTGCGGCCTCTCCCAAACAGGGTGTTCAGATATCCCAAAGTGGAGATTCTGACATCTCCCAAACAGAGTATTTGGATATCCCAAAATAGAGATTTTGGTCTCTCCCAAATAAAGAATTCAAATATCCCTAAGTGAGGATTCTGGGCTCTCCCAAACAGAGTGTTTGAATTCCCCAAAGGGACCTGGACCGTGAAGGCCTAAGCCAGAACTCAGGCCGGCATCATGTACCGTTTTTTCCATTTTAATGAGCCACGAAAATAAACCCGTCAATGTTTGTATCTTTTTTTCAACAGTAAATCTTCTTTTTTTTTCCTTCCATGACAAACAGGTCACCTCGGGAAAGACTTGCGAGCCTTTCTGAACCTCCCAGACGGACCTCGGTCCTCTTGAGGTGCGAACGAACAAAGATTCTTCACCACCTCCTCTTTGATGAACTCTGGTTCTCCCAAAGCGCAATCAAACAAAGGTTCTTTGCCGAATCCTTATGGACGAACCCCGGTTCTCCCAAAGCGTGGCCGAACAAAGGTTCTCCACCCACTCCTTTTGGACGAACCCCGGTTCTCCCAAAGCACGATCGAATAAAGGTTCTTCGTCGACTCCTCTTGGAAGAACCAAGGTTCTCCCAAAGCGCGATCGAACAAAGGTTCTTCGCCACCTCCTCTCGGGCAAAACCTCAGTTCACCCAAAGCGTGATCGAACAAATGTTCTATGCCACCTCCTCTAGGACGAACCTCGATTCTCCCAAAGCGCGATCAAACAAAGATTCTTCGCCACCTCCTCTCGGGCGAATCTCGGTTCTCACAAAGCGTGATCGAACAAAGGTTCTACGCCACCCCCTCTCGGACGAACCCCAGTCCTCCCAAAATAAAAGCATATGAATATCCCCCGCTAGCGATCTATTCGAGATATCAACACTCAAGCTAAGCACTACTCTGCCAAAAGTGTATGCACACCAGAACACAAAAGAACCAAAAAAGAGGGTCTTCGATCAAACAAAGTTTGCTTCACAAGCTACATCATCATGAGGAACAAAGAGCATGCGATAGTGCAAAGGCACAGCTGAATGATGAAGCAAAAGCAAAGCAAGCAAACAAGATCGGACACAGTGGAATCATCCCTCAACGTCGACGTCAACATCGTCATCCGAAGTATCCTCCATGCCCAGATTGCCGCACTCTGGTATCTTCCGAGCAACTCAAAACCCCTTGCTGAACCTCAAGTGGTACACAACATCACACTCAAGCAGGTCAATCCTAATCGGCATCATCCCATAGCGGACCTCCTCTGCATTACGGGATCGCTCCATCTCAAGGTCGTGAGACCAGTTGTACTCAGCCACTACAAACACTCGCATAACCTCGACATCCTTCAGCTCTTCGGTTAGTTGAGCATTCTCTTTCTTCAACAACTCTACCTCCATTCGAACGGAATCAAGTCCTCTTAAAAGTGAATGAACAAAGGTTCTTAACCACTATCGCACAGATGGACTCTGGTCCTCCCCAGGCAAAAGAGAGCAAAGTCTCTTTGCTAAATCCCAAACACTCTCATAGTACGCACGAACCAAGGTTCGTCGCCGCCTCCCGAAGCAAACAGATCTCCGAGTCCATCCACACTACCAAGGCAAGGGGGCAATTGTCCTCCCAATCACACTCTCGCCACTAATGCTCGGCGACGACCGCAGATGGCAACTCCCGACAAACAAGGGACTTAAAAGCACAAGATGCTCTAATGCCGCCACAACGCATGACACGACACCAAGTCGCCGCATCAGGGATAACACCCGAAGCAGTTCGACAACTGCTAAGGTCCCCCCATCGAGTGACGACAATGGGATCTTCACCACACGAGACCAACATCCTAAGAAGGTCGCAAGCTCGCCGTGTCGTGAAAAAACTCAAGCAATCGAGTAAAGGAAGTGATAAAGACAATATACAAGCCAACCATACTAATTAAGCGCGCGTACGACACAGATACAATCAAATGCTCCCCCGTCACCAACACAATCTTTCAAGGCAATACCCGCTCAAGGGACAGAACGCTCCCGCAGCCTTCACGCCACGAGAAACTCCAACCAAATATAAGGCCGAGTTCAACAGTGCGTGCATCCTGCCACAATGAACCTACCTTCGTAGCCATCATCTCCAGTTATCCGACCTCACTCCATTCCAAGTCCCATGACCTCTGATGTTTTGCAAACGTAAAAGCTCGCACCATTGCAACATCTCAAGGCACAGACGTCATCGACGACCTCCGCCTCCAGAAGCTCCACCCCAGCTCCTGGTAGGAATGAACATCGAATCACTCCAAGTCGCAACACAGAAATGGACACCATGTCCTTCCGCGTCTTCTAGTAGCAGCCACCCCACAGGGCCTTCCGCGACGTCGAGACAAGGGGCAGTGCATTCGCTCCATGTCACGAGAATTCGCCGTCAGTGCAAACTTTCTGCAACAACCGCATAAGCCCTCAACCGCAGGTATCGCCATCCAGGCATCCTTGCGAAACCTTCAACCAACGAGGCAGGCTCGAACGAATCCAAATTAAAGCATCATCACTCACATCAAAGCCCAACCAATGGAATATTTCACGCCGGAAACCTAAGTAACTGGTGACGTGCACATACTGAAATGACATTAATTCCACAAACCCGAGATGAAGTCGTCAAGCTTATAAATTTTCAGGCTCGTCGCTTTGCGGCTCACGACCCAAAAAATTTGGGGGCATTTGATAGGTGAAGAAATTTTTTTTAGATTTAAATAAAAAAATATTCTCCGAATCTATATTCGACAAAGGCAAACGTACCTTATCGATTATAGCATAGGATATTAAATATCAAGGTCGTATTAGATCCAGGAGCGTCAATTAGTTCTATTTTGCGAAAATCATTATTATCTTATCGATCAGATTTTGAGTTGGTTTTTTGAGAGTAAATAAAAGATTACGAATAAAAAAAAGATTTTAACTATTTTAATGAAACTAGCATTCAATCTCGACTCACCTCGGTAGGAGAATAATCAAAGGAAAACAAAAAATCTTTAATTCTCTTTAATAAAATATTTTGACCGTAGGGTTCCCGAAGTATGAGCGCTCCTCTCTCCAAGATTACCCAACTGAGTTTAAGTTAATCGGTCGAACTCTCGTTCTCAAACCAAACACCTAAAACTCGCTTTCAATTATGAACCCCGTAGACCGGAAGAATTACGTCGTCCTCTCTCGAGGGTTGCGTACAAATTCTCTTTACTGTTGAGCAATCAATTCGTACGAGAGCCTCTCGGTTAACTAAAGTACAAAAATAGAAAAGATAACCATATATCGAAAATACGGTTCCATTCAATAAAAATCAAGGGTAAACCAAAAATATTTTACCAAAGAGAAAAAAAAATAACGATTAAAACATGATTATCTGATCCTCGGATCGTCTCGATCGAGTACTAATGAAAAATTAGTTACTCATAACGATAGAGGAATTCATAGATAAATAAAAAAAGTGCATGATAGAGCTAGAGAATGAAAGAAAAACTATTTTATTGCTACTCAAAAAGAAGAGTACAAGTAAGACAATAATTAAAAGAAATTACACGAAAAGAGAGTAAAACACGACCACGTAAAACAAAAATTAGCAGTAAGCACTCTTCTAAAAATTCCCAAAATTTTAGTAGTCTGCAACCATGGCTCTAGATGATCTTATATAGGCAAGGAGGATGAAGACGAAGGGTTAGAAGAAGAGTTGGAAGGCGACATTGAAGAGGAAGGGGAAGGGGTACAACCATATTCATTGTGTTTAATGTCGAAGGCAACAACATTAAAATGGGATATGAGGAAGTGAAGGGTATGGCCAAGTAGATGGGGAGGCGGAGGAGATGAATTATTTAATTTAGGGTGCTGTTACGTGCACATCACTTTTGGCTATGTGCACACCGAACTCTTAAAATAAAGAGAGATTTTACGTGCACATCACTTTTGGCTATGTGCACACCAAACTCTTAAAGTAAACAATACAATTACTTTTTTTCCAATCTCACTCAATCAAACCTAAGTGCACACCCCACTCCTATTTTCTCCCAAAAGTCGAAATCCTACTCTCGCCCCAGCTTCAGCCCCGCTTCACATGACATACAAGTAGAGTTGGATGGGATACTCAAAAAATACAATATATCATCGACTATTCAAAAAACTGAATTGAAACGAAAACTACAGGAACTAATGGATCTACAACAAGTCAAACTGTAGAACTTTTGGTTCCGGTTCGCTTAAAAGGGCGACTAAAAGAAAGCTTGAACAAGCAAAATGACCGTACAAGTAAAAATATTTAATTTTAAGTAATTTGCAAATATTTTATTTATTTAAGATAACTAATATTCATATCTTTATGTTCGCGCATGTCTACATGAAATTAAAAATGGATCGTGCAAATTTTTTGTTATATCGGTAGAAATGATTTGAGATTTTTGTTTATTATTTTGTTTGTTTTTTGTTGCTTTGAAATGTAAAAGAGAAGAAATCTTTGATATTTGAAGTAAAAAAATCTCAAACTTTATTTTGGTGTTTGTTTAACAATTCGGCATGCAAATAAAATTTATAGTATTTACTTGACATTTTGGTCTGCAAATAAAATTTATGATGTACACATAGCCAAAAGTGTGTGTGCACGTAATAAATGTAGGTATGGGAATATGAAAGGCAGCAATATGAAAGGTTTCACATGGATCCAAGGGGAATAAGGTTATATTTGGTTCGGCGGTGGCAGGTAAAGGAAAATTAGAAACCTTAATAGTGGAGAGAGAGGAGATAAAGCAATACAACGATGATGATTCTTCTCAATTTTTCTTGTCTTTAACTATACATAGTTGGACTTTAAAGAGAAAGCTTATACATTTTTAAATGACAGATAACAGGTGGTAGATGGCAAGTGACAGATGGGAGGAATACAAAAGTAAAAGACAGAATTAAATAGGGCAGCATTGGGAATGAAATCAAAGGCAAGGAGCATATTCCAATATCCCCCGTGATCCTTGCCGCTGATGACATTGAGCGTCGTTCTTAACTTCAGAAATCGGACCCTTCCCAAGGGTTTTGTAAGGATATCGGCCAGCTGGAGTTTAGAAGGGCAGAACTGAACCTGGATCATCTTTTTCTCGATCATTTCTCTCACAAAATGATATTTCAGTTCTATATGCTTGCTTTTGTTATGAAACACTGGATTTTTTGAGAGAGCGATGGTTGATTGATTGTCACAGCTGATTTTGATAGCTTTGGCTTCCATTTTTTCAGATCCTTCTGTTTTTCCTTTGATTTCTTGGTCAATCCTCTGGAGCCAGATGGCCTCGCAGGAAGCAGAGCAGAGTGCCATGTACTCTGCCTCTGTAGAAGAGAGGGCCACCGTGCTCTGCTTTCTGGAGCTCCAAGAAATGGGCTTGCTACCGGAGAAGAAAATGTAACCGCCTGTGCTTTTCCTGTCGTCGCTGGAACCGCCCCAATCGGAATCGCTATAGCCAGACAAGGTGTCGTTTGCTTCGTGTTGATACTGGAGCCCAAAATCTTTTGTCCCTTGAATGTATCTGAGAATGCGTTTTGCGGCCAGCCAGTGACTTATTTTGGGACGACTAACAAAACGGGAGATGATGGCGGTGGCATATTCAATATCTGGGCGGGTATTCGTGAGATAAAGAAATGATCCGACTAGACTTCTATATTCTTCTTCCCTTACATCTTCTTCTTCTTCTTCTCCTTTACTCAATTTTTCTCCTAGCTGCATTGGTGTAATGGAAGGATTGCAGTTTTCCATATTATACTTTTTAAGAAGGTTGCGGGCGTACCTTTCTTGAGAGATGAAAATGCGACCTAATTCTTGTGAGACTTGAAGCCCCAGGAAGAAGCTTAACATTCCCAAATCCGTCATTTCGTATCTATTTTTCATTTTTTCTTTGAATTTACATACTTCGTTTTCGTCTTCTCCTGTGACGATGAGATCGTCGACATACAGGCAGACTATAAGAATTTTGCCATTTTGTCTTTTGGTGTAGAGGGAGGCTTCGTTGGCACTGCGAATGAAGTTCTCATTACAAAGATAAGAGTCGATGTTTGTGTTCCATGCACGGGGGGCTTGCTTGAGGCCGTAGAGGGCCTTATAAAGCTTGTAAACTTTGTGTCGATCAATCGATTCATAACCTTGGGGCTGATGAACATACACCTCTTCTGTGATAATGCCATTCAGGAACGCTGATTTTACATCAAGTTGAAATATGGGCAACTTCTTTGGGCAGCAAATGCAATAACTGATCGGATTGTTTCCATCCTTGCGACAGGGGCGTAGGTTTCTTCATAATCTCTTCCAGGTATTTGGGTGTATCCCTTAGCAACGATCCTAGCTTTAAATTTTACGGGGACGCCTTGATCGTTGGATTTGATTTTGTAGATCCATTTTAAGTCAATAACAGGTTTGTTCAGAGGTTTGTCGACGAGAGACCATGTTTCATTTTTTTCTATCATGTGCATTTCTTCATCCATGGCTTTTCTCCATTCTTCTGAAAGCAGGGCATCAGTGAAAGATGTCGGTGTGTTGGTATGAACAACAAGGTTGCAAGATTCATATATCTCTCTTATGTTGCGCATTTTCTTTGGCGATGATGAGAGGGGGGACTGTTCCAGAGTTGGTTCATGAAACTCATTTGGAGCAGCTTGAGGGGTGGAATGGATGGTCTCAGCAGTGGCACTCTCAGGTTCATCTCCAAGCTCCTCAGGATTCATGTGGAGACTGCAAGGGTCTGGAATCACTTCAGGGATGATAGTTGGCAGATCATCAACTGCTGGGACAACTTCCACCTCTGTGATAGACTCCTGATCTGAGGCCCATTCCCATTGGGAACTTTCATCAAATGTAACATTTCTGGAGATAATTAATTTCTTAGTTGGGGGATGATAGAGACGGTATCCCTTCGTCTCTTGACTATACCCGATAAAGATGGTCTTCTCGCATTTGCTGTCCAATTTGTCTCTCTGGTAGTTTGGGGTGAGGGGATAGGCGATGCTCCCAAACACTCGGAGATGTGAGATGGAGGGATTTTTTTGGTAGATGGCTTCAAAAGGAGTGATGTCCCGAAGAGCTTTAGTTGGTGACCGATTAAGGAGGTAGACAGCAGTATGGCAAGCCTCTGCCCATAGGAACTTTGGCATATTCTTGTTGAGAAGAAGGGATCTGGCCATTTCAAGGATGGTGCGGTTTCTTCGTTCAACAACGCCATTTTGCTGAGGGCTGTATGGTGCAGAGAGTTCCCTACGAATGCCGTATTTAGAGCAAAATTTTTGAAAATCCTTTGATATGAACTCACCTCCTCTGTCACTACGAATGACTTTGATTCTTCTATCTAGTTGGTTTTCTATCATGCTTTTGAAATTAATGAGTTGTGAGAGAGCTTCAGATTTGAGAGAGAGAAAAAATATCCACATGTAACGGGAGAAGTCATCCACAATGAGGAGAAAAAACTTGGTCCCTCCCAGGGTAGGAGTGGAAGCCGGTCCCCACAGATCAATGTGGAGAAGATCAAGGGGTGCTTTGCTTCTCCAGATTGACTGGTGGGGGAAAGGTTGGCGGTAGGCTTTTCCATATTGACAATTTTCACAGAATTCAGGATTTAGGCTTAGGTGGGGAAACCTTCAGTCATGTTTTTTTTCATCAGAGTTTGCATGGATTGGAAGTTTAAGTGTCCTAACCTTTGGTGCCAAAGCATGCTTGTAGAAGAAGTTTTACTGTAGAAGAGTTTGTGCTTGATGGTAGGCGAACTTTGGAGATCAATAGAGTATACACGGTTTGTTGTCATAGGAGTGGCAAAAATCTGAAGGTTGCTGGCTGGATGAGAAACTATACATCCTTCTGAACTGAAAATTATGATGTGGCCATTTTGAGTTAATTGTCCAACACTAAGCAGATTTTGCGCGAGAGTGGGAACATAGTTTACTTCTGTGAGATATTTACGTTCTCCATGGGTGGTCAGAATAGATATTGTCCCCTTTCCCTTAATGAGTTGGGAGGTGTCGTCACCAAGGAAAACTTCTGAACGAAAATTTTCATCGAGGGTGACAAAAGAAGCCCTGTTGTGGGTCATGTGGCAGGAACAACCGCTATCGATATACCATTTGTCATCTACTTGAGGTGGGTTATAAGATGAGGAGAAAAACATTTTGTCAGGAGGGCCTTCTTCAGCAAATTTGGCATGTTCCCGGGACTGGGACCAGCAGTCCTTGTCTGTGTGAGTCAGTTTTCTGCAGTGTTTACATCTAAGAGGGCAATCCTTGTTCTCATGACTATTTTTCTTACAAAGACTACAGTAGGGGGTGTTCCTGTCACGATTTTTTGGGTTCCAGGGGTTTGTTGAAAGGTGGGAAAAATATGGCGTATATGAGTGATTTTGTGGTGGAGATGGATAGAATGAGTTAGGATGAAATAGTTGTTGTTGAGGTTGATTAGGAAAAGGAGGAAGGGAAAAATACTGGGGGAGCAAATTGGGGGTTTGGTAATAGTGGTGGTATGAGAGATTGTGGCTGAGGTGAGTTGGGGATTTGTGGAGAATGTGGTTGAGGTCGGGAAGCTGACATAGGGTGAGGTGTGATTGGAAGAGTATAGGTAGAGGGTGGTGAAAAGTTGTTCTCACTGGTGGAGGAAATGAAAAGCTTGTTGTGGAGAGCAGTGTCCAGATATTGTCTTCCTTGATTTAGACGATCTTCGTGAGATTGAAGAGAGGCCATAAGACGAGTGAGAGTGAGGGTTTCAATGTCGTTTGCCTCTTCAATGGCAGCCACGACATGATCAAAGCAAGTTGGGAGGCTACGAAGAAGACGGGTGACAATCTGGGTGTCAGTAATAGCAGTACCTAAATTTCGAATTTGATTTGTGATGTTAGTGATACGGGCATAGTAATCCTGAATGCTCTCACTTTCTTGCATGCGGGTGGCATCGAACTGTCTCCAAAGGGTGTTTACCTTGATCGATTTCACCTTTTTTGATCCCTGAAATTCCTCCTGTAAGGTGTCCCACGCAGCTTTTGCGGATGTAGCGCCCATGATCCTGGGAAAAATAGAGTTGGAGACTCCATTTTGAATGAGCATAAGAGCCCGGGCATCCTTCATGATTTCATCTTTGTTGATGGTTCTGGTGGTTCCAGAAGTGCTTTCAGCAGAGACTTGAGCTGGTGGGATGATGGGAATGCCATTGAGAACTACCTCCCACAGGTCCTGGGATATGAAGGCATTTTCATTTTTATGCTCCAATATTCATAAAATTCGCCATTAAAGACTGTAATGTTTGAAGGGGTAGATGATGAAGCCATTAGCAGGGAATGACAAAAAATGGCAGGGCTATGGCTTTGATACCACTAAAGGAAAATTAGAAACCTTAATTAGTGGAGAGAGAGGAGAATTTAGCTAATTAGCAACGATGATTTTTGTCCTTGCTAATCAAGATTTTTCTTGTTGTGAGTGATGTGCAAGTAACAACGCCCTTAATTGGACTATTTGAATAGAAAGGGTCTGATGCATTTTTAAATGACAGATGATAGCTGGAATATAGATAGTTGTAGCAAGTGAAGATGGTTTTAATATGAGATGAAAAGTAAATGTGGGTATGGGAATATGAATGGGGCAGCAATATGAAAGGTTTCACATGGATCAAAGGGGAGCATAAGGTTATATTTGGTTCGGCGGTGGCGGGTGCATCCGGTGGGTCGAAACGTCACTTTGGAACCCGAGGGGGAGAGGTAGGGGTCGAAACTGAGCGGATCGGGGCCGTTTCCTCCTTGCTGCAGGTGCAAACGGAGCAAACGCCGGCGGCGGCTACTTGTTTACCAGCCTTCCGACAGCGTTTGCTCCAAACGGAGGCGGCAAAATGCCGAACCAAACGAAGTCTAAATGGGAGAAATATTAATGAAATTATGGTGATAATTAATTGCATGATAATCATGTGAAGAAGGGCAAAGATGGCGTGGAAGTAATCATGAAGAGGGCTTAATGGAGAGGTTTGGCCATGGAGGCCCATGGTCACACGTGGGCTTGCATGGAATAAATTGAGGTGGGCCTGGACGTGGGCCTAACCTGTTGAGGCTTCACTCAAAGTATTCCACGAATACCTCATCTATGTATGGAATGGGTATTTATAGTACTTCCAGCGTAGAGCCTAACTCTAGAGCGGCACGAACCCGTAACCTATACCGAGTCGGGCTAGCACGCATGCGAATATATTATAAAATATCTAACATAACCTTCACGGAAGAAATGTGAAGTGGCTATACAAAATTAAGAGGATGATGAGGTGGCAGGAATCATCATCAAAGGTGGACAGGCTGCATGAATTGGCCGGATTGAACGTGAGCTTGCATTCAAAGGTGGCGGGGTGGATGTAGCTTAATTGAGATTATTGCGAGAAACTCGGCCGAGTTGTTTGGGTTGGCGAAGATGGCGTGGCGGCATGAAATTACTTAGACGAGTGCAGCGTGAATTCTTGAGTTCGGTCAACGCGACAACATTAGTGAAAATATAATTCTCCAACTTATTAATGGAGCCGCAACATTATTCCTACAAAAATTAATAAAGCTTAAATTAGTAATA
Organism: Platanthera zijinensis; assembly: GCA_039513925.1. Lineage (NCBI taxonomy): Eukaryota > Viridiplantae > Streptophyta > Magnoliopsida > Asparagales > Orchidaceae > Platanthera > Platanthera zijinensis. The sequence goes on from CM077087.1 coordinate 15,449,047, forward strand.
GAAAAATAAAATATAAACTAAATTAAAAGAAATAATTATGTCAAATGAAAATATATAATATGACTCATCGAAATCTTATAATTAAATATAAACTAAATTATAAACTAAATATATATATATAAATATATTTTTAATTATCAATGGGATTCCCCCAGAATTTCGTGAGTCAAATCAGGGAGGTTCGGTATATGGATTCGGGGGCAAACAAAATCGGTCAGGTGAGCCGCGTGCGTGGAAAGCCGCGCTCATCCGAAAAGTCCTGAAAGCACCCTCGGAGGGAGTCAACCCCGACCAACACACGGCGAAGCGCACCGCGCAGACTATGCGCGCCCACGGCGGCGCAGGGCCGCGGGCCGCACACCCCACAACCTGCGACCGCACATTGCCCCGTGGCCGCGCAGTCGTACAAGACCGCGCACAGTGCGTTGCCATGAAGGGTCGCGCTACACGCGGATGCGCAGGGCCGCGTGGTCACGCAGCCATGCAGGGTCGCGCCCAGTACGCGTGCGCCATGCGCGCGCCTGTGCCGGCGTCGTCCGCCATCACCTCCGAGCCCCGGCCGCCGCCGCCGAGCTCCGACCGCCCCCTTCGCCTCCGGCTGCCGCATCGCCTCCGGGCACCAAACTCGGGCCACCCGAACTGCCCGGGGGTAAGGAGACATTTCCGTCATTTAGTTAATTTTTGTGATCCAGGTGACTGAAACAGAGCGATGTCATTCGCCATCACAAATAACTCTCAGGCGTAATTACTGACGTGCTCATCTAGAAAGCTATAAATAGGCCCCCAAGCCTTCATTTCAAGTAAAGCAACTCCAGAGGCAAGAGAGAGCTCTGAGGTTTTTCAGCGAGATCGTCGACATAGGCCGATTTTTCGCTCAGGAATTCGCTCCGCTCTTCTCCTTGCGTCATAAACTCTTCACGCCTCAAGTGACGTCAACCGCCTCCGTGAGAGCGCTCTCATCTAGGCTCCGCATCAACGAGAGCGCTACCTCCAGACTTCTCCTTGTGTTACGGTTCCATCACGTCTCAAGTGACACCAACCGCTTCCGCGAGAGCACTCCCATCTAGGCTCCGCGTCAACAAGAACGCAACCTTCAGAACCTCCGTGGACTTAGAATATTTTCCAGGCGGAACGCTCCCACCAAGATTCCGCGAGCTCAGTGTCGTCTCAAGGCAGAGCGCTTCTATCGAGACTTTAAAGACTTAGTTGTTTTTCGTCATTCACCGTTCCTGCAACGTAGTAGCGGCATGTCACCCTTCGAGATCAAACCAATATTTATAACACTCCAAGAAACTAGTGAATTTTGTTTTGGTTCTAATCACGTGGTTTTTCACCGTTCCTGCGCGCCCGACTCGACTCCGAGCTAATGCGGTCCGATTCTCCGAGCCGGGGAAAAAATTGGGTGACCCGCAACAATACTTAAATACTATTCCATAAAATATACATTTTTTTTTTCAATTTCACAAGTTCTTTATTTTAAATTTATAATTTTTATAATTTAATTTAATATATTTTAGGGGATGTACTTAAGCATTAGTGAGATTATGACAAAAGATAGAGCACAATGACACAAAAAACCATATAGCGGACCCAACTATAGTGGGATAAAAGCTTGACAGCTTTAGTGTTGTTGTTGTCATTTAATATAATTTTAAAATATGTCATTACCACATTAATTTTGGCAATTGTTATTCCTAGGTGGCGTTTGGTTCGCCTGTTGGGCTGCGGTGCAGCTGGGAAGCACCGGAATTTTGATAAAAAACGGTGTTTGGTTCAAGTTATTTTGAAACCTCCGTTTATTAGCAGCCGCACTTTTCTTCTATAACCCATCCGCAGCAAATTTCTCCGTTCTTCTTCTCCCGCGCGACTTTTCTTCTCCTGCGGGATGTTCTCCTCTAGTGTCAAGCTCCTCCCTCCTCCCGCGCGACTTTTCAGTCCCGTCGACCCGCACGAAACCCTCACACCTCATCTTCTTCAATCGCTCATCGCCGCCTCCGCCGATCGCCATCGATTCTCTTTTCTTCTCCAGCCAGAATCTGCTCATCCATCCTTCACGCCAAAGCCCGAAGCCATTGGAGCCCGAAGAAGCTGGATCAAGATCGCTGCCAGTCAAAACCCTAAACCTGGGAACCACCTCTCCTGCAACTGAAATATCTCCTCCAGCCGTAATATTTCAGTCAATGTGCGTTTGTGTACTAATTTATCAGTTGATCCCTCTATTCTTCCATCGTATTGTTACAAATTTTAAAGTAATTTCATTGTAATTGACCCCCCTCCACTGGCTAAAGTGTGTTTTCTCTGTATTGCCAGTGCACAACATTGTTGAGAACTGAACGCATCATCAACATTTAAACTTTCCATTGAACCTCATCACCTTTATTTTTGGTGACTGCTTGGTTATATTAACCCTAAACTTATAAGTGACTGTTTGGTTTGCTAATGTGTGTTTTGTTTTCAAATTATTTTTTCAAAATTTTGTTTTGAAAACTTCATTTCATTTAAATAATTTTTTAACAAAACTCTGTTTTCTAGAATTAACATTTTTCCTATCAGAACCTTTTCATCAGCAACTTCTCATCAACAATAGCCCAACCAAATAGAGTTGTAGTGTCTATTTGCATATCAATTATTTTCTATTTTATTTTTGTAAATTATTATCCCTATTCCCTAGACCAATTTTTAATTTGTGCAATTGAAATTTTAGTTCTGAGCAGGAACTAACAATGCTGACAACGAAGGAACATCTACGTTTACCTTCTAAGCACTTCAATGTGCAAACGAATCGTAATTCATAAAATGAATAAGCTGATAAAGACCGAATTGAGAAAGATAATTTCTTCGTTCTTCATGCGATTTCGATTTGCTTGTTAAGATTTAAATAGCTAGAATTTATTTCGGAAGATTTAAATAACTAGTATTACGTTCTCCATATGATGAGAAAGGCGAAGAGGACGACCAAAATTCTTTTTTATTATTTTCATTACAAATCTATGGATAATAAAAAAAATCTTATTGCTAATAACAAATTTAACTTTCTTTAGAACTACGAATAGACAAAATCCGCAAATAGATAAACACAATTTGCGAAAAACAACTGACTTATTTTTTTTATTATTTTTTGCATTTAGCAAGACAAATGATTGCGGAGATAGCATATGACAAAACCAACCTGTCAATATGTATTAGACATATTTGTGAGAACATATGAGTCAATCACGAAGGCCTTTTGAAACCTAAGCCTTTCATATCTCAAACAAAGGTGACGTTTGGTTGGGCTGTTAGGCTGCAGTGCGACTGGGATGCACCATAATATCGTTAAGACACAGTGTTTGGTTCCACTGTTTCTATTTTATTATATTCGCTGATTCTACTATATCCCCGGATGCAACTCCAAACTGTGGTGAACCCACAAAAGCTTTGTGATTCTTCTCTCCCGAAACCCTACCCATCGCAAGGGCCAAAATCCAGATCCCCCTCCCCCCTCATTGTCATCGACGGCGATAAACCACCCGCTGATTTTACCATGGTTTTGATTCCAAAGCTCAGTCGACTTGAAGTCGAACCAGTTACCGTTCCGCGATCCCCTGTTTTTTATTGTAGCTTCGGCAATTTCCCCTGTTTTGATCTTGCCACCGCTTCTTTGGCCTCTGAGAAGTTCACCAGAATCAATAATCAGTTGGAGAAAAGAAATGTGAGGGAGAAGCTTGATGGAATATGAATCAACAAATGTTGGATGGATGAAATGTCAATAACCTCCTGTGTTGATTTTCATAGAACCTGCTCTGATCCAAACTCCCAGTCCATTTTGCATATCAAAATATATGGGCTCTCCATGATAAATTAAAAATTCTCATTAAGGATAACTGTATTATGTTGTGGATGTTATGTATCATCTGGTCATTCTTCAACAAATTTAGGCTTCGTCTGGCACAGTGGTGGCAATCATGAACGCAATGGTCATGAAACCGCGTTCATGAACATCCGACCTCACCTAAAAAAATTCATGCATTTTATGCTCAAAATTAGTTTATTTTCTTGGTAGCAGTCATAACCTGTCTTTCCAAACATACATTCTATGATAATGAGGTTTCCGCCCAAACTCACCAGAGCAAATAAGCCGCGACAAACGAAACCTTAAGCACCTGACAGGCATCAATAATCAGTGGAATATGGATCATTTTGACAACATTCACAAGAGGATGGAGAAGGCTAATATTCTAATGGTAGAAGTTGAGAAAACCTAAGAAGAGAATCCTAATGTTATTAATCAGTGTAAGATGAAGGGGGCTAATAGAGAATTTGACATCACTCTGAGCCAAGAAGAGAAGATGGGAGGAAAACGATACAGACAATGCATTTTGTCCAGGCACTATCAAAGCTAGAAAGAATAACCATACCTCACCAAAATGCTATCAAATTCACACATGCTAATATTTTTAAAGAGTTCTGTTTGGGACTGCTAATGCTGAGGACAAGCTAGAGATATTATAAAAACAGTGATGAAATAATCTACAGACTGTTTGGACAGTTTGTGCATAAATGCTGATCATTTTTTTTTTATTGCAGAAATAATCTACATCAACTTCCTCCAACAAAAACATAATTGAACATCTCAATCTTACCGGAACCATTTCTCCCTCATCCGATCACCCGGCCACCATTTGTGAAATATAAGTAATCAAAATTCATTGGTTTGACAAGAGATTCAAATCCACTAACAATTTTGCAAAATTCTTGAGGGGGCAGCACCAAATGGCGGTCAAACTAAGAGCAAGACCTTACCCCCAAATGCAAAGGAAACTAAGAAATAGAATACAAAGGGAGAGCCTGACAATGAAAGTCCAATACACCCTTCCGGGCTTACTACAACATTATTGCCATGAAAACTTCAGATTCTTAATTAAAGAAAATACATACAAACACCATAACCTGACAATCATCGATTGAATAAAAAAGAGCAGCTCCCAGCAACGAAGGTCTGGGAAAAGGTCCCACCACAAGGGTGAAATGTGGGCAAGCCTCACCCTTCAATTTTGCAAGAGGCTGCTTCCATTGAATAACTAGAACAAATTGCATCAAGTAGGAAGTAGGAAGAGAACTCTCCCGAGGAAATAAGAGCGGTGGAATCTCTTTTGAAGGGTGAAGGGGCAGCAATGTATTCCATATAAAAAATCCTCGAGGTAGGCCATATCTTCGTCTTCACAAAATACTAGTAGCATTATCAAATGCTACAAGAGAAGCGTCAGCAACTAAAAAAAGAACACACATGAATAAGCTTCACATTGCCACGGCCATGACCATGATAAATTTCAATCTTGAGTGAGCGTCTTCAGAATGGAGAGGAAAACATAGTTATTAAGATATCAATTATTGTGGAGGAATAAGGCTTTTCTATTCTCTCTCTTAAAAAAGACATTAATTTTTGCTCTAGTACCAAAGTTACAGAAAATAGATAATATAACTGTGAACACAAATAAACAATACCAAAATAACAAATAATCAAATTCTAGTTGAATGAGATAGGGAAAAACAATTGCATGCTATTATTCATCCATAATGAGCTATTTATAATATTACAAGGGACTCAAAACTTTAACAAGCGATGTGGGACTAAAGCCCACTCAAGTATACAAATACTCGTAATAATAACAATGACAGTAAATACTAATCACTCTGATATAACTGACTCTATTAGGCACTTGAACACTTTCCAATCGTTCTGATGCATTTATTGTCATTGCTTCTGTGAACATAGTAGTTAAATAATCCCAGCGTGTAACATAAGACAAATTTGTATAATTATTCGGTTCTCCGATATTTTTCCCAACTCTCCTCCTCAAGTCGGACGGATGATGTCCGCCATTCCAAGTCTTTTAATGTCATCAGTTAACACATCACTTCCCAAGGTTTTAGCGAACACATCTGCCGGTTGATCTTTAGACTTTAGAGTGGATGAATGGTGTGACCACAATTTTTTTATCCAAGTGATTTTTAATAAAGTGTCGGTCCACCTCAACGTGTTTTGTCCTGTCATGTTGAACTGGAGTGTGAGCTATACTAATCACTGTCTTGTGGTCACAAAATAAGGGAAAAGGAGACCTTACAGGAAACTTCAAATCATGTAGAATGGTACGCAACAATAGGCCCTCGCACATGCCTTGTGACATTGCACGATATTCTGCCTCAGCGCTCGATCTAGCCGCCACAATTTGTTTCTTACTGCGTCATGTCACAAGGTTTCCTTCAACAAAGGAATATTAACCTGTTGTAGATTACCGATCATCGTGACATCCTTCCCAATAAGCATCGGTGAAAACTTCAATCCTCAAGTGGTCGCTCTTGGAGAACAGCAGACCACAACCAGGGGCTTTTTTCAAATACCGTAACACACGATATGCCGCCTCTTGATGTCTGATCCTGGGAGCATGTATGTATCTACTCAGAATGTCAACTGCATAAGTAATTTCGGGACGAGTATAAGATAGATATATTAGTTTTCCAACTTATCTCTAGTAGCGTGAGGAATTTGCTTGATCACTGTCACCATCTTCACTAATTCCACGATTTCCTTTCATCGGGGCGTTCGCGGGAACACGACCAAGCATCCCGGTCTCCTGCAACAGATCTAGAATGTACTTCCGCTGAGTATAAAGATACCCTGATCGAATCTAGTCACCAAATACCTAGAAAGTATGACAATCTTCCCAAGTCTTTCACCCCAAACTCAGCAGATAAGAGAGACTTGAGATTCGCAATCTCTTCCAAATCGTTACCAATGATCACGATGTCATCCACATAGACAATAAGGACCACAATACCCTGATCACGCTTCCGAATAAACATAGTGTGATCAGACTGCGCCTGTTTGTACCCAAACTTGAGCATAGCCGTGAGAAATCTGCCAAACCATGCTCTAGGAGACTGTTTCAAGCCATCTAAGGATCTTCTTAAACGACAGACAAGACTTTCAGCTCCTTTTTTCACGAAGTCACGAGGGAATTTCATGTAAACCTCTTCATCAAGCTCACCATAGAGAAACACATCCTTAACATCCAGTTTGTGAAGATCCCAATCCATGCAAGCCGCACATGACAACAATACCCAAATAGAATCCATCTTAGCCACCAGAGCGAAAGTCTCATGTTAGTCAACTCCCTGAGCCTGGGTGTATCCCTGGACAACAAGTCATGTCTTGTACCGTTCGACTTTACCTTCTTAATTCTGTTTGACCGAAAACACTTATCTCGAGCCAATAACTTTCTTGTCAGGAAGAAGGGAAACAACATCCCAGGTATGGTTCTTGTCCAAGGCGGACATCTTCTCTTTCATAGCCTGAGTCCAGGCCGGGATACCCAAAGCTTCTTGTCATGTCTTACGAATAGCAATCGAAGAAAAAGAAGAGACAGAGGTATGATGGGTCGGGATAAGATGACGATAAGTCACATGATTAGAAATAGGGTGTTCAGTACATGCAGTCTTACCTTTCAGCAACACAAGTGGAATATGCAGATCTGCATCATCAGAATCTGAGGCAGAAGTGGGCACTGGAAGAGGCGGAATCTTAGTATCCTGTATAACTGAGGAGTGTCGGTGGTATACATGAGGAAAATAAGAGATCGGAGTATCGGGCAAAGGAACAGGGATAGGAGGACCCAATTACTGTGGAGCAGGAAGCTGCAGTGGCAGAGAAGGAAGAAGAGGAAGAGGAAGATCCGCATTACCACTACTCTCCCCCTGACTAAGAGAGTGAGTCGAAGGCAAAAAATAAGAATCCCTTTCTTGAAACGTAACATTCATACTGCAGAACAAACGGCTAGAGGGGGGGGGGTGGAAACAACGATACCCTTTCGTTGTAGAGGAGTAGCCAAGGAACACACATCGATGAGCCCGAGTGTCCAATTTGTCTCGGTGAGGCAAATGAATATGCACAAAACAGACACATCCAAAGACACGGGGTGACAGATAGGAAGTATAAACCACAGTCATGATAGACAACCGAGCTAGGGGAGTAGCATAGCCAAGAACTCGCAAGGAAAGCCGATTGATAAGGTGAACAGCAGTAAGAATAACATCACCCCAATAGAATTTCTGAAGGTGCATAGTAGCAAGAAGACAACAGGCAACATCCAAAAGATGCCAGTTTTTCCGTTCGACAACTCCATTTTGGGTAAAGGTGTGGACAAACATGGTCTGATGGATGATAACATGACTGATAAGGTATGAGACAAACGCTCCCCGATCGTCATATTCCCCTCCATTATCACTTTGAAGGACACGGATAGAGCCCTTAAATTGAGTCTGAATCATTTTATGAAAAATTTGAAAACAATAGAAAACTTCACCCTTTTTTTAAACAAATACACTCAAATTGTGCAAGAAAAATAATAAAAAAAGTGACAAACCAACGAGAACCGGATATAGATAAACAGGGGGGGAGCACCCAATAGAATAAACACCAACAAACGGAGTGGCACTGGGAGAAGATAAATGCGATGAATTATATCTCACATGTTTAGACATATCACATACATTACAGACAGAAGTCTGTAAAAACAGTAAAAAAACAGAAAATAATTTCTGAAGATAGGTAGGAGACGGATGTCCAAGCCACAGATGCCAGTGGCAAACATCATCAGTTGTAACAGTAGAGCAGGAGAGAACCTGAAAAGGAGGAAAAAAAGTCACAGAACAATTAAGGGATCGAGTAATATTATTGATGAATTGCGAGAAAAAAAAGGAACATGAAGGACAAATGACGGAGAAATAGTAGAACATGCAATATGGCCTGTACCAGCAATGGGGGACAACAAACCATTAGCAGAAATGACTTTGTCCTTACCCGACAAAAGAGCATAAGAGAGAAAACCTGAAGAGAAGCCGGTCATGTGATGAGTGTCACCAGAATCAATCACCCACTCGAAAGATGAGGCAGTAGCCGCATAAGCACTCGACATAGCAATAGAAGCAATGGAAGCAGGGGCACCCGGAGACAAATCAGGCTAAGAGTGCAGCAGGCAGCGAAAAACATCCAATTCATGAGCAGTGAGCTGCCCAAAAACAACACTGGAGGTCTTAGATGTCAGTAGAGTAAGCAGTATCAAGAGGCTTGGGGCCACCCTGGCGATGGCCCCCACGTCCTGGTCACCGACCACGTCCACGACCACGAGGGGCAATATGTAGGTGAACTTGGTAACACAACTCCTGAGTATGCCCTCTGCGGCCACAATAATCACAAGTAGGAGCAGACAAGCCAAGGTTGAGAGCATGACCACGGCCAGCGGTAGTCAGGGCAGAGCGCTCAGGAGGAGCACTGACATTAAGGGACTTCCGACGGTCTTCATCACCAAGGACCATGTTGAAGGCCTCCCGAAGGGACGAGAGAGGGGAATGGTGAAGGATATGTGTCTGCACCATATTGAACTCCATATTCAGCCCCATCAAAAAGACATGGAGGCGAAAGTGGTCCTCCCATTGATGTAACTGAACAACATCCGCAGTGTATGCTGGAGTGAAATGTCAACTTTGAAAAAAAGGATGAATCATCATAGAGCCTTGCCGCAATTCCAAAATGCGGCAGGTAAGTTCATAAACCTGTGTAGAACTGCCAATTTGAGAGTGTCTCACGGACACGAGCCCATATTTCGAAGGCGGAGTCCATTAACATGTAGCTCCGGTAGACCTTCGGAAACATATAGTGAAGAAGCCAAAAAACGACCACAAAGTTTTCTGAGTCCTACCGCTTCCAGGACAGATCAATTTTTGGTGGCTCCTTAACTGTACTATCAATGTAACCAAACATTTGATGGTTGCGAATGACATGTTGCGCATCCCGTGACCATTCGAGATAGTTTGTCATCAAACAGGACCGTGGTAATCTTCAGGGAGCCGGAGTGGCCATGAGACCGTTGAGGGTCACTCATCTAAGGCTGAATCACACCCAATGACAAGACTGGGGAATCACTCATGTTTGCCGACACCAAAGATAAGCAAGCAAATAGAGTATGGTCCAGAAAGCAGAGAGCGGGAGCAAGACAGCAAAAAGAAATAAGTGTAAGGACAAAAACACAACCCATCAAAGGCTAAAGGTGCAAGCGGCCACAGGAGGAATCACTGAACCCGTCAGACATGCGGGATCGAAGCGTCAGCGACATCAACAACAACAGTGGAGTCGGCAACATCAAAAACAACAGTGGATCGAGGCGTAGACGTCAACATGCAGTGGATCTAGGCATCAATGACAACAGTGGAGTCGGCGGCACCAACAACAATGGACCTAGGTGTCAGCGTCAACATGCAGGGTTGGCGACATCAGTAGGGGCAACGACGTCGCTCCCTTCAGCAGCCGACGACAGCCTCCACCCCGCCCGAAGACAGCAACGAAAGAGCAGATGCATGAACAAAACGGTGGAGCGAGCGAACGGGGCGGAGCGAGACAACGCGGGAGAAAGAAAAAAAGGACGTGCAGCTATGGTTTCGTATAACCTCTGATACCAAGTTGAATGAGATAGGGAAAAACAATTGCATGCTATTATTCATCCATAATGGGCTATTTATAATATTACAAGGGAGTCACGAACTTTAGCACACGATGTGGACTAAAGCTCACTCACGCATACAAATACTTGTAATAATAATAATGATAGTAAATACTGGACTTGTAAATACTAATGAATATCTCTAAAATATTCTAGATACTAACTCCTCGGAACATCTCAACTACTGAATCCTCTACACAATATCTCACAAGGTATTGTTTCATCAAAAACAACATACAAAAAAAGTATCCAAAATATGGTCTGGAAGCATTTTTCATTCAACTCGCAGTAACTGTTTCATCCCAGAAGGGCTTATTACATAATAACCTTCATGAGAATAATAGGTTAAAAAAGAATTTCTTAATGTAAAATGAGGCTCATCTAAATGGCAGCCCAACAGAGGAGAAAAGAAATGTTTCATGTAAAGCAATATTCTTAACTACTTAAATGGTCATTCATTTAGACGAAATTATGGTTCTGGAATGAAAGTTGGACGGTTTTTAATGAGAATTGAACTCTAATGTCAATTCCGAAGCCCCGATTTTATCCAACAAAACAAACCCAAAGAAAAAACTATAAAACTAATTCCTAACCATATTATGAAACTAGAAACTGACCTAACCCCAATTTTATCAACAAATATATTTTAATAGATAGATAATAAAATGAGTTCATCCCACATGCGACCCTAAGAAATAGAGACAAACTAAGAATCTAGCTAAAGATTAATTGCATGAACAACAGAATAAATGTTTACTTGAAAATTCATTCTCCAATAACAAGAGAAGAATTTTAGTCAGAAGTGAATGTATTCAGTAGTACAATATAAAAAAAGGAAATTTGAAAGTGACTGCAATTTCTTTAAAGTTTCCTCTTCCAGTAATCTCTACTTACTGTTAAAAGATTCTTCTTCCACCACTCTCTAGCTATTGTTGTTAATGATACACTAATGGCAGAGATAAAACTAAACTCAAATCTTAAAACAAAAGCATATTCACATAGATTTCTAAATGAGAAAAATATAGAATCTGACAAAAGCTTTGTTTGGCTACTTTTTTTTTTGTTCCCGTGAGTTTGAACAAAAACATCACCATCATATAATGCATGATTGGCAAGACAATGGTTATGAATGCTACCAAGAAAAAAAACTAGTTTTGAACATAAAACTGGACGATGTTCCTTCAGTGAGGTCGGGCGTTCATGAATGACAGTTTATAACCGCCGCCACCGTGCCCAACAAAGCCCCAGAGCTTTGGATGATTCAGTATGTGCCAAATTAATTACTTAAGCAAACTAACAATACATAAATCATCAGAGAAATTATATAGTGTAAGATTTTAAAAGAAAGAAAATAAAGTCAACTCGCACACACAGTTTAAACTTTAAACTTCTCAATGAATGTATTGGGCAACAGAATTGGTAAAAAAGAAAGAACTTTTAGCCTTATTGTTTGCATTAAGTTAGAAACATGTTTTTGGGGGAAAAGAGATATATGCAGTTAAAAATTAATGCGTGAACGTGTTCCCTATCTACAACAAATGAGTCCTCAGAGAACTCACCCCACCCAGCTCAATGCCTCAATCCGTGCCCTTCAAATCAAAAATAGAAATATTATCAAAAAAGAAAGTAGATTAATCTGAGAAAAAGGTGAGAGCCGGATGCAGAGGTTTATCGACCGATTCCCGCTTTGTACCCTTGCACTCACACACTGTTTTGATCATTTTCCCCCAAAATCAGAGAAAACAAGGCCAGGAAAAGATCGATAAACCGCTGCGTCCAGCGATCACCCCCAAACACACAAAAAAACTGATTCAAACAAAAAAAAACGAAATCCAGTGGAATGATGCGGATCCGATCTAGCTCACCGCACAGCTTCTATATCTCCGCTGCCAATAAAGCTGTCATAGTATGATTATAGATCACATGACGGTAACAGTGAGGGAAGGAGAGAGGGAGAGAGAGAGAGAGAGAGAGACAGATCCTGTTTTCCAACCCTAGTGGCGACAGGATTAATGTGAGCTGCTCGCAGCTTGACGATGGTCTCTCCCGTGATTAAATAGGCGAGCGTCGAATAGAGAAACTACGAAAATGCCACGGATCGGAATCGGACGGGTGGGCTCTTTTGGAGGGAAAATTTATTGAGACTCAAAAGTCACTCAAGTATAATAAATATGCTCTAGCATGATTGTTATGTGTAAGACTCCGTTTAGCGGTTAAAACTTAGATCCGCTCAGCGGATCATGAGCATGCTCCGCTGATCCAATCAGCGGTTTAAATTTGGGGGGGGGGGGGGGGGTAAAATTATGCGGGCCCCACCTCATTTTCAAGGTCCTGATTGGTTTCGGACCATGAGCATGGCCCGATGATCGGACCTAAGTTTTTCACCCGTTTAGCACGGTGGTGGTGGTCCGTGGTCATGAACATGAGAATTAAATTGATATTTGTTTACGCCATCTAAGGAGCTTCATTCACTTTCGGATGATGTTTGTTAGAAGATCATTAACGAATGACGGTTTAACCCATGTGTTTATGACCCTTATCACCGTTCACAGTAGCGGATTTAGAAAATTGATAATGAGGATGCACACATTTTTTTTAAATGAAATGGCATAAACATTTAATATATCTTTTTAAATTGAAGAAACACTTTTTTCAGAAACAGAAGCTTTTGTCGGCGATTCTCAATCTCCTTCGCGAAATCTGAAAGGTGATCCCTTACTCGATGCCGATGGGAATCCAAATCCCAAAAGGGATCGCTGTGCTTTTCCGCTCAAGATCACTATGTTTATGTTTTCCCATGCTACTGATGGTGATCCCTCTTTTGAGCTCATACATTTCTTTTAAATTGGAGAATTATTTTCCAAAATGAAAGCCAAAAATTATGAATGACATTGAAAGATGTTGTTATGATTTAGAATATATCAAATAACACAATAAATATCTTGGATTGCGCTCGATGCACTCAGCTTATGTGCGTCGAGTGCACAATGTTTTTTTTCCCTATGTCCGTCCCTCATCATAGAAATACCACGCTGGGTTGTAGAAATTTTAACAAGAGCAGTCAGCCATTAACTATCTCCAACAAAAAGTTTAAACGTTTATCTTATCAGAACTATTTCTCCCTCATCTGACCACCGTTTTTGACATGCAAGCAGTCAAAATTCATTGCCTCGACAAGTGGTCGGTGTCCCGCAGACCCCCTCTAAATCCGCCTCTAACCGTGCCAAATGAAGCCTAAATCTATTTTTAATATATGCAAATTTATTTCAAGTGTAGATGAAAATATGCAGATCAAAATCAATCCATTTAAAGGAATGAATGTAAACCTCTCAAGCTGGCCTGAATTGGTCCAACCAAAGCTGATTCACCCTGCTTCCCACGCTAGAGCGACCAGGTTTGGTAGAGGAAGAACGTAATTTTCAAACTGCTGGGCGAAATTTAAATTTGAATGCGAGTGAATCAATGGACGAAAACACACAAAATAGATACCTTCGTTAAAAGTTTTGATGGATTTTTTGGGCTGGAGAATATAGAGTTTTACAACTTTGAAGAAGGATTGCATGAGTTATATGACTCCAATTGTAAGACTATTTCAAGGGATGAACTCATGACGACAAGGAGAACAATTCGAGAGAAAAAAAAATTCCATCACAATCTGAGATGTTTTATAATTCTGGATTGATTTACCTCTATTCCATCTTTTAATTTATTTTCAATCGAGATGATTTAAATTGAGTTCGATTTAAATTCTATCTAGCCGACTCGATTTTTTTGGTTGTTTTTTCTAAAGTGCTTGAAATCCAAGCAATTCTTGAGTCTCAATGACACAAACACAGCACTACTTTGATCTTCATGGGAATATTACAACAATACATGCAGCCACATGTCTATTAAAGAACGAAAAAAAAAGAAATCTAAATGCACGACAATCGCATCAATATGCTCCTCAAAATTGGGTTAGGCTGGTTTTCAATCAAGTGAAACCAAACCAAGCCAAATCGGCAATCTCTCGGCAAAGAGGGGAAACCGGAGTAGCCTAGGCCTGTGCATGAAAACCGTAACCGCACGAACCGAACCAAACCGGTTGCAGGCCTAGCCCCGCCCTGAACAAATCGATTCAGCAACGATTTGGTTCATTGGTCCGATGATCGATTTTCGCTCCCTCACCCTCAATGAGATCTACTCAAAACCTGAAGCAAAATCAGCACAAAGGCTGCTAAAAACAATCAACCTCCGGCCAGGAATGAATACAGCAAAAAGGACCGGACACATTCAGGCAAAAAAGAGCGTCAGAATCACAATTATTGCTCTAGCTGGCAAAGAAAAACAAAAGTGCAAAACAGGACAAAGATCATATAATTAATGGAAATCAAAGGACAATGAAAAATCTACAGCTTCTCTAATTTTAGAAATCCACGAGATTTTGACAGCAGTATGGATTATCAGAAGTACCGTCGCCATCAGATCTTATCTGATCTAATGCCTATTGGATTTATCAACAAATTATTGTATTTAGACACTGTTGCGAATTATCGGTCTTTGAATTCGAACAAATGTGCATGAAAGTCTAGGAAAGCAACTGATCATAACATATTATGCCTCCTCCAGTTTACTGGTCTTGGCAATATCAACATAATCAGCAGTTCAAGCAACTAATTGCATCACAGAAGAACAACAAAAAAAACAAGATTCATGGGGAGGGCACCAAAGAACTACTAAGATGTGTTAACAAACCTCAAGACACCAAATATGATGATTTTATTGATGTCAAAGAGAAGAGGATCAAAGAATACCATCAGCATTGCCTCCAGGTCCTCAAAACAGTAGCATCCGCAAAAAAACTGCTATTCCCCAGAAAAAATGCCAAAGGAGACGCGGACGACTCCTAAACAGAGCTCGTAATAAATTAATCCCTGATGTTATGAACATTAGTAGGAGTCCCCTTGCGGAACTTGGAGAAGCTTTCTCCTTAACAAAAAATGTTGCGGGCATGCCAATATTTGAGCTTGATGCAGACTGCATGGATTGAGTAAGGCTCTGGATGAGATAACAGTGGCGACATAACACTGATAGTAAACAGGGTTCCTGGCCTAAGCTCCATAAAAGTTGGAGCATTAGGGACCACTAACACCTAACCATACTCAGATGACCATGGTATCATTTTGGACCCAACCAACATTTTGGGGTAATAGCATTCATGACTGCAACTACCCCATATGCCTACTGTTTTTTACTGCAGTGTCCACAACCACCACTGAATCAAGGCTCTGTTTGATACACCACCATTTTAGCTGCGGTGATATTTAGGGTTAACCTAACCAGAGATATGGTAGTGTTTTGGCATCCTCTATTTTGGAGCTCTGGTGCGGTGGGAAAGAACAAAAACTCCATTCTGAGCTTCATTTCTCACCAAAGGACAGGAGCTCTATTTTTCACCACAGCCACCGAAACCGCTCTCCTAATGATGCCCAAGTCTCTAGAATAGAGCTATATAAAAATTCTGAAACCTAAGAATACACCAGCATAGCTTGGCAGTCATTAAGGCTCTCTTTAGAGCGCAGGGGAGGTAAGACAAATTTTTTCGATCATCTCATAATAAATCTTGGTAGTAATACAATAGTTACAACAAAATCAAGCATTTATGGATTGAAACTCTGATAGGGATATCAAAATTAGTTTTCCTTGTTAAAAAAATTTAACTTTAATCCTTACTTATAAAGAAGATAAAACTAGCATGATTTTTTCACCAAGGGATAAACTGTGGAAGCTTTGTACAAATAATGAAAAAAAGGACAAATGCACACAATATCGAAGTAAATATACCATAAAAAAACCTTCGTTATATTATCGACTAGAACTAACGGGAAAAATGACTGTTAGGGCTACAATAAATTATTGATTTGAACATGTACAAAAACAGCAGCAGTAGACAGGCGGATAATTTGTTAAGTCAACAATAACTATCCTATATTTTCCCTGCAATAATCAAAATAGAGAACTAATAGAGAAAACCCAGGAGCTGCAATTGACTAAAAACAGTTCAAGGATATTCTCTTCAGCCAAGTAAACCATCTATACCTGCTCTAATCGAGCACCACTGCAAGATTATAACATAATAGATCTTTAAGTATATGATAAAAACCACAATTGCATTTTCATCAGGAAGACAGGAAAGATGGATGGAGGCAAAATATTACTGCTGTGAAATTATGATGCCTTCAGTATTCTGTAGTAATCCTGCAACTATTACTATAAAAATCATCAGCTCATCCAAGAAAGCTGGAGACAATTAAGATGCTTTCAGAATTCTGTACTGCAAAAATGCTGTAGCGCAATTATCTGCTCATAAAAGAAAGCTGACATGGATGAAAGAAAATAAATAGATGTAATAGTGGGACTAAGAAAAAATACCTTTTAAAAGGAAATCCTAAATGTTACATCTGCCAGCAGTGTTCAAGCTTCATTAACTGCGAGAATGAAAAGCAGGTAGGCTACAGAAGCACAAAACCTCTCACTATTTTGGAGTAGACATCCATTAAGTTAGGAAAAAAAAGAAAAGAATGGACCTCAGTATATGTGAAAATAACATAATGAAGGAGATAGTGAATGAAAGCAGATTGGAAGGAACCCTTCATTCGATTAAAGATCTGTTCAAACTTCAGACTCTTTTACATAGATTTCAATGATGTATGCTGTATAAATTTTTTGAACCAATGGTGGCTTGACTCTGCCAATTCGAAATCTGCCCACAAGAATCTTAGGACATCTTTAGATGCGCTGCAACAATCCAAACGAGTCAACCAACGAGCTTTTTGAGTCAAAACTACACATAATTCAATAAGTCTCTGGTAATAAGCCAGCCACCCTTCCCTCGTCAGTGGTCAGTCGCACTATGTACATGAAGGACGCAGCGGCCGATTTGCTAGTCTACTCTTTTGAATTGTCATAGCTCTGCCGATGACAAAAGAGCAGGGAAGAAACCCTTCCGGGAACATTAAGAAGCTTCCGCCGCACAACTCCGAATCAATTCAAAATTTTTCCCAGTGTAATACTTTTTAGCCACACTAGGATCCTACTTCCATATCCTTTCTTTTCCTTCCAACCCTGGTTATTAGCTGTTGGCTGTCCGGATCTAAGCTTTCTGCGGGATCCTTGAAATAGATGATAGAGTCATCTAAAGCATATACACGAAGAGCAAGAGCCGAGATTGAGGGTGTCCTGGAGGCGGCAGTGAGAGAAGACCAGTACCACCATCCATTCTTTAGGTAGTCTGTTTTTATCATGTCTTCAAAGAGGACAGTAGCTTGAACCAACTACAAAAGACACAATTGAAAGAATTTAAGTTCACGGAGTCCTCAACTTAATAATGCAAAATGAGACCCAATCATTAGAAAAAAAATGTTAAAAGTCAATAAATTCTGCAATATACTCGGCTCACAACATGCTTTATGTGATACAACCATAGCATATGATTAACCAACAAATGTGTCGTTGACACCATGAGCCTAATTGGCTGATTACTTACGTGCCTGGCATAGTGGAATGCCCACTTAAAAGGAATAGGGTTACTAAGATGTAGCATTGAGGTAAGTTAAACAACTTATTCATTGTGAAATCATCTAAAAGTTATGTTGACGATAAATGGAAAAAAATGACAATCTAAAGGAAGTTGAGGACATTTGTTCAAGAATACGCCACAGAGTTCCGCCAATTATCAGTTTCTTCGGGGTTAAATTTTGGTGATGTTCAGATATCAATGATGTACACTTCTGAGCTTTACTCTCAAACTGAAAATGATCTCTTCTTATTCTTGATTTAGTCCCATCAACTCTTGCAAACAAATTCACTCCCTGTAGAGGGAAAAAGAGTCTACGGGCAATCGGTCCTGGGCAATCATCAAGTAGAAACACAACCGTCAATTATAGGTGAGAATGGCCAATGAACTCGTGGTGATAGACCTTTTCTAGTGTCAATAGTGCTTGAATCCTTCCTTTCATTCTACAGATGGACAACCAAAACTTAGCCTTTTTATCTAGATTATCCTGCTTTTTGAATGTTGAAGCTCAATTGCAAAAGGCTTAAAAGGGAGCCCATTATATATTCTCCTATTTCTTGTACTTAGTCACACATCTTCAAGGGAAGATTCTTCCTCCACCCTATGTGAAGAGAGGAGTTCCTGTGTAAATTTTTTAGTTTTTTTTTTTTAAACAAGTGGCAGTTCAAGGGGCTCAAAAGGGAGCCCCCATGCAGACGCGACAGTGCCCTAACAAGACGGAGCTCCAACTACTCGCAGTCCCCCGACGCGCTTGGAAAATCGTGTGATAGCCAGAGTATTGTGTTGGGGGGCACGAGCAGTGGGAGAGCCGTCGTGATCGGAAACAGTCGGGAATGCTATGAGTCCCCAGTGCACTGACTCTCCTATATATGTATTGTAGATTGTCATTTAATTTAAATTTTAAATTTAAATTTCCTTATATATAAACGTCTATATATAATATAATTATCGATAAATTATATTATACTATATAAACGCTATTTATATGATATATCTATTATTAGGCAGATGAATAATAGAACACTCCACTGTTCACCTGCCTAACTAACGTTTATTTATATATATAAACCTACAAAAATAAAACTTGAAGCTGCCCGCTACACAATCCGTGAACGACGAGTGATTTTTCACCGGCTTAAGTTCTTTATTTTAATAGTATACAGAATAATAATTCTTTTATATTTCAAATTCTCACATGATATCAAAGCTTGGTAAATTTCTTCACTACTCTCTTTCACTTACTCCTCGCGTGTGAATACTCTGGTCTCGTGTGAACACTATCGGTTATCGATGAGAGCTACCTGTGCATACACCAACTGTCCGCTACTTCTGGAATGCTCACACTTGTCTCAATGGGTACAAAATAAAAAAAGAAAAGAAAAAATGAGAGCACCAAATGTCAGTCTAATAAGTATGATCTCAATGGATGCAAAATGAGAAAACCATGGAAAATAGGGAAAAAGTTCAAGGATCATTTAAGGTACTGTTACTACAAAATTAGGAGGGAGAATTAAAATGGTAATGTTCAAACCTTACCTATTTTAAAAATAATATCTCTGAAAATTTCTGTGGTCATTATCAAATACTTGGAAACAAAAGATAAAAATGTTAGAAATTGCACCCATAATTCTTCCCTTAAAAAATGAATGGAAAATGGTGGAATCAATATTGTTGTGATGCACAACATCACCATTCTAAGTTCCACAGTTAAGGTGGCCCCTTCTCTATCTCTAATGTCAATGTCAAAGTATATACCGGGTCATCCTTCAATAGGGATACAAAGGTGTTGTTCATAAGAATACAGGTGAAAGTAGAGTTACTTGGTATCATCATCAACATTACCTGCCAGGAGAACTTCATCTTTGCCAATCTGATGCAAGGATTGAGATTGGGCACCAAACTTCATCCCAACCCTTATTCTCAAGAAGGGGTCAAAGATAAAGAGTAAAGGTAGATCATTAGTGACACCACAATTTCTCCATCACAAAAGCGTGCATCTATGAGCAAACAACCTGTTATGT
Source organism: Platanthera zijinensis (assembly GCA_039513925.1). NCBI lineage: Eukaryota > Viridiplantae > Streptophyta > Magnoliopsida > Asparagales > Orchidaceae > Platanthera > Platanthera zijinensis. The sequence goes on from CM077087.1 coordinate 15,469,158, forward strand.
GCCTCTTTTGATGGTTCATCGGAGGGATGCAGAGATGCGGATGGAGATGGGGATACAAGGAGTGTTATCCCTAGAAATGGAGATGAGAGAAGAAGAAAAAAAACCTAGAGGGTGGAAGAAGGAGAGAAGAACTAGAGAGAAAGAAAGGAAGTTAGAGAGATAAAGAGAGCTTTTGATTCACTTCTTCCTTGATTACAATGACCCTCCATGAGTTCCCTTAAATAGAATTCATAATGACATACTTGTAAATACCACAATAGACGCACGAATATTAAAATACTACGATGCTAAGACTGCGACTCGATAATAACGACTCGATACAACACGATTAACATAATAATAATAATAACACACGATAACAGACTGAGGATCCGTATCAATCCATCCATCCTTGACATCGAGCTTGTCCCCAAGCTCAAACTCCATGTGGATGGTCGGCTCCTCGGGTAGCTTGATCTCCATGTGGATGGTCGGCTCCTCGGTGTAACGGCTGTGTTGGCGAGTAGCGGTGGCGGCGAAAAGACGTGCGGAGAAACTAATGGTTTCTGCATGGTCGGTGGAGCGATGGTGAGCAGCATCAGCAGCAGGGAGGGCGGAGAGACGACGGCCGGCAACAGAAATGGGTCCGTCGGGGTCACCGGAGCACGGGCCGGCAGAAGAGGCGACACTGTGGCCGGTGGGAGCGGCAAGACGGGGTCTGGCAAGAAAAGAGGCGGAAAAGGAGGCGGTGAGATGACCGTAAGGAAACGACAATGCTGGGGCCGGCGGAGTAAGAGCCGGTAGAGAAGGCAGCGGTATGACCGGCATCGGTATGACCGGCAGCGGCAGAGCGGGTGACCGGAGAGGAGGCGGCAACGGTGGAAGGATGACCACCGTGGACAGAGGTGGTACATCGGCGACGAGTGGTGGCGGCGACGGCGGCGACGGCGATGGAGGCAATGACGGCAGTGGCGGCGACTGCATGAGTCGAGTTGTTGGCGACGACGATGGCGGCGACGACGACGGTGATGTGGCCGGAGGGGGCGACAATGCCGGGGTTGGCGGAGTAAGAGCCGATAGAAGAGGCGGCGGCGGCGGCGGACGGCGACGGCAGTGGCGGCGACGGCGACGCGGCGGTGTGTCATGAACAACGGAGGATGGTGATGGCACCATCATTGTAGGGGGACGCGACGAATCCAGCTCCGGTGGTGGTGATGACAGAAAAACCACCAAGTTGTGAGACATGCGGAGGGCGTCGAACGTGAGGTCGAGCTGAGCATCGATGTGGCCGAGTCGAGCCGCTCGTAGAGCAATGCGGCGGTCCAGCTCGGCAAGTCGGGCAAGCAGCACGGTGCGGTCGGCGGCACTAAGGAGCATGATGAAAATGTTAAATAATTAATTGGTAGTTAATTAAATAATAACTGAGAATAAGTTATTACATGATTAACACATTAATTAATTAATTAATTAGGGACGGCGTGTTGGTAGAGGGGAGAGGTAGATGTCATGATGAGGAGGAGAAGAGGGTTGTGATTGGCAAAACGCACGGTTGTTAGAGAATTTTAACGCAGGAGGTCGAGGAAGTAGAGGCCAATATGTCGAGAAAGGAGAACAACCATGGATACGAAGAACACTGGCGAGAAACCATGATGTCGGCTGCCAAAAAAAATCACAACATAGTAATTGGGCCTGAATACCATAATACCTTGCTCAACCCTAACCCTAAAAATGGGAATGAGAGAGAACTAGAGAGGAACTTAGAGAGAAGGAGAACTTTATTAATTCATTTCATAAGCGTATACATGACCCGGGGGTCTATTTATAATACTACAAGTAATATGAGTGTAAATAACCTCAATATAAAAGAGATGCGAGAAATACTAAAAAACTATGACTCTAATTACACGTAACAAGGACTCGACTCGATAAGGCTAAACTCATATAACTCGAAATAACATACAGACTCGTATGAAATATGCACAACATAATCAATGAATGATAGTGAGGACCCATAACAAGCTCTACCAAATATTGACAAGGGATAGGATTCAGACTAGAGCACTTCTTCATATTTATGTCATTCAAATTTAAAGCACTAGTGATAGCTGCATCTATGTTAATAATATAAAAATTCTCACTCAATTCTACATATCAACTAAGGGAAGGGTAGGAGTTAGGGTAGAGTAAAGAGAGAGAGAATTATGAGTTTTAGAAAGGAAAAGAGAGATATGAGGAGGTTTATAGTTGATAGAGAATAATTTGTTTTGAGGAGAGACACAGGTAAAGCTATAAGATTATATGTCCTTTTAAAAGATTCTGAGTGAGAACAGGAAGGCACCAATTTTGCATGAATTTGTGTGTAGGAGGAGAGTGAAAGCGATCAGATTGAACGATGATGGTATTGGAATGTCTGTACTAGTATTGAGTGGAGGAGAGAATCCAGTATCCTAATGTGCCAAGCAAAGCATTAGGAAAAACTAAAATAATCGATAAAGAAATCAAACTTTAAGTAGCTCACAAATCTCAGTAATCAATCAATGCATTACAAAGAGAAATAAGGGTCTTATTTAGAACTCAAAAGTTCCACTAAAAAATTAATCGGATCGATAATGTGAAAAAAATACATGAGTTAGCATTTTTATCTTTCTGCATCTCTAACGGTATAATATTCATCAGATCATTTGTGTGCATATGTCCCATCTCCTCGATGTTTGTTTGGACACCGTTGTATCTCATCTCCTCGATGTTGTTTGGACACCGTTGTATCTCATCTCCTCGATGTTGTTTGGACATCGTTGTATCAGATGAATGTCCTACACTCCTATTTGAGTTCATGAGATTCTCATTTCTTATTTTCTCATTACTGGTTGCGTTCTCTTACTCTTCAATGTAAGATACATTTTCCCTTTTCTATCTGGAAAGTACACCCCCCTGTGTGTTTAGTTGTTCTGCTTTTGTCCACATTCATGCATTTGGTCGAAACAAACTCTCCTTTCGCGCCACCAAAAGTATCTTCGTAGATTACTCCCCAACTCAAAAGGGATATAAATATTTTGAACCTACCTCCAAACGTCAATATGTTTCTGTTGATGTCACCATCTTTAAGTCTACACCTTATTCCTCTACGAAGGGAGGGGCACTTACTTTTGAGATTCCCCCACTCTCTATCACCTGTCCTTCTCCCTCCATGACATCATCATTCTCTATCATTCATGCCCCTTCACAAGATATTCTACAACTGACACCACCTTCTGAAAATATATCTCCTTTTTTACTCCCTTCCCTTATCACTATTGTCACCGTCCTACTTTCCCACATGTCTTCCTTCCTTCCACTCCAGAGTCCCAGTTGTCAGCTCCCAGAATAGCCCTCTTGATGGCGATCGACGACACACACGCGTCTATTCCCGCAGGAGGCGGTGATTGGCGACCTGGTTGGGCGATTCGAGTCCGCAGATGCGCCCGGAGAGTAGTTCCGAGCTAGTTTCATATATTAGTTTTCATATTTATGATGTATTTAGCCCCCGATTGGCCTGAATAGTTATAGCCGTCCGATCGAGAGCCCAAATTCTGTGTTAACTCTTTTATTATAAATAGGCATGTTGGTGGCCGGCCCTAGGGATCGAGAGTTGCATGTGCTGCAACTAGTCGGTCTTCCCCGATGGATTCTGAAGCGTGGCTCCCGGCTGTTCCGCGTCTTCCCCGCCAGCCCCCCTCCTGTCCGACCCGTCTCCGCCCAGGTCCGGCCCTCCTCTTTCCCTCTTGCAGCCCTCCGCGTTAATTTGCTCTTACGTTAATTGTTGCTCACAATTGTGGATGTCGTGCTCTTAGCCTTTGTTAAAATTTTATCACTTGCTAGTCGATCTTTACTTGGACTGTTCTAGTGTTAGCACATGCACAACACATAGGTCTCATACTCATTAGTTCGCATTCTAGTGTCCTTTCATTTTAGCCGGTCTACCACTGCATCATTTATAAGAAAAGAGCTAACGCAAAATTAGGGCTCCCGATCAGACGACTATAACTGTTCGGGCCGATCGGGGGCTAAATACATCATAACTGGCTCGGAACGACCCTCCGGGCGCATCCACGGATTCGGATCGCCCAACTAGGCCGCCAATCATTGCCTCCTGCGGGAATAATAGATGCGTGCGTGTCGTCGATCGCCATCACCTCTCCTCTTTGGAAGGTTTCTCCACCTCATTAGACTCGGACCTGGATGTTTTGATTGCTCTGCAAAATGGTGATGCAACCCGAGATTGCATATTTATTTTATTTTTATCTATCACATTTTTTTGTCTTGTACGTCGTCACACAAGTTGATTTATTTTTCGCACACGTTATTTGTACGTGTTTTTGTACAGTGCATATCACCCGCGCTCATTGCTCGGCTTATTGGTGTAATTGACCAATAAGACCCTGAGTAAAAAGGTCCGTCAAATTAGGTAGTATGAAAGGTAGGGCAAATTTTGAAATAATATTTTAAAGTGACTAATTTTCTGAAAATTTAATTATCAAAAGTAATTTAATTTTAGAAAATATTTAGTCACAATTTTGTGAGAATGTCAAAAGTCTGCTCTTCATATCCTATTCCTTCATTTTAAAAACCTAAAGAAACCTCCATTTGCCTTCATAGCCTGCTGGACACTTTGAGCCCCCCAACCTATTTAATAGACATTAATATTATTTATTGGAAACCCTCTCCTCTTCATAAAACTGAATATTCTTTGATAAAAATTGCTGAACCCCATCTTGAAAACCAGTCAGGAACAGAGAAACTGAACGAGACCTTTCTCTTCGTTCGGTTCCTCACCGGTTCCACTCTGCTAAGCTTCCAACAGCCCGACCACCGATCATCTTGCTCCGCCACCGCCCTCGAAGGCCTTCTCGACCCTCCATAAGCCTTTTTCCGGCGAGAATGGCACCCCTCCTGTGATTCAGAAATCACATCCAGTCTTTCGTTCTCCTCATCCGGCCTCCAGTGCATCCTCGTCGGGCTACATCAGTTCCGACGACCTCTCCCCAACATTTCTTGCTCGTTGTCGACCTCTCTCTGGAGTTCCCCATTCAGACATGTCTAGTCGTCGTAAGTTTTATTTACCCAGGCCTCTCCCCGAAGAAAACCCAGCCGGTCTCGATTATCCACCCTTGGCATTAGAGACTTAGAGTCTTCACACTTTAGAGTATTTGCAATTAGTGATCACACTCCAACTACATTTTATTATCCACTGAGTCGAGACAAGCACAACAAACTTTATCACCACATTATCTACCCGTGTATGAAGATTCACATTGAGAGGATAGTAAAAATCCCTAAAAATTTCACTCCTCAGAGGGACACGCATTTTAAGGGATTCCTTTGGAAAATTTATAATCGAAGATTTGCGATCAACTTTAAATTTTGTCGCGCTAGTCTGAATCTAACAGGAGATATTTTTTGGATAATTAATCTGGGCTTAGTTGACGTTTGTAATTGTCTAGCAGACGAGCATATGATGCTATTTGAGTTAATGATTGCACAGATTGATCATGCTTACCTTCTGCCTTCCTTCTTACCGTGTTTTTGATCAACCCTCTCCCTCACATTGTGATACTCCCAAATTTGATGGTCCAATTTTTACTGATCATTTATGCATAGAATTATGACTAATAGTTTGCGAGCATCTTCAGAAATCTATAATTCCATGGTTGATTTTATTACCGGGGATTATATTTTTTCGAAGGAAATTGATTTTCATCATATTTAAGGAAAGAGGGGTGTCATCAGGTCATGTGCAGCAGCAACGAGGTCTTCGTTTGCCCCACTATCTACCAAAGTAGGGCAGTGATAGAATTTCCACGGATCGACATTTGGATGTTTCAACGACGAGTTTTATCATATCCTCGAAGGGGTCGAATTCTCTTAACCCCGGAAGAAATGCAACCCGAGATTGCTCTTTATTTTATCCATCGCATTTTTATTTGTGTCGTGTACGTCGTTGTGCAAGTTGATTTATTTTTGTGCACGTTATTTGTATGTGTTTGTCTTTGAATCGTACATAGCACCACACTCGTTGCTCGGCTTATTGTTGTGACCGACAAATAAAACTCTGAATAAAAATGATTGTCAAGCTAGGTAGTATGATAAGTAGGGTAAACTTTGAAATGATAAGTATGACTAATTTTTTGAAATTTTAATTATAAAAGAATTTAATTTCATAAATTATTTAATCACAATTTCGTGAGAATGTCAAAAGTCCAGTCTTCATATCCTATCCCCTCATTCTAAAAACCTAAAGAAACCTCCCATTTGCCTTCATAACCAGCCGGCGACTTTGAAACCCCCTACTATTTAATAGCCCTTAATATTATTTATTGGAAACCCCCTCCTCTTCTTAAAACTGAATATTCTTTTATAAAAGTTGTTGGACCCCATCTTGAAAATCAGCCAGGAACAGAGAAACTGAAAGAGACCATTGTCTTCGTTTGGTTCCTCTCCGGCTCCACTCTGCCATGCTTCCAGTCGCCCAACCACCGGTCATCTTGCTCTACCACCGCTCTCGAAGGCTTTCTCCAGTCCCGTCGACCATCTCTGAATCTTTTTTTACGATAATGGCGCCCCTCCTGTGATTCGGAAATCACACTCAGCCTTCTGTTCTCCTCGTCCAGCCTCCAATGCATCCTCATAAGGCTAAATCAGCTCCAGCGACCTCTCCCCAGCATTTCTTGCTCGTTGTAGACCTCTCCCAGGACTTTCCCGTTCAGATTTGTCTAGCTGTCGTCAGTTTCATTTCCTCCAGCCTCTGCCAAAAGAAAACCCTGCTAGTATCCTGTTAGTATCCCCTTTTCCAATTTAATTGCTCAATTCCTATCAGCTTAATATTGTGCTTATATTTATATGATCTAAAAATCAAAATTTACTCTAGTTTCAACTTACCTTTTTTGCAATTAATTTCAAATTTTCTTATTCATATTTCTTATTATCGCATGTGGAATGTATTTTATTCATATTAAAACATTGTTGGGAAGACAAATATTTAAGTGCGTTTGTGATTTCTCGGTCGATTAGATCATGAATTTGCTCGTGAAGGTTTGCTTGCGTCACAAAATTGAAAAGGATATCTTTTTTAGCATTTAAAATATAACTTCAGAGATTTGGAATACATCAAATGGGGTAAGAGAGAATACATTATATCCCCTTACTAATTTTGTACCATATGTCATTCTAAGTCCTTCATGCAATAATTTAGCATGTGCACTCAACGTTTTGAAAATCGGACCGGACCGGCCGGTTTAACCGGTCGGACCGCCGACCGGCGCACTAGGCGGTCCGATCTGGGCTCCAAAACCGCTCCAGCCCAGAACCGGTCAAGAACCGACAAACCGGCCGGTCCGCCCGTAAAACCGCTAACCGGAGCAATTTTAGCTCAACCGCCCGGGTATGTGGCGAACAGTTAAAATACTTTTTTTTAATTTGAAAATACTTAAATTAATAAAGAAGGCCAGATCATGATCAAGTAGAACCGTGCTATATTTATAGTTTTAAATCTGCGGAAGTTTTGAGTTTAAGCAGTGTGGGACTATATGCCTATTTATATAAATAAGTGTATTGAAGCGGTGTGAGTTAAAGCAGCGTGAGTTTAAGCAGCGTGAGTTTAAGCCACGTAATCACCCACATGGCCACATCCGCTTAGAAATATATAATAATTGATAATGCTTACAATGATTAGTTGCTATAATTAATAATATTAATTAATAATTTACAGTCAAATTACTCGTATTAATAATTAACAGTCAAATTACTCTTATTTGTTTAAAAAATTTACTCTTATTAATAATTAACCGACAAATTACTCTTATTTGATAAATAAATTTAGTAAATATATGTGTTTTAATTGAATCTATTTAATATTTAAATAATTAAATTAATAATATTAATATAATATTTTTATGCAAATATTTGAGAAACGTGAAAAATGTTGATTATTTATTAAGTTGCTACGGTTCGACTCGTGTTAATTTAATAATTGAAACAAATATGTCGCGAATAATTTTAAATATATTTTGTTGTTAAATATCTTAAGATTTACCTGATATTAGTCATGGGCAAAAAGCCCAACCGGGACGGGCCCGGGTTTTTTCCCAACCGGGCTCGGCCCGGGCCCAGTTTGAACCGGGCTCCCTCTCAAAGGGGGAGCCCGGTTAGGCCGGCTCGGGCTCGTGTTGTTAGGCCCTTCAGCACGAGCAACAAACGATGTCATGTCCGCAGTCCCGCCAGCATCGAGAGCCTGAAGATCGGTAATAATGTCATAGAGGTGCTGGAGGCTGTCCTTGCCGGAGTATAAGGAGTGGAGCTCATCCCACATAGCGTTGGCCGTCTCATGATACATGACAATTTGGTAGGGCACACCCTCCATGGAATTGAGGAGCCACGTCTGAACACGACCGTCGTTGCGCAACCAGTCGTCGGTAGTAGGAGAAGGAGGTCGCTGAGTGAGATGATGAACAAGTCCTTTGGCCTGAAGAACTCGGCGAACCGAGTGCACCCATGGGACGAAATTCTTCTTTCCAGATAGGGAAATGGTGGTGATCCATAGCTCATCGCAAATTTCAGGAGGATCTGGGCGGTCTGCAGAGGGGTTAGCCGGGCGGTCTGCAGAGGGGTTAGCCGGGCGGTCTGCAGAGGGGTTAGCCGCCTGGCCGGTGGAGTCAACGGAGGATCCCATGTAGCCCAGAGAGTCTGCAGCGAGCAGAGAAGAGGGCGCGGCGGGAAGAAGAGGGCGCCGCAGGAGAGAACTCTTGCACGACAAGCCCGCGCGTTTATAGACGAGGCCGCAACGGGTAGTCAAGGCGACAAGAGCAGTGGCAAGCACTGAGAGAGAACTCTTGCACGACAAGCCCGCGCGGTTTATAGACGAGGCCGCAGCGGGTAGTCAAGGCGACAAGAGCAGCGACAAGCACTGAGAGAGAAAGGGAGGCCGCGACCAGAGTGTGGATAAACAAATCGCACGGTCACAGTGAACACACTAGCGGCCAGAGAATGAGCCACAAGAAAGGTCGGCTCGAGCAGAACACGGGATTAGGCGCAGCGGTTAGGGAGAGAGACCACGCGAGAAGGAGAACCGGCGAGAAGGAGAACTCGAGCGGTAAGGAGAGGCAGCGGGTAGGAGAAGCCGCGAGAAGAGGCCGCAAGTAGGAGAACTCGAGCGGCAAGGAGGAGGTAGCGGGTAGGAGAAGTCGAGCGACAAGGAGGAGACAGCGGGTAGTAGAAGTCGAGCGGCAAGAGAGGGACGGCCTTCACGCGACAAGAAGAAAAGACACGCGCGACAAAGAGACCGCGCGACAAGAAGGAAGCCACAACGGACAGAAAAAGATAGGCCGAACCGGGAGAGGGTCCCACGGGTCAGGGGAGAATAAGGCTATAAAAGAGAGAGAGGGAGAGGGGGTGGAACCACGGGAGAGAGAGGGAGAGGAAGCGGTTAGACCGCAGGCAGGCCGGCGAGAAGATGAACCCGCAGATAGAAGTGGGTAGGAAAGGAGAGGCCGCAGAGCAGTCCGTGGATAGGGGAGGAAGGCGGTCTGGGAGGATAGAAAATGGCAGACCACAGGGACCGGGAACCTGCCTCTGATACCATGTTGAGAGAGCACAAAACTTGTATGTATTGCTTGTGTATGTAAATACAAAGAGAGAATACAAATATATAGGAGAGAGAAGGTGAGAAGAAATCCAATACAAGATGTGGGACTAAGAAGAGAAGAAGGAAATACAATAAAGAAAGGGGTCCAATAATGGGCCTTTTACATGGGCTTTTCTAACAGATATAAATGCTCCAGCTTGAGGAGAAGTGTTAAAGTCCAAGATTAAAAAGACAAAAAGAAGACAATTGTAAATATTACATGAGAGCTCCCCTCTTTATATAGAGTAGAGGATGATGCTTGATGACAAAGACCCATTTACAGTCAACAGTACTCTGGCCTGGAGGGAGACGAACCAGATCTCAAGTCTGGTTAGCCTAGAGGGCTGTCATTTCATCGTCCATGGCTGCCCGTCAGCCCGGATGTTGAAGAGCCTCCTGCACAAAAGTTAGGGACAGAAATAAAGGATAATGAAGTAGCAAAGGTGTGAAGCGCCGAGGACAGGCAATGTAAAGATACATAACTCGCCATGGGGTGAGCGGTGGAGTCCGGTGTCGGATCAGAAGGTTGTAGAGTGTCAGAGGTCGAAGCCGACTGCATCGGGGCGGCGAAGCGAGGAGGGCGACGAGTATAGACACGGATAAGAGGGGGCTTGTGGAGAATGGGAGCCGAGTCAGGGAGAAGCGGTGGTGGAGGAGAGGTAACTGGGATGACAGGTCTTGGCAAGGATTGTGGTGGAAGAAGTGGGTCTAGAGCGGAGAAGATCTTCCCGAAAGGTAACATCAGCTGAAACGATCACCTTGCGGGTAGTAGGAGAGTAGCAAACATAGCCTTTCTGAGTACGGGAATAACCGACGAACATGTGTTTGGCTGCCCGATGATCGAATTTGTCCGTGGACGAACCAAGTGAACATAGCAGTTACAACCAAATATCTGAGGCGTGAGAGAGAATGGCCGAGTAGAGGGGAAGAGAAGAATAAACGAAGTAGCATTTCGAAGGGCGGGGGAAGAGAGACAGTTAAAGAGATAACAGGTAATCAAAAGCGCAAAGTGTCAATAAGCCTTGGGTACCTGCATTTAAATCATGAGAGAGCGAGCAACATAAAAAAAAGTCTATTTTTTACGTTCAGCCACTCCGTTTTTTGGGGGGTATAGACACACGAAGTCCGGTGAATAATTCCAAATTCAAAACAAATACTAGCAAATTCATGGCTAGTGTATTCGCGAGTATTGTCTGTCTTGAGAATTTTAATGTTGTCGGAGAACCGTGTGCAAGTCTCAAGGAAGAAAGTCGGGAAAACACGAGGAAGTTCGGAGCGATCACGAATTAAGTACAGTCATGTCATCCGAGAATAATCATCAACAAAAGTTATAAAATAACGATACCCAAAAACACTTTATTTTGTACGAACCCTAAATATCATAATGTACTAAAACAAAAGGAGCAGAGCTCTGGGTACAATGTGGAGGAAAAGATGAATGATGCTGTTTTCCCAAAATACATGAATCATATGTAAAAGCTGGAAGAGAAATATCAGGAAGAGCCTTCTTGAGGACCGGAAGAGGAGCATGACCGAGACGCCGATGCCAATCAACCGAGGAGACTGAGGAGAAGATGGTAGGAGAAACATCAAAAAGGTAGAGCATGTTTTGCAGTCGTCCTTTACCAATGATACTTTGCGTCTGTCGATCCTACATCAAAAAAGAAGAAGAGGTGAATGCGATAGAGCAATTCAAATCGATAGTGAGGCGACTAACAAAAAGTAAATTAAACAGGGAGCGCGGGACATGGAGAGCCGAGCTGAAGATAAATAGAGGAATTAAGAGGGATGTCGATGTCAGCGGAGATGGAGACAGGAACGGTGTCGCCATTGGCCACTGTGATAAACTTAGGATGTGAAGAATCCAAGTATTAAGGAGGCTTCAGCGAGGTGATATGGTGAGTAGACTATCCAACGTGGACCAGTGGAGAGACAAGTGATACCTTCATTAGAGATGGAAGCAACAGAGGCAGGCGGGTGGTTGGGCATCTCGTGAAGTTGTTGGAGCTAGAGGAGGACTTCTTCAAGATCAGCACGAGTGGCAGAAGGACTATGGGCAGCAACAGAAGTAGTCGGACAAGGAGGAAGACCATGTTTGCGATAGCAGGTCGCCTTCAGGTGTCCATCCTTACCATAGAAAGAACACTTAGGCCGTGGTCATCCACCTCGACCCCTTCCCCGAGAGACTGAACGTCCTACATGGGTAGGAGGAGGGAGAGGTAGTAATGGCACAGAAGAGTGCTGGAGAAGATCCGGGGAAGGAGGGTCGATAGCATCAGGAGGCGGCGAAACCTTTAACAGCATGGAGCATACGTCAGAGAATGAGGGAGTAGTAGCAGACGAGAGGATCTGAGCCCGAACACTATGAAGATGAGGTGGAACACAAGCCATCATCATTGCAATACCAACAACTTCCTTTTGAGCAAGCTGGGCAGCGAGATCCGTAGTCGGGGGCTGATGCTGAATTCAGGCTTCAACCAGTGTCTTGGACCGAGCAACAAAAAGATTAAGTCAGCAGCACTGCCGGAGTCAAGGGTCTGGAGATCGGTGATGATAACATACAAGTGTTGGAGACTGTCCTTGCCTGATTAAAGAGAGTGGAGCTCATCCTACATTGCTTTGACTGTCTCGTGATACATGACCATGCGGTAAGGTTCTCCATCGAGAGAGTTGAGAAGCCATGTTTGAACACGACCATCGTTACGAATCCAGTCATCGGTAGGTGCAAAAGGAATAGTATGGGTCAAATGATGCATAAATCTCTTTGACAGAAGAACTCGGCGAACAGAGTGCACTCACTAAACAAAATTCTTCTTCCCAGTAAGAGAAATGGTGGTAATTCGCAACTCGTCACGGAGTTCAGGAACAGGGACAGCCGCCTCAGCTGGAGTGAAAGTGGCAGTATCCATGACCAGGGAACCGTCGGTAAAGCAAAGCTGCTAGCCGACAAGGCGGGTAGGAGGCTAAAGGCAGGAGACCTGCAACTAAGAGAAGAAGGTACAGTGAACAAGGAGAAGCAGCAACAGAAAACCGGCGGCAAGAACAACAGCGACTAAGCAAGGCCACAGCGAGCACAGAACACAACGACGCGGTTGGAAACAGACTAATCGGCAAGGCCACGTCGGACTGAGCAGCAACTGAGAAGAGATCGCGGCGGACAGAGCAGCGTACTTAGAAGAGGAAAAAAGAGACTATGGAGGCTGAAGCAGACAACACGTAGAGTGATAGAGCGACAAGCCCGCAGGAGCCCGCAGGAGCCCGCGGCGGCTAGAAGAGAAACCGCTAATCCGCGTCGAACATCAGAGAAGGGGCAAGCAGCCGGGTAGATCGTGCGACAAGATTAGTTCGGCAGATCGGCAAGAGCAGGCCGCGCGACGAGCAACCCGCACGATAACAGAATCACACGTGATAAGTTGATCACGAAGAAGGCAGAGTGGTCTGACTAGTGGCGAGAGAAGGAGACCGCAGAGAGATCGTGGGGAGCAGCGAACACACACCAAAAAAATCTGCGAGGAGCAGCGGAAAGATACCGCAGGAATCAAGCAAGAAAGGAACCGCAGCGACAAGAAGGTAGATCACACGAGAGGAGAGGAGGCCGCAGGTACGATAAACGAAGAGGGTCCCACGGAGCAGGCAGGAGAGATTATAAAAGGGGAGAGAGGAGGAGGCGGGGCGGTGGGTGGCTCCACGGGAAAGTGTCCTGCGGTTAGAAAGAAGGAAAACGCAACACTAGTCCAACTGCGTGTAGAGTCGGGAGGATGCAGTACGAGCGGTTAGAGAAAAAAGTTAGCCGTCCGGAACAGGAGGTAGGACCGTCGCTCTGATATCACGTAGAAAAGAGCAAAGCACTTGGGAAAAATTTTGTATATCCTTCTTGTGTATGTAAATACAATGTATGAATACATGTATATAGGGAGAGGAGAGAGAGAGAAGAGTCTCATTTACAAGATGTGGGACTATTACAAGAGAAGAAGAGGAAAAATAAATGGGCCAATATATGGGCCTTTAAATAGTCTTTTCTAATAGATGCAAAAGCTTTCCAGCTAATATTTATATTTATTGGAATAATATTTATTTATATTTCAAATTCTTACACATTGAAACTTTGATGCAAAAGCTTTCAAGCTCGTGGCTCAATAACAGCAGGATTTCATAAATCAGCAATTATCTACGTTAAAGTTCAAAGCCCATTCTAATTGTTACCCCACGTGCTAATCTACATCTTGCGGAATTTGAAGTGAACGTGTCCATGTCTGGGGAACCATGTCATAAAAAATTTAATTTATGCATTCAATAAAGAGACTGGGAAATGAAGAGCAGTAAGGCAGACAAATTAAAAACAATAAACAAATAAATAAAGATACAGCTCACCTCGTATATTGATTCTGCTGACTTCACAAACATTCGCCAAACACATCTCCTAATCAAGCTAGCTTTTGAAGGTCTAATTGCATCACCAGGTAGAGCTGCATCCATATCAAGCAGATTCATCTTCAGACGCTTTACAATTTGGGATATCTTTCCAACCAAAGGTCTCAACGATGGCTCTGGAATTGTGTAACTTTGAGAACCTTTACAGTTTTCTGATTTAAAAGCAGGGGATGAAGTTCTTTGAACCTCTGCATGGCTAGACGCAGGCCCCTCAATTTTCAAAAGAGACTCTTCATGAAAATCACCATGCCCATTTTGAAGCACCACAGAAATATTTTTGCACACTTTTCCAGTGTCATCTTGGGTTATGTCTTTACTAATAGTTTCTATTTGATTAGAATAACCCTCATTCATGGTAGCATTTTTTTGTTTATTTTGATCGAAGATAAGAGTAGAGTCAAGGAATTGCAAAGAGCAACCTGGTACAAGAGAGGGGACCCCATTTGAACCAATAAGTCCTATCTCCTTTACCAACTCTTTGTTTGAATTATTTGTTATGAACCTTTTACTAACCTCGTTGAGATCATAAGGGCATCTCCTTTGAAAATTGACTAGGTTCAAGCTAATGTCCCATTTTCCACTTTTCACCGACTCTGAAGTATCCAAGCCATCATAATGCTCCTTCTCCTGGCTGGCCTCCCATCTTACTCCTTTGGTCTTCAACAGCTCATCAATTTCTTTGCCTTCATCAGCTGCAGGATTACTTGAATTACACTTACCGTCATTATGCACTTCAAGTTCAACTAAGGTAGAGAAAGTCTGATGACAGGATATACAATGTTGGCGAGAAGGCCATACAGGCTCAAGACACTCGCATCTGTACATTCTATCATCATGACTAATTTTAGCCTTCTTTCCACGTCTTTTTGGATTTCCATTGATTTCAATTTCCAAAAACGGACCATGTTTCATTTCAAGAGCGTTTGCTGCCTTTGTATTCAATGAGAGAGGAACTGCACGCTCCTCATAAATGGAAGATTTATTAGATGTCAGCTGAGATTCACAGGGAGCGAAAACATTTTCCGGAGAAAACCGAAGTCTACGCCACAGTAAGATACATTCCTTCAATTCTCTTTCTCTAGAGTTGCTATCCCTTAACCAGCCAACAAGTTCTTCTAGTTCTGAATCTGATTCAAATTGAACAATGGGAGATGAGCCAGATGCACTCACATGCAAACCATAATCAATTGTGTCGTTACAACTAAACAAGTCTGAAGAAGCCTTTCTCTTAATAACTGGATCACTTGAACCTAGTGAAATCTTATATTCACGATCTCTTGTCTCCTTTTTGAGCCTTCTCTCTTGCGCAATCAGCATACTTCTATCTACAACAAGCCATGATCGTTTGCCGGGCCTGCCAATGATCCAATACAATTGATCAAGTGAATCCTTCCCCAAGAACTCCCTCCTCAAAGATGCCATCATAAGCTGGGATTCCAAACTAGCAACTGACACCTGTAATTGTAATATCTCCTTTTTCAAGGAGCTCAAATCGAGGTCACAATTATCAGAATCAACTACACTGAAATTAATATTCATGACATTTCCCTGGAACGTAGCAGTCTGATGAAATGTGAGTGAGTTATGGCTAGAAATTTTCTCCCCACAACTGCTAGGAATCGTATTGGTATGGTTGTGCAGATTTGTGCCACCATTTTCAGAAAATAAACAGTTACCAATAACTGTATCTGCATTTGGCTGAAAGCTTTCATTATTCTCAACATTATTTATGCTTTTTTTAACCGAACTATCATGAATGACACTGATTGGCATATGTTCTCTATGTTCACTGTTCTGTACGACTTCTTCTGGAGCTCGATTGTCCTTCTCAGCAGAAAAATTTAAAACCACATTGCTAGTTGCAAGCTCAACATCAGCTGCTGTTGCACTGTCAGCAAAACTTGTGCTGCTTGGAGAACAAGTTCGAGACAAATTACCATTGGCATGTTTCACATTGGCACTCTTTAAAATCAGGCTCGTGTGGGTGTCAAATTGTCCACTCTCCTCAAGGGAACTCTCTAACTGCATAGGCATATCATTCAGAGTCGAAATAGAGGAATCGTGCATTTTGTTACTACAATTTGGTCGCTGCTCCATCAATCTACCATGTGTTGCAATCATAGCAGTTACTGAATCTTCCTTCAGAATACCTTCAACGCCAACAGTTTTTCTTGTGTGGTCTTTAATGGTTCTCATTGCAAGCATTTCCTCCTTGACTTTTAAATTTCTCCACTCAACAGTGAGGGCGCGCAGTTTTTGATGGAGGTCAGTTGACCGGTCAGTGCACTGATCAAGGTGCTCACGCACAAGAACAGAGTTAAGTACTTCGTCGCATAAAAATTTCAATAGAAATACTCTCTGCACCGAAAAAAGAATGAAGTGGGATTACCAAGCAGCTGAAAGCATATATATTCATGGCAGAATCCATCTAACATGCAAAATTAGTATGAAAGTAGCTCTAACCTCTCTTTCATTGTTCAAATACCACATATCAGCGATAGCTTCACATCTTACTACCTTTTTTCTAAATTTTGTTTTACATGATTACATACCGAAACTATCCCAATGGTTATACAGATTTAGGGTACAGTGAAGAGGCACAAAAAAATATTAAGAAGAAGAAATGTGCTTTTAAAAAGTGTCAAAAATTGAATATCATCTAGACTTATATGGATTATAAGACAGCAAGAAAGTTTTGCTAAGAGTGCAGAGAGCAAAGCAAAAGCTGCATTGTGTCTGATTTAGAAACTTGTGAAATGTGCTTGTGAATGTAACATTCAAAGAAATGTGATTTTTTTAGCCTCTAAATGCTCCTGTTGCCACTCCCCTAATTTTGAAACTTGTGATCATCTATTCTGCACTAGCTCTCTTGCCAAGGATGTTTAGGGGTACTTTGTTACATTGATTCTCCCTAGCCATATACAACATAAGATCCAACTTTAGCTTACTCATGTGAAGTTGCATAGTTATGGAGCTGTGGAATTCCAATTTCTATAGAGTCAAGTAGGATGCTGTTAGATTAAGAAGACGGTACTTGGTTGGTTACTTGAATCTAAGTGATGTATTTTGTCTCTTTTTTGGGTTGGCCTCAGGTTGTTTTTGCTGGTACTCTTATGTGGGTGATAGATGAGTGATGTTTAGGACAGGCGAAATGTATTTTGGATAGTATTTTATCAGGTTTACCAGGTGTAATGCCCCGGTCTACTGTGGATGCGCTACAGGTCTGCAGACCAGTGACCCCAACCCATCTCCGCGGATATGATTGGCCGCAAATGCTAATTCTAATGGCTGGTTGTTGAGGCTGGAGCATGAACCTCATACCTCTTAGATAAGGGATCTCAACAAGCCTCAACAACCCGCCATTGGAATTAGCGGTTGCGGCCAATCAGATCTATGGAGATGGGTTGTAGCGTATCCACACTAGACCGGAGTGTTACACCTGGTGGCCGACTAAATGTGTGGTGTTGTAATCTTTTGTTGAATGAAATAAAAATATAATTTTATTTAAAAAATGTCTGATTTATATAAAACTTGATACTAAGGAGGGAGAAAATGAGATACATTGTGCAACCAAGTTGTTATGGGCCTACTCAGATATTGTTGGAGGAGTGGCCGGGGTGGAGATGACGGTGAGAGAGATACTACAGAGCCTTGACCGTGATTGCCTAAGCGGGGCCTACTCGTTAGAGGAGAGAGCTACAAAAAACTCACATTCAAAGACAAGAAATTAGAACTTTCTCATATGAGACCTTTAAGGTTCTATAAATAGAGACACAAAGGGGCAAACATGTAACTCCCCCAACACAGTAACATAATAATATACTAAAAGAACACGTAACATAATAGGTGGGGCCATAACATCATCATTGGGCACATAGCCCGTAACATCTCTCCTGACCTATAAATCGAACTTTGTCCTCAAACTTGAATAAGGTTTGTACTGCATGATCGTCTGACTCTTTGATTTTGCGCCAAAACAATTCTCGGTATCGTCTTGCCGTAGCGAAGACTGAGGTATAAATGACGGCGAAGAATGAGTGGAATGACAGTAGGTCGGGAGGAGAGCAAGCAGCCTCGGGCATAAATGGCGCCGCCGACTTGGGACTGGCCGGTTGAAGGAAAGGATCCAAAGGGAACGATAAAGCAGGGGTCGACATGAGCGGGGCTAGAGGAAAGACCGGCAGAAGAGGCGGCGATGTGGTCGGAGGCAGGAACGAGTCCGCCGGGGTCGGCGAAGGGACGCCCGTAACAATTGGTGGTGGCGGTGGAAGCGGCCACGACACAGGCTGCGACAAAAAGAAGGTTGTCGGTTCTTAATTTGGTGGATGTGTGCGCCAGTGTCCCGCGGGCATATGTCCATGGAGGCCATAAAATCTTGTAATATGGAACAAATCAAACCGATGGCGGCCCCATCCGTGGAACTAAACTTCATGGTCATTATATTTAATTGATGAAGTACTTAATTAACTCATGTAAGAATTAAATAATTAAATCAATTAATTAATGGGCTAAGGCAGCCAATTCAATTTAAAACAAAAGGCAGGGAGTGGCGTTAAAAAGTAAAATAAAAATGAGTTGTATGAGCTAAATGGGAGGAGAGGCGTGGATTGCTCTACGTTGGGGTTTAATAAAATAAAACATAAAATCGAATGAGCATAGGGCCATGATTTAATATCTAATAAATTAATCAAAAGAAGTGATTAATAATTAGAAATCAAATAGGGCACATGCGTGTTTTGCTGGGCTCGAGGGATGAAAAGGGGTGTGGCTGCTCTATATGAGTGGGTGAGCGTGTACCCTAGGGGCTCGAGGGAGAATCGACGCAGAGGACGCATGCAACCAGGTCGGCCTAGCAGGGAAGCAGAGAGCGCGGTTGGAGGCGGCCCTCGTCGATCCAAGCAGGAAAATATACGATGGTGTCAAACTCCGTCGAGCACGTCGACGAAAAGGCGTTGGAGAGGGACGTGGTTGGACGTCAGCGTGCTTGAAGAAAGAAGAAGATGACTTGCTGGAGAGGTCGACAGAGGAAGCACAACGCGACTAAGGCGGATGGAGGGAATCGGCTAGAGGAAGATCAGTGGTTGTTGGGTTCTATTGCTGGAAGTCGACGTGAATGACGGTCTACGGGTTTGAAGCTACGGACGCTGGTGTCGACGAAAACTTGTGGAATGGTGAAGAGAACCTGCCTCTGATACCAAGATGTAATGATCCAACTTAGATTATTGTAGGAGGAGTAGCCGGGAGAGATACTACCGAGCCTTGACCGCGGCTGCCTAAGCGGGGCCTTCCTGTTAAAAGAGAGAGTTACCAAGATCTCACATTCAAAGACAAGGAATTAGAACTATTTCATTTTCTCCCATACGAGACCCTTAAGGTCCTATAAATAGAGATACAAAGGGTAAACATGTAACTCTCCCCAATACAAAAACATAATAAAAATACTAAAAGAACATATAACATAATAAGAGGGTCAGGAGCCCATAACATCATCATTGGACACGCGGCCTAGAACACAAGTCTAAAGAAAAGATATTATAACCTGATCTTTTATTAACAAAATAGTGTAATATCAAACCATTTAATGTAATTTAATGCTTTCTACTTCAATTTCCAGGTTTAAGCGAAATAAGGAAAATTATGATTTTCCCTCTTATATGGTGCTTTCTGTAGTGGATCACTTATGTTAGGTAGACGGTCAGCGTAAAATTTAGTCAGCCTTATGAATATGAATCATTTGAGAAATTGTGCAAAGACAAATAATAGGGCACAATGGCGACAAAGGATCCATATAGCCGACCCCACTATAGTGGGATAAAGGCTTGAATGTTGTTGTTGTTGTATGGTGCTTTCTGTTTGGCTGGGCATCTTAACCTGGACAATTGGTGTTTACTGTCTATGTTCTCATGCCAAAACTAAGAAACCAACAAGAGTTCGACGAGGGAGGAAATTAATGCAAGAGGAAGCTTGTAGTTTCAGGGAGTAAATGGCGGAGAGTATCAATAGAACACTTGATGAGAAGGAAGAAAGTAAACATGCAACGGGCAAGCCCTATGAAGGATTCCAATGAGGTGAAAGAAATGATTGTAGACATATATTTGACAACGAGCTGCAACTGAAGCTTCAAACGAGGAAGAAGAGGGTGCATGCAGTAGGGTGCTCAACAAGGAGTTGCAGTTGTAGCTCTTGGTGAGGAAATAAAAGCATACAACGTGTCTAGCAAGGAGATGTGATTGATTCTCTCATTGAAGAGAAAGTGAAAGTAGCTAGTAATGCTTTACTGAAGCTTTTTGATGGGATCCATCGCGATTTATCTCACAGACTTTGGGAAATGACATTTTATGATCGTAATTTGGATGATCAGAGCCTGCCGATGCCACCATCATATTTTTCTAGATTCCTTCATTGTTTTTCGGAGCTCTAACGTGAGAGTTAGGCAAAGTTGTCAGATCGGACAATCTAAGCTATCGTATTCTCATAACCAAAACCTCCCCTATATAGTTTCTCCAACTATATTTTCCTAGGGATTGAGGAGTTGGCTTCCTTGCACAATAACCGCTCAGCTAGAAGGATGTGACGCTGAGCAACCATCCTAGCCACGATGCCCCTTTCTACCACCACCACAACCTCCGATGAGTCCCTTCGTTCTCCGGGTTCCCCCTGCACTACCAACTCTAAGTTTCCCCTATATAGGCCTACCCAACATCCTTTCCCCTACCTAGAACCCCCAACCAACTAGAACCTCTTCCAGTCACTGTCCACCACTCGACTTCCATCCAGTAATCAACCTAAAGCCCGACAAGCCCACTCCTTTCCTACAACATCCACTCCAAATATTGTTGAGGCCCCACAACCAATATCCACATATTCCCCCTCCACAACTATTGTTTCCCCATGCAACCCCTCCATATCCACTCACAAGCCTTCCTGCAACATCACCAACCACTCCCCCTCCTTCGTGGTCCATTACCAAGCCTTGCACCATCTCTCATAGCCACAATCTCCACCAAAAAACCCTAAATCATCAAACCCTAGATTTCCTAAGCCCCACACCACAAACATCAATGCTTCTGTATCACATTTCCATTGTTAATCACACAATCGATCCCTCGCATCGCTCCTACAATCATCCCAAACTCCTCCTATCACATCCTCCATCGCTAGTGCTAATCTATGGAGGAGTTTGCATTACAGTTTTCATTTCTCACATTGTATGAGTACTTTAAGGTACTTCTACTCATATTTGGCTCTCATTAGTTTTGACATGTCACTTTATTTAGACGTGTATTATTTATTTGTCCTGCATTTTTATTTTAGTGCACTCTCGGTATATTTTACAACTGTTGCATAATTACTTGATTTTGATGTTATTGATTAATTGTGGTTGAATGCACGAGTACTTAAATTGTGTTGTTTAATTAATTACGCGTTGGAAAAATTTACATGATTGGATCAATTGTCTTCATTGCATTAGGATCAGTGTTAATGTTGTGACAACGTGTTCATCAGATTGTGTGTATGCATTCATTCACATCTTTGTTCCAGGGTTATTTGTGATTCCATTTGCATGTGTGTTTACTCTCATTTATCTGGGGTTAAGGAATCGTGTTTCCTCCACATGTAGATTCATCCTTCATCACATTTGTTGAGCACTTGGTTGAAGTCTAGGGGCGAGTCGGTCAAAGCTCTGCATGTGTTATCCAAGTGTCGGCGGTGAAGGTCCGGCCTTGCCAATGAACAAAGTATAGCATTTAGAACAGTCTGAAGAGGGAACATACTCATCTGATACTATCTTTGTGATGTTTTCTATCCTCAACTCACATGTTGATGGACCAGGAGTAATTGGTGACGCCAACGGTGAAGCCATAGATGACTGACACAAAGCTAGCGGGAGTTTGCGAGCGGGTTAGAGTATGGGACTGAGGATGTGGAGGTGAAGGCTCAAGAGGGTCTTCACTATATGGGCGCACATACTAGTGAGGGTCGTAGTTGGCGTCAGGTCCTCAACATTAAATATGGGATGGATACCCATGCTCGTGGGGATATCAAGCTCATAGGCATGTGCAGGATTCAAACGCCTAGCACTCAACTTTCTAGCAGTCCCCCGAGGTAGCCTCTTAGCTCGGATTCGCACCATCGCCTGCTAGTCTTCTAGAATACTGCTCTCGCATGTGGACATTTGCATGTGATTAATAACATTCATTACTAGTAAAGATCTGCAGTCAGACCGACTCTTGCAAATGACGTGTAAAGGACTCAACTAACTCGCTGGGGCAGGACTCTAGTGGAATGAGGATAAGGTCAATAGGTTTTCTAGGCTCTTAATCTAGTACTACATGAAATGGACTCAACCCAGTAGAACTATTGACCAAAATATGGTAAGCGAAACTCTGTAATGGGGAGGACCAAATCGTATTATCTGGGTTGAGACTGCAATCCAAGTCACCCAACAGTGGCTTCTTCCGATCAGTCTAGCGACATTTGAGGATCGATGTGGTGCGATGTCATACCCATGGATGCCATATTGCCACCCACGTATTAGTCAGGACACCTTGGCTATATGATTGTGACACCGGTCGGTCGATGAGAATTCGAGAGGCCCACAAAACAGCGGAGTCGAGCAGATGAAAAGATGCTAGATGGATCCAGTCTGCGGCTGGAGTTTGTTGGTGGCCGAAGAATTGCTCACACTTGGTGAGCCAACACAATGAATCAGTTTTCCCATCACAGGTAAGGAAATTCCAATCGGGTGTAGCGCGGAACAATAGCCGCATCGGGGTGCGCGATGAATGGCAGCGGAGGCTCGTGGATGGTCAGGGGCGGCGATGCCTAGCGGAGAAGTGGCGGTGCCTAACTGCTGCTTGTATGATCGTGTGCGGGGGGGGGGGGGGATAGAAAGATCACCAAGGCGCTTAGAGAGCGCAATAATGGCCTCCTGATGATGGTCCGCGAGAGCAGTGCGCGCAGCTTGTTGCGCCATGACGGTATGGTCATAATCTGACTTAGTTGGTCAGATGAGTCTCCCATAGTGCGAGATGAGGAGCGGGTAACAGGGCAGTTAGATTGCGCCAAGTCGGATGAATGGGAGTGGCCACCGGAGCCGCGGTGATGCCCAATGATTACTAAAGTAGAAGGTGTAGGGTCGGATTAGAAATAAAGTAGAAGTTGTTGAGAGGTTAACAACCACGGGAGCTGCTGGGAGAAAGAATAAGTCGCTTGGGGGGAGAAATAGAAGAGGCAGTTGGAGGGGGAATTAAATGAAGGGAGAGATGAAAATAATTAATTGGAGGCGGGGCTCGCCGCTCACGCAGGAATTGCACGCCGAAAGGCTCGACAGAAAGGGAAGTGGCGCAGGGCTCAAGAAAAATGTGAGGCGCTGAGGCGTGGGAAGTTTCGCATGGTGCTCGATGTAAAAGTTCGACTGGGATCGTCGTTACAGAGACAGGCGTGCGACAAAATCGACGATTCGACTGTGGTGGCTTTGATTGACAATGGAGGCGACGAAGGCCGAGGCAGAGCACGAAGGAGGCATCGATTGCATGCGATACTTGGGGGAAAATGCCGGGTCTGGTGTTGCGGGAGACAACACGGATTGTTCGATCGACAGGGACGTCGACGGTGTTTCAGGAGGAGGACGATCCAGGACGCCGACGGGTGTTTCTAGAGGGTGTTGCAAGTGTTTCAGTTTCTGCGTTAAGAGCCAGAGGAATCGCAGGACACCGACGGGTGTTTCTGGTGGCTACTGTGGCTGGAAATGGAGGCTTGAGGTCACTGGAATGAGAGAATCGAAGGATAGCGTGTGGAAGAGGACCGGGACCTCTGATACAAAGTTGATACGGGCCTACTTCCGTAACAATGGTAACTCGTCGGAGTAGTGGTCGGAGTCCGTAATGATGGTGGTGGCGGATACAACGAAGCCTTAATCGCGGTTGCCTAAGCAAGGTTGCTCGTTAAAGGAGACAACCATCAAGATCTCACAAGAGGGACAAGAACTAGATTTTTCATTTCTTGCTTAAACAACACACCCAAAGCTTAAACATAATAATGACTTTAACACTCACCTAACATAACATCAAGACACTAATAATAATAAGAATAAGGAGCTCGGTGCTCGAGACTCACGATAACCCATAACCATCATAACACATAACATCATAATACATAACAATTTGCTTTAGATATAGTTTCTTAAAGAGGCTTTGAATCATGAACAAAGAATCTAGATTTGAGATAACCACTCTATTATAGTTTTCTTTGATACCCTCTTCAAGACCTCATCTTTGAAACAAAATTTGTTTAAGTTTGGTTCAGTATTCATCTATATAAAATAACGTATAATTAAGGGGAATTAAAATTGAAAACCGCCCCGAAAAAACGCCTCAAACCGACCCGACTATTGAACTGAACCGATCGGTTTAGGTTTGGTTCGGTTTAGAGAAAAAAATAACTGAACCTTTTCGGTTTGGGTCCAAACCGACCCAAACCGAACCGCTTGCACCCCTAGCATCGCCAGTCCTCGTCGGCACGAAGTGTATGAGTAAGCGTCTAACTACTCATCTCCAACGATCTCTCAGCATCACTCTCTCATTCATCCTCTATAATGGCTACAATATCCTCCTCGGTCGTATCCTCAACCCAAGTGTCGGGATCGTTGTCCTCAATGAGTAGATTCCATGTGGGGCACTATGGTGCCACATGGCCTCTACCAAAGCATCTATAACAATGTATGCCCCCGGGTCTGGGAGCACTCGTGATAATCTCCTTTCCCTTCGCGATGGCAGGCACATGAGAGGTAGTAAGTGCGGTTGGGGTGGCCTCCTAAATGTAGTATCGCCTACGCAGGCTGGTGCCTATCTCGGCCTAGTCGAATGGAGATACTGCTCATACTCCAAAGCTAATTAAAAAATTTGCTCAACTCTCTCAAAATAGTGGGGAATGAGCTCTCTGCGAATATCAGTCCTCAGCCCAGTTCGAAAGCAAGATGTTGTTGCTATGAGCTCTAAAATATCACTCAGAACAACCAACTCGTCGAAACGGGACATGTAATCGACAACGGAGAGGGTCCCCTGCAGCAAAGCATATATTTGGTACAGGAGCTGATCTCGGAAAGATTTCAGTAGGTACTTATCATTCAGCTTATGTTTCATGTCCGCCCATCAGGAGGTGGAAAAAAGTTGTCATGGTTTAAACTCATCTCAAGGCTCGTCGGATACATCTTTGCCTAACTGTGAAGCTTCATTTTTGTGAAGCAGACTCGACGGTGATCTTGCACCTATTGAAGTAGTGGTTCGTGTGTAAAAGCAAGTCATTGAAGGCCTTCGGGTCCAGATGACCATTGCAGGAGGGAGCGTCAATGCGGATATGTCAGGTGGTGTGGTCCTCATGGGGAGATCCGCCTCGACCGGGATCGCGATAATCCTCATAATAATAATCATGATTGTAGTTGTGTCGAGCGGGTGGGGGACCGCGCTCTCTACATCTTAGATCATAATAGTCTTCACAATCATGATCGCGCGAACAGGGTGGGGGTCCACAATTCCTCTGACATGGCGACATAGAATGCTTAACATAGGTGGGGCTATGTCGTAGCTCATGGGTGTGGTCGGAGTTCTGCCTCAAAGGTGGCGTGGGGCCCCAACTGAGAGCCTCACGATGATGTCGATCAAGGAGAGCAGGAACACCCCTAGGCTGAAGGTTGGGGATAGGATGCACGTCAGGGTCCCCCTCAAGAGAGTCACCCTGTTGCGTCGAAATCTCCCTCGGGTTTTCTAAATTTTCAATACGCATGTTCATCTCAGCGACGTCATGACGAAAATCCTCGAACTGGATGCCCAGGGGATCAAAGCGATCTAAGACTAATCGTTGGAATTCAGCGGGGAACGTGCTCAAATTCGAGCTAACCGCCCAGTCATCGGTGATACGATGATCAGACATAGATGATCTAAAAAACCTACAACTACGAAGCATGACCCAAATCTTGGGCTATGATACCAACTAATGTAAAGTAGGATATGTGGGTGTGCGACTATAATGTAATTTTAATGTAAAGTGCGGGGGAAGATAACTCTACTTTCCTTAACTCTAAATGTGACACATGCAATGACCGGCAGCGATTTCACAACATAATAAGAAAGAGATAAATCACAAGCATATATTATAAAGCAATGCAAAATAATTTCTTTAAGCATGCATATTTTAGTTTTCCTCCACGTAAAGGGCCAACATGCGAGTGCACGACGAATATTTCCTGCAATTCACGAGTTAATCCAAACAAAGTTCCATAAGTGCAGGAGATCCAAAGAGCAAAAATTCACAATCTCATATATAAATGTAGAAAACAAAATCCACGCACAAAAATAATACTCATAAAGTAGGGGGAGACTGTAAGATGTAGATTTGATGTTCTTGGCGGCTGAAACTGCAGAATGGAGGTGTAGAACAAGGTTGGACAGCAGACCGACTGCTGTAAATTGTGGGCGGTGGACATGCAGGGGGTAGCTTGTTTCAAAACAAGGCTAGGGTGATTGGAAATGGGAAGCCGGGGAGTATTTGGGGCTCGGTCGAGGGATCTGGATTTGTCCGCTTAAGATTTAGGTTGTTGGACTTGTGCGAATTGGAGGAAACAACAAAGGATAAGAAAAAGTGTGTCGATCGGCTGCTAAGTGGGGATCACGGGAGGAGAAATAGGAAAAGTAGGTTGATGGGTTGTTGGGTGAGAATCATGGGAGAAGACTTGTAGGCAGGAGTTGCTGGAGTACAAAGAGGAATGTTTTTTGGGGTAACAGTGGGTCTGCAGTGGGGGCTAGGGTGTGGGATTGTTGGGGGGTTTGCGGACAGGATTCCTAGAGGTGGGATGCAGCAAGAAGAAGATACAAGGGGGATACAAGGACAAACCTAGGGGTCATCACCTAGGGCTCACAGAGTCATCACCGCGAGACGATCGCCGAATTCCAGGAATGTTTCCTCTCCAAAAGTTGCAATGAGAATGATGGTTGCCCTCTACTCCTATTTATAATAAGCTATCCTAGGACGTCAATTACATCAACAACTATGATCGATCTTTAATGTAACGGGACCGATTACAATAAATAAAAACTGAAAAATATGTAGAAAACGCAAGTAAACGAAAAACCGGACGTATCTGCGAAGTCAAATCGCCGATCTGGTCAATACCTTCTGCGTGAATACATGGTCGTGGGTCCCGCTTTGAGGTGAGGCATCTCTGGTGGGTGATCCCCATCACAATCTTTCATCTCAGATATAGCCATTAGTAATAAAAGTGTTGAGGGATATAATTATCAAAGATATAAGTTTTGTTGCAAATCTTGATGTGGCGCCACTTAAAAATTTTGATATAACTTTGGAAATGGATTGGGTGTCAACAAATCAACTATTGATTTATTATTCTCTGAAAAAGACAATGTTCGTTGGATCTCCTTATTTTCAAATTCCATGTCGTTTCTATGGTTGAAATTTTCTAAATAAAAGGGAATATTTACATCAAATTCCAAACTGATGTTGACATGGACTGAGAGTTGGGTGCATGTTGGAGGAGGTACTGCGACTTTAGGGTATCAATATATGTTTCTAAAAGAATTATCGAGATTGCCACATGACAAGGAATTTAAATTCTCCATTGACACCCTTGATGATGATAAACCTGAGTCTAAAGCACCGTGTTGTTTTGCCGTATTTGAGTTACATAAATTGAATACTTTGTTGGATGAATTAATGAATAAAGGCATTCATCGAATACATCTTCAATGTTGAATAGGGGTGTTCCTATTCATTTCGTTAAAAGGATAGAAATGTGTAGATGTAAGTTGACTAACACAAACGGAACATGTTAATGGTGAAGAATAAGTAATCTTTACCTCGGATCGACGACTTATCGACTGGCAAGGGTGTATTGTCTTCTCGAAGACTTATATGTAATCTGAATAAGTGAATACCTCCGATATTCCAAAATTTATTTCGTAAAAGATATGGGCATGATGACCTCCTTGAGATGCCTTTTGGATTGACGAACTAGCATGCATTTATTATGTACTTGATAAATCTAGTCTAGTCACGCATCCTTGCATTGAATCAGTTTGATATTGCAATCATCAATGACATCCTAGTACATTAAACACTCAAGTAAACCATGAGTCCCATTTGAAATGGGTTTTGAAGACTTTGTGAAGACATTGTTTGTTAGGGAAATTCACAAAATGTGAATATTGAACCTCAAGTGTGGCATCTTTGGAATATATGATCAATGTTAAGGAGATGAAAGTTGGATCCTCGGTAATTTTTTCCATGATGGATTGGCCCCAACTACTAATGTTTCTGAGATTTGAAGTTTTCTAGGATTTCCTGGGTGTTACTAAAAATCTGTGAATAACTTATCTCGGACTGCGAACCACTGACCCATTTGTTCAAAGGAACACGAGGTTTAGTGTAAGTGTACAACAAACTACTTGCCAAAGCAATGACATAACAAAAAGGTGCAGAAAAACACCACCCAGTTCACGAATTGCATTTGGCAAATGCTGTTTTTTTGCTTTGAAATTTTAGTGGCACTACTTATGGTGAGGGTGAGTGTCAGGTTTTCACCGACCGCAATAGTTTGAAGTACAACTTCACCTAATAAGAGCCAACTTTTACTATAAGTGGTGGATGGAACGATCAAGAACTATGACTTGAAAAAAAAATTCATACAGAGCTGACCAATGTGGTCGACTGGTCGTTGATAATTGAGTCACATAGCATTTTTATGTCCGTGTTGAACCACTTACCTATCAGCTGATCGCAAATATGGAACAGTTAGAGTTTAGTTAAAACCTTCAGGTTAGTTGAAACGGATCCATGATGCGCAGGACCGCGATTGGCTTAAAATCGGGGAAGGCGTTCATGAACGTTCTCGAAGGAGCTTCAATTTATGAGTATAGTATTCTTAGTTGTGGCGATTGTTACGGTTTCCTTCAGTTGGAGATCATCGAGACTCTCTTAAGTAACGCTCGTTAATAGAGATTTAACAATCATTCTAGAACTATGAAGATTTACTATGTTTTGAAATATTGTTTCAGGTGTTCAGGTATGAAGAGAAACGTCAAGTAGTTTGTGATGTGTTGCTCTTGTCAGGAAGAAAACTTTGGCACCAGCTAAATTTTTTCCAACCTTTACCAACACCAGTGTTGAAATGGGAGGGATTATTTTAATGGTTCCCCTGACACACCTAAAGGTCACAAAGCAATTAAGGTAATCATAGAAGGACTGCCCAAATCAGTTAATTTTTTTTGTAGACAGCTAGAAGGGCGCCTAATTTTATTTTATGTTTACATTGTATTTATATGGAACACTTAGTTTGTGCATTTATCTTTTCTACATTTTACTTTGCGCATTTTTTGCATTTATTTTCATTCATTTATTTTTCTTGAGTTCTAGGGTGTACTCCCTTGAATTGAATAGCTAAATTTTATTTAATTTAGATTAAGTAGATGCTTATTCCATTGTTTTGGTCTGATCGACAATTTCACTTTTATTCCTCTCTTGAACCTTAGCCTTAATTTGAAGAGAATAAGAAAATAGTTTTTTCAAAATGGTTTAAAGAAAACAAAAGAAACAAAGTATATAAAACTACATTTCCCTTAATTGTTCACATGAACACAAGCTTCACATTAGCAAAACTCCTTCACGAGATAATACCATGCCAACGACCACCCAAGTTTACCATCAACGAGATAGCCCCTTTTATCTCCTTCCACTCGCCAGTGAAACTGAATATAGGCCAGTCGTTGAACTTCACTCGTCCTCGATAAATCTCCATCTTAACAACCGCCTTCTTGAAGAGAAGATTAACCAACCTTTTAGTGTTGATCATCATCTGTTTGACGATAAAATACGCAATGATTGCTTGGATCACAAGGATATAGTTGAAGGAGTTCAGGGTTTATGACAAATCCGCCTCTAAGAAAGTCACAATTTTCTAAGGGGCAAGATGGAAAGAAGTGGGAGAACTATATCAAGAAATTTCTATATGCTCATTTTTTAGGAGGCTTCGACACAAATGACTCCATGGAAAGAGTAATTCTTCCGGTTGTGACAATGTCAAGGTGCTTCTTGTGTACTTGGTGCCTCCTGCAACCAAGATTAACTGTGGTCACAAACTTCTCCATCTTACCATACCAGATCAAGTCCTCGATGAAATGCATAAAGTATGTCGGTCTTCAATGAGGTGGTCATGATCACGGTGGTACTCGCAATACAGCTTTTTGCTGTGACACCTTGTATTAGGGTAGAGGGAATGAGAGGGGGAATCCGGTAGGGGAAGAGGACCGGTCGGCTGAGAGGGAGAGAGAGAGAGCGCGCGAGAGAGAGAGAGAACTCAATACGGGAGCAGCCTGTTTCTTAGATTCAATCTTGCATACCAAACCCTAGGTACACTAACCCATTTATACTACATGGGGTGCCAATAACAAGAGTAGCCAAAACTGAAATAAAAACGAAACATAATAGAAATAAGATAACGGCGCCATCGGCGCTAAGCCGATTCGTCAATAACGCGGTTGCAACGCGTGTATGTCCGCCAAGGGGGCTCCTCTGGGTGCAGGTCCGTAACAATGCCGCCGTATGGAAAATTTGTCTTGTCTTCAAGGCAAAAGTCTGGGTACTGGTGACGAAAATCATCACGAAGGATCCATGTGGCGTCGGAGTCCGCCCGACCCACCCACGCAATGAGGAGCTCGTCCGGGTCCGCATCTCCCGGAAGGAGGTGACGGCGATCAAGAAATCTAGCGGGGTAGAGGGGAGGGTCGCCAGACAGCTCGACGTAGGCGGGGATATGGTCCATGACCGGGTGATCGCCCACGACCCGGCTGCCGGGTGGGAGGGCGATGCGGTATGCCACCGCATCAATACGTGCCAAGACTTCGAATGGGCCAAATAAGCGGGGATCAAGCTTGGGGCACGGGCGGCGGGCCACCGAGAGCTGGCGGTTACGGGTGGAGCTTGATGAAGACCTTTTCGCCCACAACAAAGCTCAAGTCCCGCCTCTTCCGGTTGGCGAATGAGGACATCTTGTTCTGGGCCCGACGAAGATGATGCTTCAACTGCTCCAACACGGTATCACGGTCCTGCAGATGGCCGGCGAGGCTGGCTACTGCACACTCTCCGGGAAGGTGGCGAGCAAGGGTCGGGGGGCGTAGACCGTCTCAAACGGCGTGGTGGCTGCCGCCTGATGGTAGGTGGTGTTGTATGAATACTCCGCCCAACAAAGCCATTTTGCCCAAGTCCGAGGCTGCTCTCCAACAAAACACCGAAGGTATGTCTCCAAACAACGGTTGAGGACCTCGGACTGCTCGTCTGTCTGAGGGTGGTAGGCGGTACTTATGCGTAGACGTGTCCCCTGAAGGAGAAATAGTGTCGTCGAGAACGTACTCAAGAATAGGGGGACCCGGTCGCTGACAATGGACCGGGGAAAACCGTGGAGGCGGACGATGCCAGTGATGAAGCTATCGTCGACGGAGGCGGCCGTGTACGGGTGGCAGAGGGGGATGAAATGGTCATACTTGGACATTCGGTCCACCACGACCAGAATGCAGTCAAACCCTCCAGAGCGCGGAAGCCGCGTGATGAAATCCATCGCAATATCCTCCCAGAAGCGGTCTTGAATGGGAAGTGGTTGGAGGAGCCCCCCCCCCCGGAAACATCGCCTCATACTTGGCCTTCTGGCAAGTCAGGCACGCGGAGACATAGGTCTTCACCTGGCGAAACATCTGTGGCCAGTACAGCGAAGCGGCCAGGCGGCGGTAGGTCCGGAAAGCCCCGGCGTGTCCCCCAGTTGGGGAAGCGTGAAACTCAGGCCAGCAGGCGGGGGATGCTTGGAGACGTCGAAGAAATCACGAGGCAGTCCTTGTAGAAAAGGCGCTCGTCGATCAGAGAGTAGGGGCGCGAATTGGCGGCGGCGATCAAGGCCGTCTGAATAGCGGCAAGGGTGGGGTCCGCCTCGACCTCCTGCTGAATCACGGCGGCCTCCTCCCAAACTGGGCGAGAAAGGGCTGAAATTTCGGGTGCATGTAATTGTCGGGAGAGAGCGTCCGCCGCCTGGTTCGTCCGACCGGGCCGAAACTTAATGGTGGAGTCATAGCCCAACATTTTGGCCGTCCAAAGCTGTTGTGTCGAAGTAGCAATCTTCTGCTGAAGTAGGTATCGTAAGCTGTGTTGATCGGTCCGAACCACGAAGGGTCGACCAAGAAGGTACGGCCGCCAATGTTGTACCGCCAAAACCAAGCCCATCAACTCGCACTCGTAGGCCGAACGGCTACGAAGTGTGCTCGAGAATACCCGACTGAAATAGGCCACAGGGAGACCCTTCTGCATGAGGACCGCGCCGACGTCAGTGCCAGAGGCGTCGCATTCCACCTCGAAGGGAAGGCCGAAGTCAGGCATGGCCAACACCGGGCCCTGGACCATGGCGGACTTCAGGGCGGCGACCGTCGTGGCTGTCCACTGGAAGGGTCCCTCCTCCGAAGCCCGCAACAGCTGAGTGAGGGGGCGTGCTAAGCTCCTGTAATGCTGAATGAAGCACCGATAGTAGCAGGTAAAGCCCAGGAAACCGCGGACCTCGCGGAGAGACGTCGGGGTCGGCCAATGGAGGACAACCGACACCTTGTCCTCATCCATCGCCACCCCCGCCGCTGAGATGGTGTGGCCCAAGTAGCTGACTGCCGCGACACCGAAGGAGCACTTTTTCTGATTCAGCACCAAGCCGTGGCGCCGTAGAGTGGCCAGATTACTACGGACGCGCTCCAAGTGTGTCTGCCAAGTCAAACTGTACACCAAGATGTCATCAAAAAAAACCAATACATGCTTGCGAAGTACCGCTCAAAAAATGTCGTTCATGGTCGCCTGAAACGTCGTCGGTGCGTT
Organism: Platanthera zijinensis; assembly: GCA_039513925.1. Classification (NCBI taxonomy): domain Eukaryota; kingdom Viridiplantae; phylum Streptophyta; class Magnoliopsida; order Asparagales; family Orchidaceae; genus Platanthera; species Platanthera zijinensis. The sequence continues at coordinate 15,502,132 of CM077087.1, forward strand.
GGTGAGACCAAACGGCATGACGAGGAACTAATAATGACCGTCATGAGTCTGGAAGGCCGTCTTGGGAATGTCCTTGGGGCGAACCCGAATCTAGTGGTAGCCGGCGCGCAGGTCCAGCTTGGTGAAGAAGGTGGAGCCGTGAAGCTCGTCCAGCAACTCCTGGATCACCAGAATGGGGTACTTGTCCGGAATGGTCGCCTTGTTAAGTTTGTGGTAGTCCAAATAGAACCTCCAACTTCCGTCCTTCTTCCGAACCAAGAGGATTGGGCTGAAGAAAGGACTCGCACTGGGGCGGATGATGTCAGCCAGGAGCATCTCGTGCACTAGTCGTTCGATCTCATCCTTCTAAATATGTACGTAGCGGTATGGCCGAACTGAAACGGTGGAAGTGCCGTCCTGGAGGAGAATGAGTGGTCGGTGGAGCGAGAGGGAGGTAAGCCAGTGCGTGGCTGGAACACGTCCTGAAAGTGCGTCAGGAGCTCCTGCAAGGCCGGCGGCTGGTCCGGGGTCGGGCAGGTGTCTGCAGTAATCGTTCATAGCCAGGCAGAGAAGTCCACCCCTGACGTGCGTTGTAGGGCCCGGAAGGACATAGGAGAACGGAGCAGAGTAGCATCCCCCACCAAGCGGCATGGTCGGCCCGCCTGGAGGAAACACATCGTCATGGAGGCCCAATTGACGTTGACATCGCCGAGGGTACAGAGCCAAGCGACCCCCAGAATGACGTCAATTCCGCCAAAACCAAAAGCATAGAAGTCAATCGTCACCGCACAGGGGCCCACAGAGAGTAACACGTGCGGGCAACAACCCATTGTCGGTCAGCGTCGCCCGTCCCCCAAACAAACTGTGAATTCTGGGGAGGGCACCAACAGGAGCTGGAGCTGCATGGCTAACTGTACCGAAATGAAATTGTGGTTGGCCCCGCTATCAATCATCACCACGATCGGGCGCTGCTGAATACACCCTGCTAACTTCATGGTCTGTGGGCCGGAAATACCCCCCACTGAGAAGAAGGGGAGCTCCAGAAGGCAGAGAGACGCGGCGGCGGCCGCGGCGGCGTCTTGGCCAACGTCGTTCTCCTCCAGCTCTAAAGCCTCAAAATCGGCCAAAGTCACCTCGGCCTCCAGGTCGCCCACAATGGCGTGGAATTCCTTGACTGGACAGTCATGGTTGGGCATGTAGGGTTGGCGTCATCGAAAACACAACCCTTTCGCACAGAGATCATTGTAGTCTTGGTTGGATAAACGTAGAGGAGGGCCCTTAGCCGACCGGCCGGCCTGCTGCTGGAGGACCGCGGGCTGGTGCGGCATTGGCCGCTCGCCAGGGTGGTCGAGGCGGGTGGGTCGGAGGAACGGTGGTTGGCCGAGCAGGGGGGCGGGAGCGGAACAGCCTGGGAACAGGGACCAAGATCCGCCTCCACGAGGCGAGCCATGTCCAAGGCTTCTGACACCGTCCTCGGGTGGTGGGTGCGGAGGCGCGAGCGAATCCGTGGTAGGAGGCCCTGCATGAAGAAGGCAAGGTAGTGGTCCGGCGGAAGGCCCGGAACGTGGGTCACCAACGTAACAAACTAATCAATGTATTCCTCCAAGGTGGCCGATTGTCGCACTCCGCACAGACGCTCGATAGCGGAATCGGTGTAGCGTAAGTCATAGCGGCCGATCACCCCTTGCTTCAGATCCGCCCAAGGGAGGGGTTGGACTGGCGGAGCCAACGAGCCCAATGAAGAGACGAGCCATCCAATCCGACGAAGACGTGGGCAACTTTGTCCTGCTCAAGAGTGGAGTGAAGGTCGAAATATTGTTCCGCCTTGGCGATCCACCCCATCGGGTCTACGCCGGCGAAGGACGGAATTTCGAGGGAGAGGGCGGGGCGGTTTGCCAGGGGCAGCGGTAGCGGAGCAGCCAGTGGAGGGTCAACCGCCGGGGGTCGCCCTAAGAAAGACGCCGCCGCGGAGGATTCCGCCGCAGAGGTGGTGGTCGGCGGTACCAGGGAGTCCAAGCGAGTTAGGATGGCGGAAAGGGAGGAGTGGAGAGAGGCGATGGATTGGTCTTGTGCTTCGAAGCGACGGGCGATGGCGTCGTTGTCCAGGGGGTCGGCTGGGTTGTCGGGATGCAGCCGGGTGGAGCGGGTAATGGACGGTCGGCGTTGTCGCGGGCGATGCGGGACAGGGCGAGGCCGAGGCGGACACAGGGCGACGCGGTTGGCGCCGGGGTCGACGATGCCGATGTAGGAGCGGCGCACGGAAGCGAGCGAAGGCTTCTCCGGCGGCGTTGGCGCGGGCGGAGCTGCAGGTCGGATCAAGTATTAGGGTAGCGGGAATGAGAGGGGGAATCCGGTAGGGGAAGAGGACCGGTCGGCTGAGAGGGAGAGAGAGCGCGCACGAGAGAGAGAGAGAGAGACTCAATACGGGAGCAGCCCGTTTCTTAGATTCAATCTTGCATACTAAACCCTAGGCACACTAACTCATTTATACTACATGGGGTGTCAATAACAAGAGTAGACAAAACTGAAATAAATAACGAAACATAATAGAAATAAGATAACGGCGCCATCGGCGCTAAGCCGATTCGTCAGTAACGCGGTTGCGACGCGTTTATGTCCGTCAAGGGGGCTCCTCGGGGTGCAGGTCTGTAACACCTTGAGTCAAAATTAATTAAGAGAGGCATCTCGAACATAATCTCTTAATAGCATGCACAATCTCATTCATTGGCACGTTGAACTTGGTAAACTTTTTGGTGCCACTTCAAAATTTCTCATGGGGGGGTACCAAGAGATACTATGGTTGAGACCCCACAATGGATATTGTGCACGAGATGCGGCTGAAATAATAGGGGTTGATGAAGTTAACGTGGAGGTTGCGTCCTTTAATTTCGTTGATGTGGTTGATGATGTTGCATCAACATATGCTGATGTTGGAGTGTTGTTGCTCCAAGGGTGCTTGCTGGCACTCTCTTGACCTTTAGCAAAAACTAGATCACCCTCTTCCATTCACGAGACCAACTTCTCAAGATGGACAAGAGAGGACATGAAACCCCTATTCAAGGTATCTCCTATGATATATTGCTTTGTCATGTGAATCACTTCATTGAATGAGCCAGGATAATTCCTTGTCGTGTAAAACTTGAACAACCCTTCTTCAGCCCACACACCAATGCCACCTAGTACTAATTGAGATCAACATAATGAATCTCTAGCTCCTCTCCTAGAATCGATCCACATAATAGTCGAGGGTATTGGCATCATCCCCTTCTTCTAAGCAGCAAACTTGAGTAGTGGGTAACACCTAAAATCTTCTGATTTAGCAATTGAGCCTCGCAGAAACTGTAAATATTAGTCATGAGCACAAAGAGTTGCTGTGATACACCTAAGAGCGCCAGTAAAGTTGCACAAAGAAATCGCCAACTCAAAATCATGCAGGTAGTGGAGGGGGTCTCCATGTACGAAATGGGAGTTGTAACTCCCTAGACTCGTCTGAAAAGGGCACAATGATGATGTCGTCATTAAAGGAAATCGTCATGCATTCCTCAGATTAAGGATCGATAATAAGCAGTTCATCATTGAAGAATGCAGGTTGGTGCTATTGGATTTAGGGTGGGGTAGGGGCAACTTTCTTTTTCTATTTCAAATTTGATGGTTGGTTTGATAGGAAGAAGGGAGAAGCAAGAATGCTTTAGTTTGACTTGTTTAAGTTGGATCAAATGTTCATAAAATGGGGATATAACCACTAAATTTAAGGTTAAGTAATTAGGATGGTAAAAAATTTCTTAGGAGAACTATTCAATAAAAGATACCTTAAAGAATTAAAGATAAATTTAAGCTTATGTTGATATCGTCTTATGGATCTGAGTGATGGTCTCTAAAAATTCAATATTTAAGCTCTATTTAGAAGGGTCGTGGCGTTTGAGGGAAGTGATGTTACATGTAGTAGAAACAGAGAGGTGGATTTGCATCTGTGTTTGAAACTTTTGGGAAAATTTTCAGGCCCTAAACTCCACAATTATGGTTAGGGCCTTCATGACCAGTAATTTCAGAAGTACTGGGATGCTTGTAGTGGATGTTTGGCCCAAAACACCGTTTTGGGAAATAGTGTATGCGAATGTAGTTACAAAAACACTTTGTATTTCCCATCATTATGTTCACAACCACTACAACTCTTCCATCTCTCTCCCAAATAGAACCTAAGTTCAGTGTGGTAGAAATGAGAATGGTATAATGGATGTGTGACAAGCTAAAAAAATGGATTACTGAATAATTATATTAAAGAAACAACAAGAGTGCCATGTATCAAAGATAAGGGCATAAAAAATAGACTATTGGTACTCTGGACATGTACATGAAGGTGAAAATATTCCTATTAATGGAATAAGGAGTTAGTGTCGAAATTTTAGGTTGAAGTAGTAACCCAAGTTAAAATGCATGAAAAAACATCAAATAATTTTGGTGGTTGAATATGGATCGTTTGAGAAATTGTGCAAAAGCTAGGTTGTTCCCCTTAAGGAACGCGTCGCATGATCCGAATGCGGCGTCTTGACAAGGACCGTTGCATCTCCAGGACGAGGGTGTAGTGTTAAATATGCAAGAGTACTCGTCGTATGGTCCGAATGCGGTATCTTGACAAGGAACGTTGCACCTCCTAGAGGAATCGAGTGTAGTGTTAAACAAGTAAAAGTCCTCACATATTAGACGTCCTAGGGAAGCAGTCGTAGGAATTGTAATCGACTTAGGTTTGGAAGTTGGAATATAGATACACTAACGGGGAAAGCGATGGAAGTAGCAGATACGATGATTAGGAGAAGGATAAATATTTTATACCTGCAAGAAAATATATGGGTGGGTGAGAAAGCTAGATTTATTAGATAATTCTGGTTTTAAATTATGGCACACCGGAAAAAATAAAACAAGCAGTGCAATAGGTATTATTATGGATACTACTTGGAAAGATGAAACTGTTGGGGTAAGTAAAAAAGATGATAGAATCTCAGCTCTTAAATTCGTCATAAAAAGGGAAACTATTAATGTGATCAGTGCTTACGCGCCACAAGTAGAATTAAGCAAAGCTATTAAAGTGCAATTTTGGGAAGACTTGGATGATTTAGATAAGAGAAATCCCACAAAGAAAGAAGATTTTCATAGGAAGAGACTTAAACGGACATATAGGGAAGGAAAATGTAGATTACATGGTCGTTTATGGAGGATATGGATATGGAGAAAGTAATCAAGAAGGAAGAGCCATTTTAGACTTTGTCGCAGCACATGAGCTAATTGTATCAAATACGTTTTTCATAAAGAGGGAAGAACAATTAATTGTCTTTAAAAGCGGATCAAATAAGCTACAAATTGATTATTTTATGACTCGCAAAATGGATAAAATGATTTGTAAGAATTGCAAAGTCATACCAGAGAAAGTTTGACAACACAACATAGGTTAGTGGTGTTAGACGTACAAATTAAATATAATAAATTTAAGACAAGAAAAAAATGTTGAAAAAAATTCGATGGTGGAACATGAATGTAGAAAAACAGGTTGCGTTCAAGACGACAATTATGGAACAACTAATTAATGACCCTTATGTTGATCATAATGTCTTAAGGGAGGTTATGTCTTCACATTTAAGGATAAATGAAAAGAACGTACTTGGAGTATCAAAAGGTCATGCGCCCCTAAATAAAGAATCTTGGTGGTGGAAAAAAGAAGTGCAAGACAATGTGAGGGAAAAGAGGATCAGTTATAAATAACTCTCTACGCTTGTATGAATAATGAAAACTTAGTCAGATATAAAGTCGTCAAAAAAGAAGCTAAACAGACAGAAAGTAAAGCAAAATGTCAAGCTTATGAAAAATTTTGTAAGCGACTAGATACCAAAGATGGAGAGCGTGACATATATAAAATTGCTCGAGCTAGAGAAAAGAAGACAAGAGATTTAAGTCAAGTAAAATGCATAAACGATGCGACGGATATAGTTTTGACGGATGATGGTGGATATTAAAGAGCGATGAAAAAAAACTTTTATCAACTATATAATGAAACAAATGACAATGAATTGAACTTGGAAGAGTTAAGAGTAATATAGAAACATAACGTTTTATCGTAAAATTCAAGTATTAGAGGTAAAAGATGCTCTAAATAAGAAGAAAAATGGAAAGACAGTTGGGTCAGACGATATACCCATCGAAATATGGAAATGTCTAGGAAATGAAGAAATTTTGTGGCTTACATGTTTTTTCAATAAGATACTAAAGTAAAAAAGTATGTCAGACCAATGGAGAGAAAGTATTTTGATACCTTTGTATAAGAATAAAGGAGATATACAAAATTGTGTTAATTACAGAGGAATTAAATTTGATGAGTCATACCATGAAACTATGAGAACGAGTAATAGAAAGAAGAGTAAGACGGGAGACTAACATCTCGAATAATCAATTTGGATTCATGACAGGGAGGTCGATCATAGAAGTTATACATCTCTTGAGGACTCTCATTGACAACTATCGAGAAAGAAAACAAGATTAACATATGCCTTTTATTGATCTTTAGAAGACTTATGATAGAGTTTCAAGAGAGATCTTATGGAGAGTCTTAAAAAAGAAAGGTGTAAATATTTTATATATTGACATAATCAAAGATATGTATACAAATTCAATGACAAGAGTGAGGGCATCTGGAGAATTAACACAGGAATTCACTATCAATATTGGCTTGCATCAAAGTTCAGCTTTAAGCCCTTATCTCTTTACCCTTATCTTAGATGAGCTCACCAGACATTTGCAACAAGCAATACCTTGGTGTTTATTGTTTGCGGATGATATCGTTTTAGTTGATGAGACGTGCGAGGGTGTAAACACAAAACTTTAATCTTGGCGAGATACTTCAGAAAAGAAGGGTTTTAGGTTGAGTAGGGCAAAGACGGAGTATATGGAGCTTAAAATTAGCAGTACAAGAAGTACGGATGACTTCGTTATTAAGTTGGGTGATCAAGATATTTCCCGTAGTGAGTGTTTTAAATATCTTGGATCGATAGTTCAAAAAGACGGAGGTATTGACAAAGATGTGACACAGAGAATCCAAGCAGGTTGATTGAAGTGTAGAGGCGCGTCAGGGATCTTATGTGATCGTAAAGTACCACTAAAACTTAAGGGCAAGTTTTACCGTACTGCAATTTGACCCGCGATGATCTATGGTTCTGAGTGTTGGGCAGTGAATTGTGCACATGAGCAAAAAATGAGAGTTGCAGAGATGAGAATGCATAGGTGGATGTGTGGACACATGAGATTGGATAAAATTAGGAATGAATTTATCAGGTATAAGACAGGAGTAGCACCAATTGCAGAGAAGATACGAGAAGCTCATCTGAGATGGTTTAGACACATACAAAGGAGACCATTAGAAGCACTTGTTAGGCGTTGTGAGAGTCTGGTCACTAGGCACGTTAAACGAGGGAGTGGTAGACCAATAAAGACTTGGAATGAAACTATAAGGAAAGACATGATGTACTTAGGCATTAGTGAGATTATGACAAAAGATAGGGCACAATGGTGACAAAGGATCCATATACCCGACCCCACTATAGTGCTGTTGTTTTATGTTTAACTCCTGAGGCAGCACTAAAGAATAACAGATAAGAAATTAAAATTCATAAAACAGCCCCTAGATAGTTTGGATATGGTTATTGATGATTATGATAGTTGAGTTATATATCAAAACATGGACTATGAGCCATAATATTAATATCCAATGTAATGACATTTCTATAATTTTTTGTTTCCCTAACCCATGGATATGTATGGATAGGAGTTATATGAATAATGAATTATTGGGTTTACTCCACTCTGATGAGGCGCAAACTATCTTGATTCAGTTTTCAAATTTCTTTTCATCAATAGGTACTAGCACCAATGATCGGAGACGGGATCGTGCAACTTGCGGCGGCGTCGATCGGGAAGGAGACGGGCGCGGGATTGGCGGCTAGGGCTAAACTCACAGCTTCTTCCGTGGGATTTAGAGAGAGAGAGAGAGGAAGGAGAGGAAATAAGAGAGAGAAAGAGATTTTTACTTCTAATTCTTGCTTACCAATAATGTCTCACCACACAACATAAATAGGTTCAAAACAAGCCCCCATTTGGGCTTACGACAATGGGTAAATATGATAAAAATTAACACACATTAATTAAAGATAATCGGCGTCGTCACGCCACATAACATCGTTGCCCCCGTCCGAAGACAGCTTTTCCTCAAGCTGGATCGAAGGGTATTGCAGTGGCTTCTCCTCCTGTCGCGTCATCATCGGGAGGGTCGTCTACTTCCAGCCAAAATAAGCATTTGCGTCGATGTCCCGGTGTGAAGTGGTCATCACAATTATAGCACAAGTCTTTCTTGCGACGCTCGACCATCTCGATGCGGGAAAAATGGAGGCGAACAGTAAGCAGCGGAGTTTCGTCCCGAAATGGTGCCTTGTCCGGCAAGCTGTCTAGAGAGTAAGTGCTCTGATGGTTCCGACGTCCCAAAGGCGGACGATCTAGTAGCAGTCGGCGTTCACAAGCTCTGGCGAGGCTCATGGCTGTGTTGAGATCGCGTGGCAAAAGGAACTCCACATCCCAACGTAATCGCCCGTGGAGGCCGGCAGTGAAGAGGGGAACCTGTTGCTCCGGTAAGAAGGACGTCGCCCGAGACAGTAGAATCTGGAATTGTTCAAGATAGGTATCGATGGAGCCTTCCTGTTTGAAGTTCACAAGATCGCCTAGTGGGTTTCCCTGTAGAGCAGGGCCAAACCTCAAGGTGCAGGCCGTACTGAAATCTGCCCAGGAAATGTTGGGGTGTTCCCGCAGAGGTTGAGTGAACCACAATTGTGCTGGTCGAGTAAGCGGAGGGAGGCTATGCCGACGCGTTCTTCATCTGGAGTGTGTTGGTTGGTGAAGAAAATATCGCAACGCGTAAGCCACGAAAGAGGATCGCCGCAGCCCTCATAGATGGGAAAATTCATCTGGATAGTCCGTGCGTAGGCGGGGTAGTCCACATCTGGAGGAGAGGCGGAGTCCACTCGGCTTGTGGAAGGGCGATCGTCTGTGTTCAAGGGATGGGAAGGGGGCATCTGTTGTAGGGCATCTAAGCGTGCGTTGAGGGCGTCCATTTCGGCGTTCTGAGTCGCGAACATGGTCTGGAAGAGTGTCATGAGGTCGGCGAGAGAGGGGGGCGCATCCTCCATTTGAGATAGGGTCGAATTGACGGTTGGTGGTGGAGGGAGAAGGCCGACAGAGGTACTGGACCTCGGAAGTGGTGCTGCAGTGTTGGACGGCCTGGTGGAAGCACTAAGGTGGCATGGAGAAGTCTTGCTTGGGGTGCGGTGTCGCGGATCTGGCGCAGGTGGGTTAAAGGCAGTGATCGACGGTCGGCTGAAGGCGGCGGCGGGCTGGACGCAGTCGGCATAAGTGGGTGAAGCTCCCGCGGGTTGAGGAAGGATTTCCGGCGCGTTGGAAGGAGGAGCGGGTGCAGTGCGGGGCTGACGGTGTGCGGCTGGACGAGCGGAGGAAGAACCGGAGAGCGACGGTCCGGCAGTGGCCTCTGATACCAAGCTGATATGGCCCTTACACTAGGACCTCGTGACCAGCGGTGGACCAATGATCGGAGACGGGATCGTGCGTCTTGCGGCCGCATCGATCGGGAAGAATACGGGCGTGGGATTGGCGGCTAGGGCTAAACTCACAGCTTCTTCCGTGGGGTTTAGAGAGAGAGATATAGGAAGGAGAGGAAATAAGAGAGAGAAAGAGATTTTTTTACTTCTAATTCTTGCTTACCAATAATGTCTCACCACACAACATAAATAGGTTCAAAACATGCCCCCCATTTGGGCTTACAACAATGGGTAAATACGATAAAAATTAACACACATTAATTAAAGATAACCGACGTCGTCACACCACATAACAGCCAACTTTTAATAATCATTTCCCATGCAACCCATCCAAGTTTTGTTAAATATTTCATGATTATCACAGTTCCTTTGTTTGATTTGTGCCTCCAACACTCCAACAAAAACACCAGGTTTAACCAACAGTTATTTTCCATTTAATGCAAACCAATGGTCATATAAAATGAAGGCACTTCCTAATTCAATTACAAAATGGAAGTAGACGAAAAAGCATATCCAGAAAAATAGATTTTAAATGACGAATAAGATGGACTCTAACCATTAGGCTTGTTCACTCCATGGAAACCCAAGTAGCCTATTCAAGCACTAAAATAAAGATGACAAACCTTTCAGCTAAAAAAAGATAATAAACATTTCAGCTAAAAAATAACAAGAATATCTCATCCGATTATCACTTATATCTTAAACAAATAATCCAGGAATCTAATATTATGTGTTAACATGGAAAAAATATGAAAAAGCTAACTTGAGATGAAGTAATTTAGCTACGAGAATATATGAATAAATTTCTAGTGAATGCTGGTATAAAGATAAGAAAAACTGAAATGAAAATCTCAAAACAATAAACAAGAAGGCATCAAAAAATAAAAAACATTAATGTCAGAATTTTTACAGAAAGTTCAGACATATTGAATGAGGATGGTCTTTTGGACAGAAAAAGGACATGAAATGCCAATATCAAACCTTGTCTATACTTAGCTCCCAGTATTCTTTTTCCTCCAATGTTGCTACAAGTTGATATAATGCTTCTTGATATGCTTGTGTTTCCTCCCCAAAAAGTCTTCTTGGCTTAGAACGAAGGACCTGAGCATTAGGATTTATTCCTTGCAAATTGGTTCGACCTGAAATACAGGATGGGCAATACCAATTTCCTTCAGGAATTCGAGCAAGTGGAGGGTTTAAGCAATATGTGTGGTATTCAGAATCACAAGTATCACACAAGAGAACACTGTCATCATCTCTATCGATACCACAAACTTTACAGACACCTTCTTCCCAAGGAGCTTTAGGTAATTCATTGGTACCGATAAGTATATCTCGCAATTCATTTTGTGTTTCAGTATCCTGCTCAGTAAAAGGTCGGTCTGCAAACTTCTGTACTAGGTACAACACCTGTATTTAACCAAAAGAATACATAAAATGATGAATGTGTGTGGCCAGCATGAAAGAAAGTGCACATGTTTCCTTTAAAAATATTTTTCTACGAATAGAACAGAAACAAATGTTTATTGCAAAAGAAATAGCAAGCCAAATAACAGAAAGAGAGAAGACAAACTATCACGAAATCAACAACTCCAGAGAACAAATTAATTAAGGGATTATTACTAAAGAAAACAACACATAAATGTGTAAGAAAAAGTCTAAGAACATTCACAATAACCAATTTATTAAGGATAAAAAACTGCATAAACTCAAGACTTCGACTCTAGACATATCCATGTACAACATATATTCTTCAAAGCAATAATGTAACATTTTCAATGGTGGTGGAAATAATCATAAAATGAACTCAACATGTAACTATGAAGCAACAGAGTACAGATCTTGAGGTCATCTAGTTAAACCATCTGAATGCTGGTAGAAAATACAAAGATCTCCACACACTATTGAAAAATGTATGATAATCTAATGGTGGCAGCATATGAAAGATAAAGACAACAAGTGATGGAGGTAATAAAACATGAAGCCTGGGAAAAACATGTATCTCCATCTATAAAGAATGAAAGCAACAAGCAGAAGGTAAAATGATGGGGATCGCGACACACATTGACTTGCACGATGATCGGAGTTGTCCATTTAATGCGGATTGACGATCCGAGAATTTTAGTAATTTTTTGTATTTTTGTTTTTTTATGTATTTTAAGGGCGTCATGATCGGAAAATCATGACCGTCCATGATGGCCCCTAGTGTATATATATTGAGGGCGAGGGCTCCCATTAAGAGGCATTGAAGAATTGAATGTTGAAGCCCATCCATTGGTCAATTCGGTGCCGAAGCCAACCCTCGGGTGTGAAGCCCGGGATTCCTCTCCCACCCCCTAGCCGTGAGACTCCTTTCAACCTCCATTCCTCTTGTCGTCCACCAACAGCCCCATTCCAACCCCCTCCCACAAGCAGTGGCCTCCTCTCCTCCATTCCCCTTCGATGACCACCCACCACCCCCCACCCTCTTCTTGTCGTGGAACCACTTCCCAAACTTCTTCCCACTAAAGCTCCAAAACAGCCCCCTTAAATTCATCTCCGGAGACCACCAGAAAACTTTTCCGGCCTCCCACCACCAATACCTCCATCAAGTTTCCTTCATTTTTAGTTTTCCGACGATCGCTGAAAATATTTCTGGAGACCACCACCACCGGAGGTCATCTCCAGCCACCACCAGCCTCCACCACCCGGCAACCACCCCCACCACTCCATAACCATATCCCAACTCTCTCCTAACCATATCCCAACTCTCTCCTAACCGCACACTACCCCACTTCCTAGAATTTAGGAACCACCTCCTAAATTATAGCCCCCACTCCCACCACACATCACAACAGCCGGCCCACCCATTATTCCCCCTTATTCACGTGGATTCCACTCCAAACCACCTCTCATCCCTCCCCACTACCACTTCCCCTCCCCTCTTGTGGAACCACTGTTGAGTCCCCCCTCTTCCGGGAATTGTCCAATTTGCAGCCCCTGGTCACCTTTCCAACATCCACACCGCCCTTTAACTGCTGTCCAGCCACCTTCCAGCAGTCCAGAACTCGTTCCAAGCATCCCACGCCACTCCTACAGCCATCCACATCCAGAAGACTGCTGCCAGCAGTCAAACTGCTTCCCTGCATAGCCCGGGATTGCTGTCCTGGTTCCCGGACAGTCACCTACAGCAACTGTTTGCAGAATTCTGCCTCCCTTGTCCAGTTTTCTGGCTCTCCAAATTCAATCCAACAGTCGCCGTCGTTGTCCAGCAGTTGGTCCTTCATTTAGAGGTCTGAAACCAGCCCCAGATTGTGAACTTGCCTCCCCGACAGCCGTCCAAATACATCTCCAGCCCTCACCCTGCAGTATTGTGTGAGTCCAAGGTCTGTATTATTTCTTTATCGTTGGATCTTGTGTTATATCTCTACTTGAAGAGATATTAATTTGTACGCTTTGATTTCAGTTATTTAAGTCACTGTATTCTCATCTTTTAAATAGTCATTTGATTTTGTAGCACTCTTGCAATTATACGACTTCTCGTGTCTCCATATTTGGACTTTAACTACTGTGACACATTTTATTTTGATTTATAAAATAGAATTATTATTGCAAGTTAAAGTCGTCGAACTCATATTGTTGCATGTAGTGATCACCCCCACATTATTCTCGTCATATAGGACCGTCATGCGTCAAAAAATTTATTGAGAAAGCTCAGACTCAAACATTCAAGTATAGAATCCTAACGCTCACGAGTCACAATCATTATCAATTTCAATCACATCACCAAACTCAAGCTCAAACAACATGTAAAGGAAGTTAATGTTCATTAGAATAGGAAGTTAGGGGAGTATTGGATGAATTCAACAATGACTTAAGGGTATTGGATAGTTTGGAATGTGTCACGGAATAAGAGGTTTGACAAGCATAACCTGAATAAAATTGGCATGGGCCAAGATTTTGTTGGCTTTGGTACTAATTGTACAACCCCAATTTAGCGAACTCGGCAAGACCCGACCCAAGAAAGGCTAGGTGAGCTTTAGGACCATAGGCAATCTACAGGCGATGGGCAGCGAGCTGGGTATAGTAGCAATCTCGACACAATGGCAGAGAACTCGGCGTAGTCGCGAGCTTGGCGTAGTAGCAAGCTCGGCGTAGCCGCGAGTTTGTCATGGCAGTAAGCTCGTCAGAAAATCAGGATCAGCAAACAACGAGCACGACAACCACAGGAAGGCAAGGCACCTCGCTGGGCGAGGCGAGTTGAAGAATTGTTACGGTCCTCCGTCAGTTATCGTCATATATATGTATCGAGTCGTGATGTATTTAGTTAGAGTCGTCGTTATTAAACTCGTCATAATATTCTGGTGTTTTAGTTTTTTAAGTGTTGTATGTAATTACGGGTTTGCCCTTGGGGTCTTATATATAGGCCTTGTTATGTAGTTGGAAATTAAGAAATGAACCCTTTATCTCTCTTACTTCCTCTCTCTGTCTCTCTTGGAGTTCTTCTCTCCTCCCTCCACCCTCTAGGATTTCTTCCTCTCTCATCTCCTCCTCCACCATTCTAGGGCTTGTCCCTTTGTATCTCCACCTCCACCGATCTGCAACGAAGCAAGTCTATAACAACTTGGTATCAGAGGACTTTCCTCCCCTCCGGTTCGTTTTTTTTTTCGCAGCCCCGGCTCTTCCGCTGCCTCACACCGCCGCCCCACTGTGCCGCAAAAGCCCTCCGCAGGTTCCGCAAAACCCACTCGTGCGCTGCTCTGCCTCAGGCCCGACATCGTCTTCTTCGTCGTTGCGCATCAACCCAGCAGTGTCGCCATCGCTGCGCAGGTGTCCTCTCTCTCCTTTGTCTCTACCTAGCACACCAGGCCGTCGACGTCGCCCTCCGACCATTCCCTGGTGCCGGATCGTTTCCTCCCACTATCGTTTCCGGCCATTCCCCGGCGCGGCCTGGTCCCGTCAATTTCAGCAAGCCAGAGCCGCTGCCATCCGACGGCTTCCGCTCGTTCCTCGCCATCCAGGAACAACGTCGGCCCCCGCTGTCTTCAACGTAACCCCCTTACCGCTGCTCCAGCAAGCTCGCACTTGCCTGTCCCTTCCCCGACCCTTCTCCGCATTATTATTCTCCTAATCACATCTCATCTGTCATTGTATTAATTTTGCACGCTTCCTCCCTGCAGACCTTTATTTTCATTTATTCTCCTGCTTCTCATATCCCATCCGCCCCCTCTATCTACCTATATATTAATTAATTTTTCATATCCCATCATCTTTTATATATTATTATTTTTAATCCCCCCATCATCTTTTTAATCCACCCCTCCCATCAGCTTTTAATCCCCCGCCATCTCTTATTTTTATTTAATTCCCTAAAGCCCTGTACACACACCCCATCCACCCCTCCTATTATTATTACTTTTTTTATATTTTACTCTAATTACCTCTCAAGTCCCAACCACACCTCTCTTCCTTGTTTACTCTTATTACATCATTTTCTATCATGTCACTTAGCGCCGCCGACTGCATTGAGCTTCTCGCCACCCTCGCCAAGCTAAACCGTCGTATTGCTTATCGGGAGGCTCGACTCGGCCACGTCGATGCTCAACTTGACCTCACGCTCGACGCCCTCCGCATGTCTCGCGACTCATTGGTGGTTTTTCTGTCACCACCACCACCGGAGCTGGAGTCGTGCCTTCCCCTCCAATGATGGTGCCACCACCGTCCTCCGCCGTTCATGACGCACCGCCGCCGCCGTCGTCGCCTCCGTCGTCGTCGCCTCAGCCGCTGTCGCCTCCAGTCGCCGCCATTCAACCACTTTCATCGTCGTCTCCTCCACCAGCTGGCCGCCGACGAGACTGCCAATTACACCAGTTGTCCCTCCAGCCACGCCGCCTTCCGCTCTGTCCGCCACTACTCTGCAAGCCCCGTCGGCCGCATTGTTGTTGCTGCCTCGCACCGCACCGCCGTCCTCGTCGGAGTCGGGCTTTCCGCCGACCATGTTTTCTCCGACCCTCTTCCAGCCGTTGTTCGCCACCGCATCGCCAATCCCGTCGGACCTCTTCATTCGGCCCGCCGCTGTTCCCTCGGCCATCCGGCCATTTCCGCCTCCTGCTGCTCCACCGGCCCACGCCACCGCGACACGCTATCAGACACTATTTTGGCACGAGATAAAGGAGCCCGACGAGCCGATCGTTATACTGGAGTTCGAGCTTGAGGACAAGCTCAATCTCAAGGACGGGTGGCGTGTTACGGTCCTCCGTCAGTTATCGTCATATATATGTATCGAGTCGTGATGTATTTAGTTAGAGTCGTCGTTATTAAACTCGTCATAATATTCTGGTGTTTTAATATTTTAAGTGTTGTATGTAATTACGGGTTTGCCCTTGGGGTCTTATATATAGGCCTTGTTATGTAGTTGGAAATTAAGAAATGAAGAATGAAGTTTCCCCTTTATCTCTCTAACTTCCTCTCTCTCTCTCTCTCTTGAAGTTCTTTTCTCCTACCTCCACCCTCTAGGGTTTCTTCCTCTCTTATCTCCTCCTCCACCATTCTAGGGCTTGTCCCTTTGTATCTCCACCTCCACCGATCTGCAACGAAGCAAGTCTATAACAGGCGAGTCCCCACATATTTTGGCTCGAGTACTCCCCTGCCGCCAGGAATCTCTAGTGACTCATCTGGACCGTTCGCAGGTCATCAGGGTCTGCCCTTAGTCTTCTCAAACAGCAAGATTTCGTTATCCGTTGGCCAATAGGGGTTGTGGATAGCAAAAGCAAAAAAGGCGGAGACCGTTATTGGCAGGCCATAAAACACCGTTTTACCCTCGAAAATAGTTTTCCTATAAATAGACCCCCAAAGCACCTTGGAAAGGCGGGACCGAGCCTCCTAGAGCTACTGATTTAGCGAGTTCTTGCTCTGCGTCATCCAAGGTGCCGAGCTCAGCTTGGCTTTGGGAGGGGAAGTCGCAAATAGCACTTCCGGGAGTGTGGCGGGGCCTCTCCGCTGCAGCTCGACGGGTCTGTGCGTAGACAGCTAATTCTCACCTAGAGAGGGCCAACTCCGAACTCAGAATACCTCGTCCATGTGCGCCCGACGACGAGTCCAATAACCTGAACTGCTCCCTCATAGACCGAACTCCGTTGGACCGGTATCCGGGTTCCAACACTAACAATGATAAGGATAGTCAATTCCTCGAAGATTGAAGAGAATAAAATAATAATGAAATATTTCATCACAAGGTGAATTAAAGTGTGTATGATATTTAAATGACTACAAATATTTATATCATTGATGATGTTCCGAGTAATTCACATTAACCTCTATCGTCACTTCATTGGCCAATTGGTTGAACTCGAAATACCTCGCTAACGATCTGATGAATTTTGCATAAGGGCAGGGCCCACCCTCTAAAAAGAGAGTATACCCCCTGCATCTATAAATACGACACATTATCAAGAGGGAGAGACAGTGCTAACAACACTCAAGGAACTCGCCTTGAACTAGCTGGACTCGCCAGTTTCTAGTTTGAGCATGTCGGTCTCCCTCTGAACCTAATACAATATTTTTCTTGGAAGGGGGAGTTCATATACACTCCTGGGTGTGCGGTGGGACCTTCTAGTTGGGGCACAGTTGTATACATCATGCAACTTGAGCAATAAAGAGCTCTGATTTCTTGCTTGTTTGTGATATTCCTAGGTTTGCTTCATTGATGGACTAGTGGTCTTCGCACATACTCAATCTGAACTTTGCGATCCAAGTTCCCAACTCCAAGTTCCAACACATGGGATGCGAGATCAAAGGATGGCAGGCATCAACAAAATAAATTCGAGTAATTTTTTATAAAGTTGGAGGAGACGAGAAAGCAAGAGAGAGGTATGCATATAAAGGACCGAGCAAGGTGAGGAGCAAGCAGTGGGGGCAACAATAGGTATGTAGTTGATTCACAAGGTGAGTGATTAAGATGTGAAGCTTGCGTGTGAGTCAATATAGAGGTAACAGAGTAAATGTGATTGTGTGTGTTGTGGCATGAGCATGGAGAGAGATCAAGTGCCCTGGCGAGTATGGTTGTGGAGAAGCAAAGGAGCATCAGTTGGTGCAAACTTGTGCGATAAATGACAGTGAATAAAGCGGAGTGAAAATTAATCAGTAAGATGTTAGAGGGTGTACTGCATCAAGCATAGTTCGTGGGGATGACTTGATGCAGACACGAAGTCACAAAAATCATTAGAAATTGGGCGATGATGTTAAACTTGTGCGTGGAATAGTACAAGGGAACAAGCGAGTACTCTCTCAAGCGAGAGCAATCAAATATGTACTAGAAGTAACAGGCGAGTTTCTCTCTCATAACAAATGAACTAGAATAATTGCAATGGAAAGAAATCGAGTAGGGTAATGAGAGAACGGCTCAATTGGAAGAGGGAAAATAAAATAATAGGAGTAGAAAGAAGGAACAATAGAAGAGAAATTTTGTTTATATTCATAATTATCATCACAGTAAGAGTGTTAAGTCATAAATCATAAAAGGTTCAAAATACTAAAACAAACAAAAACTTCATGTGATACATCAAAACTGGGGAGATAATCTAAATAAAATCTGTGTCTTAAAACTAGCGCAATCTGAAAACAAATGCGTGCAAAAGATTAGAACACCCTGAAATATAACAAGCTATTTCGATTTTCAAATGAAACATTTCCCAAGGAATGTGGCATTAATTTTTCAACAGAAAAACAAGGACAAAAAAGTGAGTGAATTTTCATGACTCAAGACATCTATACTTAAGCCAAGGCATGCCAATGATGAGATAACCACAAGAATGTCCCCAGCATCTTGAAGTGTTATTTGAGAACATAATTTGGGGCAGTGCGAATTTGTAGGTGGTGGACAAATGATGCCCTAACCATACATGTAATCAAATAATCATGCAATGATTGCAATGAACGTAAACAAGCACGTCATTCAATGACTAAAATATCGACTAGTGTAGGGTAGGCTGCGTGAATGTGCGACTATTACACAACCCTAGATAGTGTTGGGAAGATGATGCTATCACCATAGAACACCATATGAATACGCATGCAAAACCCAGCGGAGGAATCAAACCAAGCAATAAATAATTAAATCGAACTTAGGTAATTTAAACAAGGTAAAATAATTCCTTAAGCAAATGGGTTTAGGCTTTCCCCACATGGAGGGTCAAAGCAAGAGTAGCGGTGAATAGATCCTACAAATCACAAAAATAATTCAGAGCAAACAACCACGATACTATGGATCCAAGTAAGCATCAAATCACATTACCATATTTTAATAATGAGAATAAAGATCCATACAGTAAAATAATACTAAGGGTGAAACCATGGACATGGTATATCCAATGGTAGGAGACGTAGGTATGCTGTCCCAAGAGTGGCAGAAGTGGCAGATTTGATGTCACATGTGACAGAAGGAAAGGGGTCCTGCAGGAGGGGGAATGGGGCTGTCAGGTGGAGTCCTTGTTGGAGGGAATCAAAGGCCCGGGCAGAGGCTGTCAGGTGGAGTCCTTATTGGAAAGAATCAAAGGCCCAGGCAGGGTTCCTGGAGGCTGGAGGCTAAAGGGAAGGGGCTTGCGGGGGAGGGGGAAAAAGTAAGGTATCAGGTGGGGTTGCTTTCTTTTGGGAAGGGATGGATAGAAGTTGCAGGAGGAAGATTGTGGGGAAACAGTGAGGGACTGGAGAAAACGTGAAGGAGGGATCTGTAGAGGGATGGGGAAAGTTGTAGCGGTTGTTCTTGGCAGAAATTTCAAGATTTCAGTGGAACGGTTGGCCTGAGGGGGCTCTGGGAGGGTTTTGTGGGTTTTCTAGGTAGAGTTTGTCGGAAGACTGTGAAGGAGTGGGGGATATAGAGGGATGTCAAATGTAGATCCAGTGGGGTGAATCGGTGGAGGGAGGGGCGGGAGCTTCCAGAAGAAAACTGTAGGATTTCAATGGGGCTGTTGCGAGCTTATTTTGGGCGGCAGTTGGATCTCCGGTCTACGGTGGCTGTAGGATTTCCGTGGAGTTGGAGAAGGCGAAAAAACTGTGTTTTTGAGGAGGATACAAAAACAAACCTAGGATTCGACACCTAGGGACTCATTGAGTTCGTCACCGTGGGAGCATCGCCGAAGTCCGGGAAGTTTTCTTTTTCCAAATCTGCAAAGAGGATGGTGGCTGCAACCTTATTTAAAATAAACAACTCTAGGGAATCCCCTAACATAAATGCCTTTGATTGGCTGTTAAGTAACGGATCCGATTATAGTAAATAAAGAAAGAAAAATATAGTGTAATATAAGAAAATGCAAGTAAACGAAAATCTGGGCGCACCGCAGAGTTGGATCTTCAATCCAAAAATGTCAAATATGGCAAGTGGTCAATCGGTCCTGGTCCTGAACGGGCCCAAAACTTGTGCTTCATCGTGGATCTGCGTCGCCAATCCCCATCATAACTTCGGGTTGGGTAAATGAATTGTGTGCATCTATTATCACCGTGAATCACAACTAGTACATTTCTTGTGTTTCTTCGCCATTGTGCATAAATGACAAGATTTCTATTCCATGAATAACCACAAGAATATCTTGACAAAGGTTACCAAGCCATTTAATGTTTGAAGCGTAATTTGGGAATATAATTTCCAGTTGGGAAAATGAATTGTGTTCATTTATCATAACCTTGAATCTCAACTACATTTCTTGTATTGCTTGGCCAATGCGCATAAATGACATGATTTTCTAATCAATGGAAATATTGATTTAAAATAAACGAAAGAACTTTCTAGAGTAGTTGGAAATATTCAAATAAAAGTGCTAAAATTAAACAAAGAAAAGCGAAAAGATACTGGATCAAAAGAGAACCTCCTTCTCATACAAGGACTCAAAATTCTGTGACAGCGTTCCCACCAACTGAGACACATCAGGTCGATCCCTATATGCCAGGTGTATATTACGCCAAACCTGAAAAAAATTGTATTAGGAGGATATTGTACACCACACCTTTTTAAATAGTGTTAAACATAATGCAAGAGAAACTATCCACTAGTAGTAGAACGTTCAGACACCAATCTTTTGAGTCACTTGGAAAAAAAATAATTGCCCATAACTTCAAAAGTTATCCGGTGATTTATAGCCTAAATCACCCAAAACTAGATATTTCAACACCGCAACTTTTTTTATGTTGCTAACTGATCATGACTTTTTTCTGGTTAAGAACTCAAATTTTAGACTAAAATGAGGAGAACCGTATATATATCCAATCAGTTCGATTTACCTAAGTGGTTAAGATTTCTATTTTGATAAAAAAGAAATGATTAAAAAAAATGCATTGAAATGTTTCAAGATCGACCATACTTGATTTGCTTATTTTAACTGAACAATCAGAACAAGATTCACTTGACTTATCTGGTTGGCCAATTATTAAAAAGTAAATTTAAGGAAGTGAAAGGGTAACAGTGTTAATAATGGAGAATAAAGGGTAGAACTTGAGCAGTGTAGGACTGAATATAGAACAAAAGAAAGCTTTGATAAAATATTTATTTACTCAGCACTACACATAATTCAAGCTTATTCATTTAATTCTAAATACTTTCAAGTAAATTCAGCTAGAAATCTTCGCATACATAAATGGATTCAACATTTGGAAAGATGTGGTGAGTGCGTAAACTACTTTAAGTGCACAAAGAACGGTAAGGTGCGACCGCCAAAAAAACCCAGCCCCGATGATCCTAGATATAATTCAGGCAAAAAACACATCAATGTTGATGAATTCTAGACGATGGAGGATCATCTCACAACTTATATGCAGATGCTTGTTGATGTAACACCCTATATCCAATCAGTTCGATTTACCTAAGTGGGTAAGATTTCTATTTTGATAAAAAAGAAAAGATTAGAAAAAATGCATTGAATTGTTTCAAGATCAGACCCAACTTGCTTTGCTGATTTTAACTGAACCATCAGAACAAGATTCACTTGACTTATCTGGTTGGCCAATTATTAAAAAGTGTAGAGAAATGGTCTCAAACCTTATGAGTGCTTTTTCATATATCAAAAACAAGTATGAGAACATATATATAGGAGAGGAGAGAGGAGAAGAGTCTTATACAAGAGATGTGGGACTAAAGCAAGAGAGAATAAAATGGGCCAAATTAATGGGCCTTTACATTATATCCTATTTCTCTAACACTCCCCCGCAAGCTGGAGCATACAAATCGTAGGCATCAAGCTTGGATAAGAACTGATGGTACAAATGCCGGGCCAATGCCTTGGTGAGAATGTCAGCAACTTGCTTAGACGCAGGAACATGCTCTAGCTCTAACTTCTTTAACTGAACCTTTTCACGGATGAAGTGACAATCAACTTCAATGTGTTTGGTTCGTTCATGAAAAACTGGGTTCTTCGCAATATGGATTGCGGCCTGACTATCAAAGCAGAACTGTTGGCGAGGATAAAGTGACACATAGATCTCCAGGAAGAGCCTCCAGCCAGGTGAGTTCAGAAACAATGACGGTCATTGCACGATACTCAGCTTCAGCAGAAGAGCGAGCAACAACAGATTGTTTCTTGCTGCGCCAAGTAATAAGATTCCCTCCAAAGTAGGTACAAAAACCCGTAGTAGAGCGTCGATCATCCAGGGAGCCCGCATAGTTCGCATCGGAATATGCAACAAGAGATAGAGAAGAGGATGGTTTATACACCAACCCTTGTCCTGGTGCAGTCTTCAAATATCTGAGGATTCGTTCAACTGCTTGTAAATGAGAACCTTGAGGAGCATGCATATACTGGCTGACTACTCCGACAGCAAATGAGATATCAGGTCTTGTAACTGTCAGATATATCAGTTTTCCTACAAGACGTCGATAATACTCAAGGTTTGAAAGCAGACCATCAAAGTCAGACCCATGGTCACATAGCTTGTGATTGGCATCCATCGGTGTTTCCACAGGTTTACACCTGGAGTAGCCAGCATCACGGAGAAGGTCAAGACAGTACTTCTGTTGGGATAGGACAAGTCCATCAGGACGTCTTGCGATTTCAAGGCCAAGGAAGTATCGAAGTTTTCTCAGATCTTTTGTTTGGAAAACAGAACTAAGGTGTTGTTTGACCTCTAGTATTCCTTTTGAGTCATCGTCTGTGATTAGGATGTCGTCAACATATACCAAAAGGAGATTCGTGCATGTTGTTCTATGTCGAGTGAACAGAGAGAAGTCTGCCAAACTCCGATTAAACCAACTGCTTGAACGGCTTTACTGAACTTATCGAACCATGCCCAAGGGGATTGTTTGAGACCATAGATAGATTTCTTAAGATGACAAACTCTGGACTCCCCCGTGGTCTCAAACCCGGGAGGAGGTTGTTGCATATAGACTGTTTCTTGTAGGTCGTCATTGAGAAACACATTCTTGATATCGAGTTGGTGCAAGATCCACCGACGATGCACAGCGACAGAGAGGACACGAACCATTTGAGTTTGGCGACCGGAGAGAAGGTCTCCTCATAGTCGAGACCGTGTTGTTGAGTAAAGCCACGAGCTACCAGTCGTGCCTTAAGACGGTCAATTGTCCCATCAGAAGCATGCTTGATGACAAAGACTCATTTGTAACTAACTGTAGTCTGGCCAGGTGGTAGAGGGACCAAAACCAATGTCAGCACGCCAAGCCGAATGTTGCAAAGCCTCCTGCACAGAAGTAGGAACAAAAATAGAGGATAATGAAGTAGCAAAGGTGTGAAGGGTCGGGGACAGGAGATGTAGCGAGACATAATTCGCCATAGGATGAGCTGTGGAGGTAGACACCGGATCAGCAGGCCGCGAAATCACATTGGTAGAGGGAGGCCGAGACAAGGCATTAGAACTGGGAGGGCGACGAGAGTACACCTGAATGATAGGCGGCGTAGGGCGGATTGGCGGGGGGTTAGGTGTTGGAAGGAGAGGGCGGATTAGCGGGGGTTACGTGTTGGAAGGAGAGGGGGGAGGAGACGTGATGGGGACCACGGGCCGAATTATAGGAGGAGGAAGAAAAGGATCTGTAGAGATGGTATGAAAGGGTTGATCTTCCCAAAAGGTGACATTAGCAGAGATGATTAGTTTACCGTCGGCAGGAGAATATCAAACATATCCTTTTTGGGTGCGGGAGTAGCCAACAAACATCACCTTCGTTGCTCGTGGAGCGAATTTGTCAGTGGGCAGAGCAAGGTTATGAACATAACATGTGCATCCAAAGACTCTGGGCGTGAGAGAGAACAGAGTCGTGGAAGGAAAGAGGAGAGTGACAGGAGCCACAAAGTTCAAGATGGATGAGGGCATGCAGGTTGATGAGATGACAGACAGTAGAGACGACAAAGTTCCAATAGAGAGGTGGAACCTGCATCTGAATCATGATAGATCGGGCGACCTCGAGAAGGTGTCGATTCTTCCGCTCGGCGACGCCGTTCTGTTGAGGAGTATATGCACACGAGGTCTGATGAACAATACCAAACTCTGTCCAGATATTAGAGAAGGTGCGGCTTGTATACTCACGCACATTATCGGTACGGAGAATTTTTACGCAAGTAGAAAACTGAGTACGAGTCTCCACCAGAAAAGCACGGAAAGTCGAGGGGAGTTCAGTACGATCCCGAAGTAAATACAACCAGGTAACACGTGAATAGTCATCGATAAATGTGACAAAATATCGATAGCCAAAAACACTAGGGAGCTTATATGGCCGCCAAATATCAGAATGGACTAAGGAGAAGGGGGCATCACACCGAGTACTAGGAGAGGTAAACGAGACGCGATGTTGTTTGCCATAAATGCAATATTCACACCGAAACTCAGAAAGGGAAACATCAGGAAGAGCTTTCTGGAGAATTGGAAGAGGAGCATGCACAAGACGACGATGCCAGTCAACAGAAGAGATGGTGGAGAGAGCGGTGGGTGAAGAGGAAACGAAAATGTAGTGCCCATTGGACAGCCGCCCAGTACCGAGGATGTTCCGCGTCTTGCGATCCTACACAACACAAGAGGTTGAAGAGAAGGTTATTTCGCAGTTAAGGTCGTGAATGAGACGACTAATAGAGAGAAGATTAAAAGGAGAGTCAGGAACATGAAGCACAGATCGAAGAGTAATAGAGGGAGTAAGAAGGATGTCGGCGGATCCAGAGACGGGAGTGGTATCCCCATTTGCGACAGTGATAAACTTAGGATGCACAGAAGCCAAGTAGTGCGGAGGCTGTAGTGGGGTAATGTGGTGTGTCGCTCCGGAGTCCAAAATCCATGAGGAACTGTGTACAAGACATGAACTCCCGCCATCAGAGATATACACCACAGAGCCCAGTGGTGGGGCGATCAACGCTGAAGAGGCACATATCTTTAGAGGGAGGTCGCCGCAGATGTCGCAGCAGGAGCACCAAGCAGAGAAGAACCAGGCTGCAACAAGGACCAGGCCGCAACAAGGACCAGCGAGAAGAACCAGGCCGCAACAAAGACCAGGCCGCAGCGAGAAGGACCAATCTGCAGCGGCTAGTAGCGGATACCAACACACGGCAGGTAGAGGGTAGAGAACCCAAGTCGCGGCGAACAGAAGAAGTCGGGCGGCAAAAGGACAATAGATAAGCCAGACGGCCAAGGAGAGAAGGCCGGCAAAGAGAAAGCGAAGTCGGCAGAGGCGAGGAGGAAAGAGGTCGCTCGGTCACGATGATAAAACACCAGCAGCAAGAACTAGGACACGACCAGAGACGAAACCGCACGAGCAGGTAAAGGGGAAAGACTGCAGCGGATAGGGGACAAGCCAAGCGGACAGAAACAAGCAGCGCGAAGAGACAAGCCGCGCGAAGAGACCACAGCGGACAGAGACAAGCCGCGCGAAGAGACCGCAGCGGATAGGGGACAAGCCAAGCGAAGAGAGGAGGATCGTAATGGTAGGAGACTACGGAGCAGACAGGAGAACTCGGCAGTGGTCACGGTGACAAAGCACCAGCGACAAGAGACACCACGACCAAGAAGAAGAGACCGCATCGGATAGAAAAGGGAGCCCGCAGCGGATAGGAAGAGCGCCTTGGAACCAGCAGGCTGCAGGGACCACAAGGGAGACCGCCAGGAACACCGTAGTGCAAGATAAGTCTGTGGGAAGCAGAAGGCCACGCTGACAGAAATCAGCAGAGGCCGTTAGTCAAAGAGGAGTGGGCCCACGTAAGAGAATGGAGAGTCTATAAGGAGGAGAAGGGAAGAGAAGGTGGAGCCACGGAGGAGAAAGAAACAAGGCCGCAAGCAGGTGAGCGGGTAGAAAAAAAGGAACCGCGAGAAGGTCGCGGGATGAGGAAAAAGCAGACCGCAAGGAGGCCGCGGATAGAGGCGACTAAAAAATTTTAGCCGGACAGGGAGACCGCTTCCTCTGATACCATGTAGAAAAATGGTCTCAAACCTTAAGAGTGTTTTTTCATATATCAAAAACAAGTATGAGAACATATATATAGGAGAGGAGAGAGGAGAAGAGTCCTATACAAGAGATGTGAGACTAAAGCAAGAAAGAATAAAATGGGCCAAATTAATTGGTCTTTACATTATATCCTATTTCTCTAACAAAAAAGTAAATTATAGGAAGTGAAAGGGTAACAGTGTTAAGAATGGAGAATAAAGGGTAGAACTAGAGCAGCGTAGGACAAAATATAAAACAAAAGAAAGCTTTGATAAAATATTTATTTACCCAGCACTACACATAATTCAAGCTTATTCATTTAATTCGAAATACTTTCAAGTAAATTCAGCTAGAAATCTTCGCATACATAAATGGATTCAACATTTTGAAAGATGTGGTGAGTACGTAAACTAGTTTAAGTGCACAAAGAACGGTAAGGTGCGACCGCCAAAACAAACCCAGCCCCGATGATCCTAGATCTAATTCAGGTAAAAAACACATCGTTGTTGATGAATTCTAGAGGATGGAGGATCATCTCACAACTTATATGCAGATGCTTGTTGATGAAACTCCCTATGTCATTCGCAATATTTTCATATTCCAACAAGAATTTACAGCGTGATAGACGCAACACTCTCAAGAGGCTATCGCAATTCGCTCACCTGATTACGTGGTGATCGGCGAAGCAGCCAAGACTGGGATACCGAAGATGAACCATCCTTCTTGCCCTTCAATACAAATATTTTGGTCATTCGAAGCTCCTCATAGTTCAAGGAATCATATCTTGACAATGTTGTAGGGAGAACTAAACCTATCAACCATATCCTTCTCTGAGTTCGCATTCTCTCAATGCGATCTTATTGGGTTCGAGAATTGATAAGTATTATTTGCCACTCTCAAGGACACGGACTCAAGCTCTCTCATATGAAAAAATTTTGGACAAGTTCATCGACTTGCTATTTCAGCTCGGCATGTTCAATACGGTTCATACAATAATTAGGTAAATTGAGTAAGGATGTCACGGGTACTAAGTCAATGGCATGCTAAATGTCTCTCAGGGAGGCATCCGAAAGTTTATCTTGTGCGATATCATAGAACTCATCTAAAATGTGATGAACATCCAGATGGACCTCTAAAGTCTCAATAAGGCTTCTTAGATGCTTGTGAGGCGGCCACTACTAATAGTCTATTATGATGCCTGACCCACGGCTCTCTCGTAGAAAATCACCATTCCTCGTAATATGTAAAGGCAACGTGGAAGGTGTAACAACCATAATTTTAGTACGAAAATTAAATTTAATTGCAGGGACCGATCGTAAGCGAAATTGATCGAGCAAATATCGTATCGAGGTATGACATATGATTATTTTGTCGCACATTAATAAATAAATAAGTTGTCGTTACTATTATGTTTCAACGCTTTCCGGCGCGAGGGCATAACACAAATTGTAAGTGTTGGAGTGTAGTGGCAAATTTTGTAATAATGTTGAAAGGTTTAATTTCCCAAGTCAAACGATGCTAAACCTTTCCCTCACCCCAGCGACAACCGCTTGAGTTTAATCCCTCGCGTATATTTCAATCCCGAAACCGTTGCACGCCCTCCCCCCGCATATTTTTTTAACTCCCGCAGGCCCTCGTTCGTGTCCCCTCGTCTTCCTCCGGTGACCACGTCACACTTCCTCCCGCACTCCCTATCCGACTGGTCGGTGGAAGTGCTTGCCCTTTTTCCCCCTCCAGAAACCCTAGGCGTCGATTCCTTGCAGTTCCAGGAGGTCGACTTCTTTCGGGGTTATCTCAGTGCAAGGTTTCTCCTTGAAGTGTAATTTGAGGTAGGTTTTAGTCCAAGGTTTGTGTGTCCTAATTTCCCATGTCTTTTTCTTCGGAATACTTAGTGTTAGGACTCTTGTTCTCCCCTTTTCTGAAGTCGGGAGTGGGTTCGTCCTCTGCTGCAAGAGTCGTCTCTCAATCCCTAGGTGAGTCCGAATCTTCTAACAGCAGTCCTTGCTCCCAGCAATGCCTCTTCAAGTAATGACAATTTCTTATTGATATATTAGCCCATTTCTATATCGTTATTATTCCGAATATCCGATCAAGTTCCATCAAATTAATGGATCTCCGATGCAGGTGTTGTTTGTTCGACAACCTCCAAATAGACGAGGTCTTTTTCCATTTCAAAAATTATAATCCCCCCCCCCCGGCACTATTAGATAAGTGGTAAGTTCCTTGTCTCCACTATGAAACACTTTTTCTTTTGGAAAGAAGAATACTTATATTTGCCTTTAGGTCGTTGAAGTAAAGAAGCATCCTTATAAATTGGAGATCTCGTTAGAGCTTAGAAATATACTATATAGAAGCATGCCGCCGTGTCAAGTGTATATAACAGATAGCTTACATAGTGATGTTCCTTATAATTCAAAAAAATTACTATGGTTATACGAAACTTATGCACACATAAATATTTGAATAAGGGGATGTTGATCATTTAGATATAAATTTCTAGTTGAGTACTTAAAAAGAGACACCAACTAAGATATATAGATTAATACATAAGCAGAGTAGCACTAGATAAATTATGATTAGTGGGCACGTTTGAGATCTCGTCTCGTGCTAGATAAAGGCGTACTATCTTTCTCTTGGGGCATAGTATACCCTACGAGCCTTAAATCATGTGAAGATATCACTTCATTTTAAAAATGTAGTAGATTTCGAGTACGTGTCCGTGAGACACAAAAACACATGAGCTCGTTAGTTGGGACTCAGGCCATTAGATTAGATTTGCGCTTTACAAGCTACTCTGCCTAGAATTTACATAAGGGCAAACATAAACCAATTAAAATTCAAGTATAGACCGTAGTCAGGCAACTCTTTAGTCAACCAATTTTCAACACATGAGTAGAGATGCCTACTATGATGAACAAATAGAACAGTTATTTATGTTGCCGATATTATTTAAGGAGAACGTCCATAATATGCAAACACATAATTTTCTTCAGTATAAAACTTTATTTTAGAAAGCATGAATTCTTACTTTTTCAACTTATTTATTTTAGTGTCACTAGGAAGAATAGTTTTTCTTACTCTTCCACTGGGCTGACCGGTTTTTGAGCATGTTTTTACAAGGAACTCAGGTGGGAAGTAGCGCCTAGGATGAACGTTTATGTGGAGTTCTTCATATAGTTTGTTTCTCATCCAGTTGTCTTTCCTTCCTGTAATATACTATTTTTCTTCCATAGACATTTTGTAGCTTATTTGTTTGTAAGTTTCTATGTATCAGACATTTTATAGTATTTCAGATGTACAGTTTACTTTATCTATCTAGTTGGTTCTGTGAATTCAGCTTGTTGAGCTACATTTTTACCTTTAGTTACATTTTATTTACTTTCGTTGTAACTATGCTGTCAGTACTTTTTTTTTAAATCATGTCTGCAATGTACCGCTATGTACCTTAGTTGGCAAGTTTTACTGTACTGCAATTAGACCCGCGATGCTCTATGGTTCTTAGTGTTGGGCAGTGAATTATGTACATGAGCAAAAAATGGGAGTTGCGGAGATGAGAATGCTTAGGTGGATGTGTAGACACATGAGATTGGATAAAATTAGAATGAAAGTATCAGGGATAAGACAGGAGTAGCACCAATTGCAGAGAAGATGCGAGAAGCTCGTCTAAAATGGTTTAGACACGTACAAAGGAGACCATTAGAGGCACATGTTAGGCGTTGTGAGAGTTTAGTCACTAGGCATGTTAAATGAGGGAGGGGTAGACCAATAAAAACTTGGAATGAAACTGTAAGGAAAGACATGATGTACTTAGGCATTAGTGAGATTATGACAAAAGATAGGGGGCACAATGGCGACAAAGGATCCATATAGCCGACCCCACAATAGCGGGATAAAGGCTTGAGTGTTGTTGTTTATGTCTGCTATGTACATGTGTCATACATTGACGTAATCAAAGATACGTATACAAATTTAGAGACAAGGGTGAGGGCATCTGGAGGATTAACATAGGAATTCTCAATCAATGTTGGTATACATCAAGGTTCGGCTTTAAGCCCTTATCTATTTACCCTTATCTTAGATGAGCTCACCGGATATATCCAACAAGCAATACCATAGTGTTTATTATTTGTGGATGATATCGTTTTGGTCGATGAGATGCGCGAGGGTGTAAACACAAAACTTGAATCTTGGCGAGACACATTAGAAAAGAAGGGTTTTAGGTTGAGCAGGATCAAGACGGAGTATATGGAGCTTAAATTTAGCAGTGCAAGAAGGACGGATGACTTCTTTATTAAGTTGGGTGATAAAGATATTTCCCGTAGTGAATGTTTTAAATATCTTAAATCGATAGTTCAAAAAAATGAGGTATTGAAAAAGATGGTGACACATAGAATCCAAGCGGGTTGGCTGAAGTGGAGAGGCGCATCAGGGATCTTGTGTGGTCGTAAAGTACCATTAAAACTTATGAGCAAGTTCTATTGTACTGCGATTAGACCAGCAATGCTCTATGGTTCTGAGTGTTGGGCAGCGAATTGTGTACATGAGCAAAAAATGGGAGTTGCAGAGATGAGAATGCTTAGGCGGATGTGTGGACACACGAGACTGGATAGAATTAGGAATGAATGTATCAGGGATAAGACAGGAGTAGCACCAATTGCAGAGAAGATACGAGAGGCTCGACTAAGATGGTTTGTACACATACAAAGAAGACCATTAAAGGCACATATTAGGCGTTGTGAGAGTCTAGTCACTAGGCATGTTAAATGAGGGAGGGGTAGACCAATAAAGACTTGGAATGAAACTATAAGGAAAGATATGATGTACTTAGGCATTAGTGAGATTATGACACGAGATAGGGCACAATGACGACAAAGGATCCATATAGCCGACCCAACTTAGTGGGATAAAAGCTTGAGTGTTGTTGTTTGTTTTTGTTGTATGTTTGTTATGTACCCAATTTATTTACCATTACTTAGTTTACTTCTTATTGTGGGACCCGGTCGGACTGCTGATTTGTTATTAAACTAGATTGAGGAGTTATAATTAGTATCAGAGCTAGGTTTATGATCTCATGACCCAGAAAATTCACAGAGCCTTAGGATTTCTTCGGATTCACTCTTTCGACGATAGAGTCAACAAATTTTATCCAGCTTTCAATTGTGCATGTGCTTAAGAATATCTCTTATAGTAGATCCTTCATTTATGTCACGGGCATCAATAACTTCATTCCTTACGTCTTATAGGCACCGCGTAACAGTGAGGCGGGCGAGCCTTCTCAGCAGAACACAACTCCGGAAAGAGTAATGGATGACAATAGTACACCCGCAGCACCCGCAGCACTAGTAGCATCAGTTGTCCCAGACCCGATAGACATGACCGCTAGTATTGCTAGGGCGGTGGTCTTAGCCATGGTGGAATTCAGAAATGCATTGTCTAATACAGATCCAGCAACATATCCTATGAAAGCTGTTGGGGACTTAGAAATTGAGCGTTACTTGAGGAATTTTTTGTGATCTCCACCCCTCAAATTACAATGGGGAAGAGACGCTGATGGAGACTGTTGATTGGTTGATAAAGACTCGTGACTTACTTGAGGTGATGGAGTGCCCAGAGAACAAGAAGGTTTCATTAACGGGTTTTCTCCTGAGAGGGTTGGTCCATCAGTGGGGGACCAGGCACTTAGCGGACGACCCCGCTCGTAACTTAGTTTAGAATTTTCTTTCCTTGGTATTATTTATCCTTTAGCGTAATGACATTGTGATCTCCAATGTGGTCAGGTCGTACCACAGATATGTTCACGAGAATGACTTCTCGACGGCACTAGCTAGCTAGTTTGTTCCCACGTCCGAGCGCTACAGTATCCAGGAGAAGGACCTTAAGCTTATTCAAGGGGAGAGAGCAGTGGTAGTATATGAGCGGGAGCTGACCCATTTATCTCAATATGCGGGCACGATGTTAGGGAACGAGAACAAAAAGTGTAGCCGTTTTATGGATGGCCTGCGAGATTCTTTGAGGCAGCCTTTGATGACGATGGTCAATGTTGATTACAAGAGTTCAATGGACATTGCAAGGAAGTTGGAAGCTGACCAGCAGAAGGTTCAAAAGCGCAACAACTTCCGATCGAAGCAACCTCAAGATGCACACTCAACAGCAGCAGCATAACAAGAATAGTCAAGGCAGGAACTGGAATAAGAATCAAAGGTTTGATGGTAGGAGAGGTGAACAGACCGAGGGCCAGAATTAAGGATTACCCTCTCCTACCATCTGGGTGAGTGTTTGGCTACTGCATGGGTATGTTATAAGTGTCAGCAACCGGGACGCATAGCCCGCTACTGCCATCGAGCTACCGTGAACCAGGTAATTTAGGCTTTGTTTGGCGCGGCGTTGTCAGAGTGGGGTGCCGCAGTTTTTGAAAATGTCGCGCCAAACATATTTTTTGTGAAGGCGATTGGAGTCGTTGTCGCTCCCAAATCGCCCTTTTACGTGATTCTGGAGTCGCGAAAATTTATCGTAACTCCAGAAATCGCGCCTCCCCCGCTACTCTATGTCCGTCGCAGAGAGTCGCAAACCACGGGAATCTTCCCCGTCACGGTCGACGACCACCTTCCCCGTCACGTCCAGCTTCAGAAATCTCGCCTCCCTTGTTGCTCCAACTCTCGCCATCCCCATCACGGTCAGCGACCACCTTCCCCATCACGGTCGGCGACCACCTTCCTCGCCGAGGAACCGGCGTCGACATCCATTACTGTGGATCATTAGCTTCTTCTGGCATCTTGGAAGGGGGCTACGATGGAAATTGAGTGACGGGGATGGCGAGAAGTTGAGTGTGGTGGAGTGAGATCTGAATAGTGTTTGTGTTAGGGTTTTTTGTTGAGAGAGATCTGATTAGGGTTTGTGGATCTGATTCTGATTTTTTTTTGTGGTTAGGATTTTTTTTGTTAGGGTTTTTTTGTTATGATTCTGGTTTTTTTTTTGTGGTTTGATTCCTAAGTTCAGATTTTTGTTATTTTGGCTAAGGTTTGTGGGGTAACAAGATGCAGGAGATGAGGCAGAAACAACACTGCAAACGCTGTTCTTCCAAACAGTTTTACAGATTCTGCCACAACTCTGCAAAACAGTTGATTATTCCATCACTGCTTATCACCACTGCTTCTTCAGTCAATGCAGCAGCGCCAAAAAAAGCCTTAAGCTTTAGTGTTTGATCATTTTAAAAATAAATATATCTTCTTCACCTTAGTTTGATAAACGTAACTCATACTTGTAGTCGAAGTTTGGGGTTGGTGGCCCTAGTAGAGTTGACAAGGGAAAAGCACCAATGGGTTCTAACGTGAAACCAACTCTGAGACGAGATCCGGTGCAACCCAGAGCTTATGAGCTTGGCCAGCAGGAAGCCAAGGAGCAGGAAGATGTCGTGACAGGTATGTCTTTGTCATATAGATAACTTAATTTAATCATCCTTAGTGGCACTGTTAATTTCATTGTTCAAACATTCATGTAGGCATACTTATTATTCATAATGTACCCTCCACGATTCTCTTTGACACGGGCATTTCGCACTCGTTCATAGCAGAATCTCTAGTGTGTAGGCTGGGTTTAGAAATTCTTCCGGAGTCAGCATAGTTAGAGGTTATGATGCATAATGCATCTTTCCTCCAAACCAGAGATAAGTGTAGGGTATCAGTGCATTTTGGAGAAGCGGAAATCGTTATATAAGTTTTGTTATTTCCTATTGCGGGTTTTAATTTGATTGTGGGTATGGACTAGTTATCAGTTGTAAGCGTCAAGATAGACTGCAAGGATGAGCAGATACAATTCGAATTACCCAACCAGGTCGTCGTTACCTTCCAGGGCATGAAAGGAGTCGCTAAGTTAATTAGCTCCTCCATCAAGGCTGTCAGATGCATTAGCAAATGTAGTGAACCTTCATGGTGTTGATGAATGATGAAGTCAAGGCCGATTGCTAGAGCCTAGAAGTACCTGTGATACGGGAATTTCTTGATGTCTTCCCAAAGGAATTACCCGGTGTCCCTGCTACTAGAGAGATTGACTTCCAAATCGACCTTCTATCTGGATCTGCACCAGTGGCCAAGTCTCCTTATCACATGGTTCCCGGATAACTCGCAGAGTTGAAGATTCAATTGTAGAAGTTGCTCGGCTTGGGTTTTATTCGGCCCAGCACTTCGTCTTAGAGTGCGTCAGTTTTGTTTGTCAAGAAGGATGGAAATCTGAGCTTGTGCATAGACTGTCGCGAACTGAACAAGTTGACAGTTAAGAATAAGTATCTTATCCCCAGGATTGACGACTTATTTGACCAGCTTGAGGGATCTTGCACGTTCTCCAAGTTAGATCTAAGGTCAGGCTACCATCAGTTGAAGATTCAAGATGTGGACATTCAGAAGATGGTGTTCAGTACCAGATACAGACACTATAAGTTCGTGCTCATGTCGTTCGGGCTGACCAATGCTCCGTCCGCTTTTATGGATCTGATGAAATAGGGTTTTTCAGGAATTCCTGGATCATTTTGTTATCATATTCACAGACGACACGCTTAGGAAGAATCAGCTTTATGTTAAATTTTCTAAGTGCGAGTTCTGGCTTTCAGAGGTTGCATTTTTGGGACACATTATCAGTCAAAGAGGTCTCGACGTCGACCCGAATAAAATAGAAGCAATAAATGATTGGCCGAGATCGAAGGCAGTTACGGAGGTCCGCAGTTTTTTGGGTTTAATAGGGTACTACAAGAGGTTCATTAAGGACTTCTCGAGGATAGATTTGTCTTTGACTTCGCTCACCAGAAAGGGTAAAGCCTTTAGTTGGGCAGTTGAGTGTGAGCTGGCTTTTGAAGAGTTGAAAACCAAGTTGATGACCATCCCGATTCTAAGTTTACCATCAGGGTCAGATGGATTTCAAATTTTTAGGAACGCCTTGGGTCAAGGTTTGGGTTGTGTGTTTATGCAGCATAGAAAGGTCATAGCCTTCGCCTCCAGACAGTTAAAGGTTCATGAGAAGAACTATCTTGTGCATGACTTGGAGCTAGCAGCAGTCATTCACGCTTTGAATATTTGGATGCACTATCTCTATGGAGTTCGTTGGGATATTTTCACTGAACACAAAAGTCTCAAGTACATCTTTGATCAGCAAAGACTCAATATGAGGCAGCGGAGATGATTAGACTTTCTGTCAGACTATGATGTGGATATCCAGTACCACCCGGGGAAAGAAAACGTGATAGCAGATGTGCTTAGCCGAAGAGGTTCGAGTTATTCCCTTCTTACTCAGCAAAAGGAACTGGTACGGGATTTGGAGAGACTAGAGATCAGTATTGTGTCACGCTCCAATTTTGGTTCAGCAAGTTTAAATTGGATGAAAATCACTTGTGATATCAAAGATAGAATCAGAATAACTCTACCCTTAGATCCGAAGATGGCCGAGATTTGGGATTTGACTAAGGCAGACAAGAAGGAGAAGTTCAATATTCAGGAGGGTTTACTGTTGAATGATAGAAGGATGTGCGTTCCAGATGTCAGCCACCTCCGAGATGGCATACTGTTTGAGGCCCACAATTCCAGACATTAGATACATCCGGGTAACACAAAAATGTATGCAGATCTTAAAAAGATAGTTTGGTGGTCAGGTTTGAAGAGTCAATGTTGTTAAGATCTCGATTTTGATCGTAAGATCGAACGATCTTACTAGTTTTACGGGGAAAATGAGTCACGAGCTATGCTGGATCGGGTTCCCTGCAGAAACGCCAGGATCGGCGTTTAAGATCGTAGGATCGTGCGATTCTACGATCATTTTCGATCCCAACATTTAAATCCCGCGCATCCCTATTTCTTCCCAATCCGCATTCTAGGTCTTCTTCTTCTTCACTGCAGCTAGGTCTTCTTCTTCACCGCACCTAGGTCTTCTTCTTCTTCACCGCAGCTAGGTCTTCTTCTTCTTCTTCATCTTCACCGCAGCTAGGTCTTCTTCTTCTTCATCGCAGCTAGGTCTTCTTCTTCTTCTTCACCGCAGCTAGGTCTTCTTCTTCTTCACCGCAACTAGGTCTTCTTCTTCTTCTTCACCGCAGCTAGGTCTTCTTCTTCTTCACCGCAGCTAGGTCTTCTTCTTCTTCACCGCAGCTAGGTCTTCTTCTTCTCCTTCTTCTTCTCCTTCTTCTCCTTCTTCGTCTGCTTCTTCCCCTTCTTCTTCCCCTTCTTCTTCTTCTCCTCCTCCTTCTTCTCCTCCTTCTCCTCCGTCTTCTCCTCCTTTTGCTGCTTCTTCTCCTTTGCTTCTTCTCCTTTGCTTCTTCTCTTCCTTCTTCTTCTCCTTCTTCTCCTCCTTCTTCTCCTCCTTCTTCTCCTCCGTCTTCTCCTCCTTCTTCTCCTCCTTCTTCTGCTTCTTCTCCTTTGCTTCTTCTCCTTTGCTTCTTCTCCTTCTTCGTCTGCTTCTTCTCCTTCTTCGTCTGCTTCTTCCCCTTCTTCTTCCCCTTCTTCTTCTGTGTCCAGATTTCGCAGCAGGCAATACCGCAGCTAGGTCATCCCCGATCCCTATTTCTTCCCAGCAGTCGCAGCAGGTCTTCTTTCTGATCCCTATTTCTTCCCAGCAGTCGCAGCAGGCAATCCCTATTTCTTCTTTCTGATTTCTGATTTCCTGATTCCTCTGTGTCCAGATTTCGCAGCAGGCAATACCGCAGCAAATCTTCTTCTTCCATCTTCCTCTGTATACTCTAATGCTTATAGCCTTATACAGTTATACTATTGTGTCTTCATTGGGTTTATAGTTTATATTATTATGTTTAATGCTTATATCATTAGGTTTATGTCCAGATTTCACACTAATCTGGATAGAATTCCTATCCAGATTTTCACACTAATCTGGACAGAAATTTGTCCAGATTTGTGTGAAAATCTGGATAGAAATTCTGTCCAGATTTCACACTAATCTGGATAGAATTCCTCTCCAGATTTTCACACTAATCTGGAAAAAAATTCTGTCCAGATTTGTGTTAATGTCAGTGTGTGATTTGTGTGATTTGTGTGTGTAAATGTTAATTTGTTCTTACAAGTTACAACTTCTTTAATTTGTACAAAACAATTGATTGACTGTAGTGTTGAATAGGTTGACTGTAGTGTTAATAATGGCGTCAAGTGGTGGTTCAAATAGTGCATCTGGGATCAATATTGTTGATGCTCGCATTGGATCTAGAACGCAAAAGACTGTTGCAGGAGCTAAAAGTGATGTTGGATGGAAGTATGGCATTCCAGTAGAGGGAGATATAAGGAAAATACAATGCAAATTTTGTCAGAAAGTGGGGACCGGAGGAATATATCGGTTAAAATATCATTTGGCTTTTGATTTGATGGTTGAAAGAGATGAAGAAGCTTTTGGGGAAAATTTAAATTTTGACTTGAGTGATTTTTTTTAAAGTAGGATTGAACACTATTGACTTTTTGGAATGTAATATTTTAATGTGATGGTATTGTATGCGACTATGCATCTATGTCTTTTATATTAATATTTTGATGTGATGGTATCATTGGTAATTTGGTATGGTATGTAATATTATATTTTTAGTTGATGGTATGTAGATTAATACATATTTATCATGTTTTTGATTTAATTTTTATTAAAATACGATCTTGCGATCTGTGTCGATCCTACGTTTTACGATCTTAGGGATGCCTCCCGATCTTAGTTAAGATCTCAATCTTCACAACATTGTGAGGAGTGATGTTGCAGAGTATGTTGGGAATTGTGAAACATGTAAATTAGTTAAAGTTGAGTGCCAGAGGCCGGGAGGAAAGTTGCAGCATTTACCCATTCCAGAGTGAAATTTCGAGGATATATTGATGGATTTTGTCCATGGCCTTCCTAGATCGTAGAGTGAGAATGATTCCTTATGGGTTATAGTTGACTGTCTCTCTAAAGTTGTCCATTTCATTCCTAATAAGAGGACGAATCAGGGTCCGAGATTGACGCGGTTGTATGTAGATGGGATTGTCTGACTGCATGGTGTTCCCAAGACTATAGTTTCAGATAGAGATGGCATGTATACTTTGAAGGAGTGGAG
The DNA here is from genome assembly GCA_039513925.1 of Platanthera zijinensis. Taxonomy (NCBI): domain Eukaryota; kingdom Viridiplantae; phylum Streptophyta; class Magnoliopsida; order Asparagales; family Orchidaceae; genus Platanthera; species Platanthera zijinensis. The sequence continues at coordinate 15,540,185 of CM077087.1, forward strand.
ATACGTTCAAGAGCGGTTGGGCACTAAATTACATTTCAGTGCCGTTTTCATCCCCATACAGATGGGCAGACCGAACATACGAATAGTACTGTGAAATATATGATTCGAATGTGTATTTTAGATTTTGGAAGAAAGTGGGAGAAGCATGTCACTCTGGTTGAGTTCTCCTACAATAGCAACTTCCAGGAAAGTATTGGGATGGCCCCTTTTGAGGCATTGTATAGCAGAAGCTATCGAACAATGTTGTGTTGGGCAGAAAGTGAAGAAAGATCTTCTATCAAAGAAGCTTGAATTGACAAGACCACGGATCGAATCAAGCTCATCCAAGAGCGTATGAAAATAGCTCGGGATCGTCAGGCCAAATATTATGACCAGAGGCACAAGGCAGTGAAAGTAAGCGTTGGAGATTATGTTTATGTGAAGTTCATACCAGTTATAGGAGTCTCTCGAATCAAGCAGATGAAGAAATTGAGTCTTACGTTTGTTGGTCCATTCGAGGTACTGGAACACGTTGGTGAGGTTGTTTATAGATTGGCCCTACCTGAAGAAATGAGTGGTCTACATAATGTATTTCACGTCTCTTATTTGAGGAAAGCATTCAGAAATCCTAGTCAGATAATCAATATTGAAGAATGCATCAATCGAATCCAATCTCACTATCAGTGTTAAACCAGTCAGAATAGTGGACTCAATGATTCAGAAGCTCAGGAGCAGAGAGATCCCGTTTGTAAAAGTCATTTGGATAAAATATGGTCGACTAGAGTATTCTTGGGAGCGATAGGATGAACTCCGAAACAATAAAAATTATGCTTTCCTTTTTGACTCGGGTATGTTGGTAATTTTCGAGGATGAGAATTGTATTAGGAGGGGAGATTTGTAACAACCATAATTTTAGTACAAAAATTAAATTTAATTGCAGGGCCCGATCGCAGGTGAAATTGATCGAGCAAATATCGTATCGAGGTAAGGCATATGATTATTTTATCGCACATTAATAAATAAATAAGTTGTCGTTACTATTATTTTTCGACGCTTTACGACGTGAGGGCATAACACAAATTCTATGTGTTTAAGTGTAGTGGCAAATTTTGTAATAATGCTTAAATGTTTAATTTCCCAAGTCAAACGGTGTTAAACCTTTCCCTCACCACAGCAGTTACCGCTTGCATTTAATACCTCGTGTATATTTCAATCCTGAAATTGTCGCACCCCCCCCCCCCCCAATTTTTTTAACCCATGCGGTTCCTCCGCAAGCCCTCCTTCACGTCCCCTCATCTTTCTCCCGTGACCACGTCGTACTTCCTCTCGCGCTCCCTGTCTGACTGGTCGGCGGAAGTGCTCGTCCCTTTTTCCCCTTCCAAAACCCTAGGCACTAATTCCTTGCAGTTCCAGGACGTCGGTCGATTTCTTTTGAGGTTACCTTGGTGCAAGGTTTCTCCTTCAAGTGTGATTTGAGGCAGGTTTTAGTCTGAGGCTAGTGTGTCCTAATTTCCCGTCTTTTTCTTCGAAATACTTAGTGTTAGGACTCTTGTTCTCCCCTTTTCAGAAGACGGGAGTGGGTTCGTCCTCTGCTACAAGAGATTGTCTCTCCAGCCCTAGGTGAGGCCAAAACTTCTTATTGCAGTCCTTTCCCAGCAATACCTCTTCAATAATGACAATTTCTTATTTATATATTAGCCCATTTCTATAACGTTATTGTTCTGAATATTCGATAAAGTTCCATTATATGGTCAAGTTCCATTATATGGTCAAGTTCCAATATATGGTCGAGTTCCAATATATTAACGGATCTCTGGTGCAGATGTTTGTTAGACAACCTCCAATTAGACGTCTTTTCCATTTGAGAAATTATAACCCCCCCCCCCCCCCACTACTAGACAAGTGGTAAGTTCCTTGTCTCCACTATGAAACAATCTTTCTTTTGACAAGATAAATACTTATATTTGCCTTTTTAGGACGTTAAAGTAAAGAAGCATCCTTATAAATTGGAGATCCTGTTAGGGCTTCGAAATATTTTATATAGAAACATCCCACCGTGTCAGATGTATGAGTGTCACAATGTCGCAGTAAAAAATTCTTATTCTTTCTGGCTAGATATGTCAATAGCATGCATAGTAATGTTTGTTGTAATTCAGTAAAATTATTATGGTTATATGAAACTTATGCTCACATAAATATTTGAATGTGGGGGATGTTGATCATTTAGATATAAATTTCTAGTTGAGTATTTAATAAGCGACAACACCTAAGATATGTAGATTAATACATAAGCAGAGTAGCACTAGATAGATTATGATTAGTGGGAATGTTTGAGATCATCTCTCGTGCTCTTGGGGCATAGTATACGCTATGAGCCTTAAATCTTGTGAAGATATCATTTCCTTTTAGAAATGTAGTAGATTCGAGTTCGTGTCTGTGAGACACAAAAACACATGAGTTCGTTAGTTGGGACTCAGATCGTTAGATTAGATTTGCGCTTTAGAAGCTACTATGTCTAGAATTTATAGAAGGACAAACATAAACCATTTAAAACTCAAGTATAAACCGTAGTCTAGCAACTCTTTAGTCAACCAGTTTTCAAAACATTAGCAGAGATGCCTACTATGAACAAACTATAAGAGTAATTTATGTTGCCGATATTATTTAAGGAGAACGTGCATAGTATGCAAACACATAATTTTCTTCAGTATAAAAAATTTATTTTAGAAAGCATGCATTCTTACTTTTTCAACTTATTTATTTTAGTGTCACTAGGAGGAATAGATTTTCTTACTCTTCCACTGAACCGACCCGTTTTCGGGCATGTTTTTACAGGGGACTCGGGTGAGAAGTTGCGCCTAGGATGAGCGTTTATGTGTAGTTGTTCTTATCGTTTGTTTCTCATTCGGTTGTCTTTCCTTCCTGTACTGTACTATTTTTCTTCCACGTACATTATGTAGCTTATTTGTTTGTGAGTTTTTATGTATCAGACATTTTATAATACTTCAAATGTACGGTTCACTTTATCTATCTAGTTGGCTCTGTGAATTCAGTTTGTTGAAGTACACTTTTACTCTTAGTTGTATTTGTTTACTTTCACTGTAAGTATGCTTTCTGTACTTTTTTTAAAATCATGTCTGTTATGTACCAATTTATTTACCGTTACTTAGTTTCTTTCTTATCGCGGGACTCGGTCGGACTGCTGATTTGTTGTTAAACTAGGTTGGGGCGTTACAGAAGGCTCCTTATGTGAGTTGGGGGTAGGGTGATCTTGCGTCCCTTATCATAAAATACACACGTGTTCATCCTACCATAACATGTGGCATCTCGATCATAAAACCAAGGCCTACCCAAAAATACGTGTGAGACGTCCATGGGGATTACATCACACCAAACTCGATTCTCAAACGAGGCTAGGGTAATAGGCACAAAGCATCGTTGAGTGACCTGAATAGCAGTCTTATTCACCCAAATAACTTGGTAAAGGTGTGGATGGGTTTCAAGTTGCATTCTCATATGATATAGCCTCTTCTGGGCAACTAGGTTTACACAACTTCTGCTATTTATAGCAAACTTGCAAGCACCACACGCACAAGAGAAAAATGTATAGAAAATGGTGGTTCATTTCCAATTCTCATCAGTGTGGAGTATGTAGCAAACGGTGGATAACGTCGATCTCAAGTCCACGGTCTATCTCATCCTCCCAACCCTCTTCTATAGTCAAGGCAATATCTTCTGCAAGTGACTCTACTGACTCGGTATCTATGTTATCAAAGGCGCAAGGTGCATAGAGGTGCAAAGGGGTCGTGGAGCCTAGGTGCAAGGCGCAAGGAGCGGGCGCGCGGCTGAAAGTGAGCGAACTGGGCGCCCAATTCGCTGCAACTGAGCGAACTGGGCGCCCAGTTTGCTGCAACTGAGCGAATTGGGCGCCCAGTTCGCTCAGTTGCAGCGAACTGGGCGCCCAATTCGCTGCAACTGAGCGAACTGGGCGCCCAATTCGCTGCAATGAGAAAACAAGTAATTTTGAATCTCCCTTATTTTGATGGATAAATAAATTATTTATACATACGAGTTTTTTGTAAGAGAATAATATAGGAAATCAGTTTGACATAAGTAATATAAGTTAGTAATTTGTTGTAAGCATTATATGATGTGTATGGATTTTAAGATGGATTTGATCAGATTATTGCCTTTGTCATGATCTTGTACTTTTAGTTAATGAATAAGGTGAAATGTGGTTGTCTTTGGTTACCATGTAAATTGATTAGCAATTCTACAAATGTAGATTTAAGCCCATGAATGGAAGAGGAGCGGCGAGCTTTTGATATGATGATCTTATTGGTTATTGTGAGAACCCGCCCACCCATATCGCATCTCAAAACCCAGGTATTGAGATGAATGGTGGCGGGGTACATAAACACCGAGGACCAAGCGCTGCGAGCGATGTGGGACTAATCCCAACCACAGGACCGCGGGGATATTCCGCCACAGGGGGCCCACCGGGGTCAACACCCAGACAGGAACGCGATGGGGAAAGCCACGGGGTGGGTCCCACACACACGTGTCCTGCTGGCAAATTACTCCAACACACCCCCGCAGCAGGACAACCATCCTCTGATACCATGTGAGAACCCGCCCACCCATATCGCATCTCAAAACCCAGGTATTGAGATGAAGGGTGGCGGGGTACATAAACACCGAGGACCAAGTGCTGCGAGCGATGTAGGACTAATCCCAACCACAGGACCGCGGGGATATTCCGCCACAGGGGGTCCACCGGGGTCAACACCCAGACCAGGAACGCGATGGGGAAAGCCACGGGGTCGGTCCCACACACACGTGTCCTGCTGGCAAATTACTCCAACACACCCCCGCAACAGGAAAACCATCCTCTGATACCATGTGAGAACCCGCCCACCCATATCGCATCTCAAAACCCAGGTATTGAGATGAAGGGTGGCGGGTACATAAACACCGAGGACCAAGCGTTGCGAGCGATGTGGGACTAATCCCAACCACAGGACCGCGGGGATATTCCGCCACAGGGGGTCCACCGGGGTCAACACCCAAACCAGGAACGCGATGGAGAAAGCCACGAGGTCGGTCCCACACACACGTGTCCTGCTGACAATTTACTCCAACACACCCCCGCAGCAGGACAACCTCCCTCTGATACCATGTGAGAACCCGCCCACCCATATCGCATCTCAAAACCCAGGTATTGAGATGAAGGGTGGCGGGGTACATAAACACCGAGAACCAAGCGCTGCGAGCGATGTGGGACTAATCCCAACCATAGGACCGCGGAGATATTCCGCCACAGGGGGCCCACCGGGGTCAACACCAAGACCAGGAACGCGATGGGGAAAGCCATGGGTCGGTCCCACACACACGTGTCCTGCTGACAAATTACTCCAACAGTTATATGTAGATTCCTTCAATTTTCTCAGTCTGCATTCTGCAAATTTTTTATTACAATTATCACTTTTTTGATGTTTATGTGTGTTGCATGATATTTTGCAGTCTGTTGCACTCACAGTTGATGGTGATGTGGGTGCTGTTAAAAGTAGATATTGAATGGTATAACGCATGTTGGTTTATAGAGGGTAAGTTTTTTTTTTTGAAATGTTAAAATCTATGCATCCAACTTGTATTGATTGGTTGTAGGTGGAGGGGCATGATTTATACAATGTGCGCACAAGACTATGAGTTTTTTAATGTGAGATTATATTTTTTTCAACATGTCCTCGTCGTGTGTTTTGTATATGGCAATTAATACATAGTATTTTCTTAATATGGTGGTGTAGGAGTGGGGCGTTAGACCTGGCCTGCAATATAAGGTTAGAATTTAAACTGATAAGTCGAAACTAATATATTGTCAATGGGGGAGATTAAAGTTCCGTTTGGCACGGTGGTGGCAGTCTTGAATGAAGTAGTTACGAACATTTCATGAACACTCGACCCCACCTATCGAACTTTATCCATTTTTATGTTCAAAATTAGTTTTTTTCCTTAGTGGTAGTTTTGTCGGTTATCATGTCAATGGAAGAGAATTAGAAGCATGGAAAAAAAGTAATGGAAAAGAATAGATGATAGCAAGAATACCTGCACCGGAGAGATTTTGAATGGAAGAGGAGCGGCGGGCAGCGAACTTTTGAACGGAAGAGGAGGGGGGGACAAATTTCGAGCAGCGGGGGAGAGCTTCTGACGGCGCGGGCGTGAAAGGGAAAAATGAGCCCTAGACTTCTTATGAGACCGGAAAACCCTAAACCTCTAATTAAACTGAACCGGCAGCAAAGGCTCAAAATCAGACCGGAAATCTCCAGGCGCGCCTAATGTGCACCTAGAAGGCACACAAGGGGTGCGCCAAGGCGCGCCTGAGGCACTTCGCCCGCCTCGACCATGCTTAGGTGTCGTGGGTTGTGTCTGGTGCACCCGGCGCCTCAGGCCCTCGCCTTGACAACATAGATCGGTATTAAGGCCATGGTCTTCCTTAAGAAGTAGATTCAATGTGGGGCACGATGACGCTACATGGCCTCTATCCTGACATCGATAATATTGGATTCCTTTGGTCTACGGGGCCCAGTGACAGTGGATTTTCCCTTCGTGCCAACGGAAGCACGAGTAAGCATGGATGGACTACGTCCCTGCAAGGGAGGCCTCCTAGGTATAAAACTATTAGACTGCGGGTTAGGTCGCCTTGGACCTAAAGTACGTAAGTATTGTTCTTATTCTAATGCGAGCTGGAAGATCAACTCGACCGCCTCCAGATGGTGGGAAATAAGTTCCCTACGAATGTTTGTCGTTAACTAGGTCCAAAACTGGGAGGTTGTCATTGTATGCTCCTCGATGATATCACTCAGAAAGACGAGCTCGTCAAAGCAAATCATATACTCTACTACATTAAGGGTTCTCTGGCGTAAAGCTTGGAGTTGATCTAGAAGCTAGTTTTGATATGAATCGGGTAGATATTTTCTGAGTTTTTGTTTCATATCATCTCATCATCGGGTGATAGGATAACATCCCTCTCTGTCTAAGCAGCGCACAAGATTCGTCCAAAACAATTTAGTTTGCCCATGTAATTTCATTTTGGCAAACAAAACTCGTCTCTCATCAGTCATCTCGTACTAAGCAAAATAATTATCTATGTCTAAAAGTGAATCACTAAAGGCTTTCAGATCCAAACGGCCATCGTAGGATGGCGCGTCAATACATATGTGGCGCGTGATATCATCATCCTCAATATAACCTCTCTGGGGCTCATGACAATCCATGTCATCAACATCTCTACGATGGTTGAACTATGGGCGGAGAACAGCACAATCTCTATAAAAGGGATACCGGGATTGAGATCGTCCTTCTTGAGGGTGTTGATCGACCCACTATTGGATCTCTTTGACGCTCATAGGTTGACTTTGGTCCCCCTTGGAAGATTAGGGAAGAGCTAGGGAAAAAGGATTTGTGAAATATGATCACGATATCCCTCTACAATGTCTCTCGCAATGAATAACTTGTGGCCAAACAGCTTCCCAAGGATGAGGGTTCCTAAGAGGAGTGAGGATTCCAAATTATTCTCTAAGTTCATCAAATTGTGTGTTCATTTGATCGAAGCGATTAGCCAAAACATTTTGAAAATCGGACAACGATATATCGGTGTTTGAACTGGTAGTAGCTTGGGTATCTATGGGAAGAGATCATGTCATGATATTTTTTTGGATGAAAAATAGGTTTTGTTGTTTAGTAAAAGATGGTTGAAAAGATAGGTTAACATGATTTTCTTTAATATTACTAATGCTGCAAAACTGATGTTGGGTAAGAATGTGTTATGGGTCTAAGTTTTGAGGGAAGAACGACATTTTTCGCTGAAAAATAGGCTTTGTTGTTTAGTAAAAGATGGATGAAAAAATAGGTTAACATGATCCTTTAACATTACTAATGTTGCAAAACTAGTGTTGGGTAAGATTGTAATATGAATCACACGCCGTCAGTTATCTAGCAATTATGTTATTAGGAGACTTTATGTATCATGTCAAGTTGTATCTCTCAAGTCTTATTGAGAGAAGTTGTATGAGTCGAGTCGAGTCGAGTCCTAGTTACAAGCTATTAGTGTCTTAGTGTTTTAATGTGTGTGCATCTCTTTATATTGGGTATTTACGTCCATGCCATCGGGGTATTATATAAGGGGACTTCGGGTCATGTATTTAGTATAAAAGAATTAAATCAATTTCTCTATCTCTATAACTCTTATACTTCTCTCTTGAATCTCTTCCTCTTCTCATCTTCTAATCAATTCTAGGGTTACCCCTTGTATCTCCTCTCCTCCTAAATAAGCACATAACATCTTGGTATCAGAGCTTTCATTCTTCTCTTTTCTTCCTGCTGCAATCAACACCCGATACTTCTCCTTCCAACTAAAATTGTTGGAATTAGAGCTACATCGCGCAAGTTGATGTGTGCGTTGTTGCATCACCCTAAGCCATCTTCCTGTTGAGCTCAACTGGCTCGTTTCCTCCATTGATCACGTCGACGATCTTACGATCCGCCATCTTCCCATCTATCTGCCATCTTTCGCGCTCGTCCAACTCACATCGATGATCCTATGATCCTCCTCTTCCGCTGCAAGCCAAGACAATCCTACGATCCTCATCCTCATTACGATCTCGTCCACAGATCAACCCATCTGGGGACGACGAGCCCTCTCATGTGTCCCCCGTCGACAACAACCCCTGGTGCAATAATTCTCCAAATCAACCAACAACCGACAACTGCTGGTCTTCCCGGTTCCTTGACAACGCTCAAGCCTCCTCGACCACCTTCCGGCCATCTCTAGGCATTTACAATTGATTATGAGCAGTCATGAACTACTTCCAACATTTGACTTGTTTCTCCTCCACAGAACCCATTCCTTACTCCATTTTTTATGCTACTTCCTCAAGCACAACAGCAGGAACTCTTTTCTCTTAACCAATCTCCTCATCTTCACCTTCTTCATTCTTATTTGGAAGTTTCATATTCCCCTACTCAAATCAATTAATTAGGTGGGGCATGCAAATCAATGCTTCGGAAGAGGCCGCCCTCCGTCCAATGATATGGGAGATGTTGGCTACCATGTCGCGCCTCAACGACCACATCAACGGATTGGTGTTGTCGAGCCATTTTGAAGCTCTGCTTTCCTCTAACGCGGTCGTCATCCCAGCCAGAACATGTTGCCACCTCGTCCATCTCAGTTTGGTCGGTCCTAGCACCATCGACGAGTTTCCCTCTGAGGTCGCCTATTACATTGTTGCAACTCCTACCACTCTTGAACCTGGCAGACCGCCTCCAGACGCAGCTTCCACCGCCCCCGTAGTCGATTCCACAATAGCAGTCGTCGCACCCACTGCCGCCCGACGAAGATCCCACCACCGCTCTTCGTACTTTTTGTCATTCCACTGTTACCTCCAGTTGTTCCACCCCGCAATTTCCACCACCGGCATGGTCGCCTCCCAGCCTAGTGGTGCCGCCATTGTCAATCCCTGCGATCCCCCCCACAACCTTTGCTTTGGCCACCTGCACTGTCGGCCCCTCTAGATCCATTCCATCTGCCGACCAATTCCTAATCAGTACTGCTTCTTCTCATCTTCGTAGATCACATACAACCTAGTCTTCCGCCGCCATGCCCGCAACCACCGGGCATCCTTACCCCTCGTCTGGATATTATGCACGGGCAGGGTTGTTCACGAACCGAATCGAATCGAATATCTCTTCAATCGAAACCAAATTTCACATATATTGCAGAGATTCGGATTCGGATTTGTTCGAATATTCGGATTCGAATTCGATATGAAATGTTGGATTCGAATTCGGGTTCGAATTAAGTTTCGAATTCGGACTCGAACACGGATTCGAATTCAAATTCAAATTTTTCTTTTAGAAATAATTAAATATATAATTTTATTTAAGTAATTTTACTATTCGCAAACTATTCGCGAATGCTTCGAATAGGGATAAACTTATTCGGATTCGGATTCGAAAATTATTCAAATCCGAATTTGGATTCAAATCCGGATTCGAATTCGAAAATTACAAATATTTATCGAATTATTCACGAACAATACTATTTGTTAACAGCCCTATGCACGGCCTACCGTTCAATGCAACTTTCACTATAGTGGCGCGTTACCAGACGTTGTTTTGGCGGAAGTCAAAGAGCTTGATGATCAATTCATCCAAGTACTGTTCGAGCTTGAGTGCAAGCTTAATTTAAACGACGAGTAGAATGTTATGGGTCTCACGCCGTTAGTTCTACGTTATTAGAAGTCTTTATGTATCAAGACAATTGTACCTCTCGAGTCATATTGAGTCGAGTTGTATGAGTCGAATCGAGTCGAGTCGTAGTAACGGGTTATTAGTGTCTTAGTGTTTTAATGTGCAAGCATCTCTTTATATTGGGTATTTACACTCATGCCATCAGGGTCTTATATGACAGGACGTTGGGTCATGTATTTGGTATGAAAGAATTAAGTCAATTTCTCTCTCTTCCTCTTCTCCTTCTCTCTCTAGCCTCCTCTCTTCGTCTTCTCATCTTCTTCCCATTCTAGGGTTACCTCTTGTATCTCATCTCCTCCTAAATAAGCACATAACAGATTGCTGACATTATGAAGCTTTTGAGTTATTTTCAAATGTTGTCGTATAAAATAGACTCTCATTTTGGAAAAACATCACACGTGCTACTAATGTTCGCAAAAAAAATGAAATTTTTTCTACCTTTCTATTATTGCTATTTTTCATTGATTTTCTTATTTATACAATGGACTCATCTAGTAAGCTTGCTAGCTTTGGACCAACTAATGATCCGGTGGTGGCTCGTCTTCCACCGTGGTAATATCCAAATATCACTTCAAGTTCTAGTGATTCTAGCTCCAATTCACTTGTATCTACCAAAAATTCATGTAGTAGTTCTTCCTTTTCACTTGTGAATATCTCGGGAGACGCATGCTACCTTAGATAATTAAAAAAAATTGCACTTGTCCATTGAGTTTGTGCTGAATCTATCATAACAACCTAGTCCAACCTAGGTCCAAATTGATAATATGTCACAGATGTATGAATTTAAGCAGTCCAACAACCAAACTTCCATATATAGGGGTGTTGTTACTTCTCCATGTAGAGCATGTCTGCCTCTTCCAAGAGATAATTCAGTGGTGACATGTCCTCCCCCATGGTCACATCAGACAAACTTTTCATATAAAAAATTTTGCAACAACAACACTCAAGCCTTTATCCCACTATAGTGGGGTCGGCTATATGGATCCTTTGTCGCCATTGTGCCCTATCTTTTGTCATAATCTCACTAATGCCTAAGTACATCATGTCTTTCCTTACAGTTTCATTCCAAGTCTTTATTGATCTACCCCTCCCTCGTTTAACATGCCTGGTGACTAGACTCTCACAACGCCTAACAGGTGCCTCTAATGGTCTCCTTTGTACGTGTCTAAACAATCTTAGACGAGCTTCTCGCATCTTCTCTGCAATTAGTGCTACTCCTGTCTTATCCCTGATACTTTCATTCCTAATTTTATCATATCTCGTGTCTACACATCCACCTAAGCATTATCATCTCCGCAACTCCCATTTTTTGCTCATGTACACAATTCACTGCCCAACACTCAAAACCATATAGCATTGCGGGTCTAATTGCAGTACGGTAAAACTTGCCCTTAAGTTTTAGTGGTACTTTACGATCACATAAGATCCCTGACGCGCCTCTACACTTCAACCAACCCGCTTGGATTTTATGTGTTACATCTTTATCAATACCTCCGTCTTTTTGAACTATTGATCCAAGATATTTAAAACACTTAGTGCGGGAAATATCTTGATCACCCAATTTAATAACGAAGTCATTTGTCCTTCTTGTACTGCTAAATTTAAGCTCCATATACTATGTATTTACCCTGCTCAACCTAAAATCCTTCTTTTCTAAAGTATCTCGCCAAGATTCAAGTTTTGTGTTTACACCGCCGCGCGTCTCATCAACCAAAACGATATCATCCGCAAACAATAAACACCAAGGTATTGCTTGTTGGATATGTCTGGTGAGCTCATCTAAGACAAGGATAAAGAGATAAGGGCTTAAAGCTGAACCTTGATGTAAGCCAACAGTGATAGGGAATTCCTGTGTTAATCCTCCAGAAATCCTCACCCTTGTCAATAAATCTGTATACATACCTTTGATTGTATCAATATATGATATATTTACACCTTTCTTTTTTAAGACTCTCCATAAGATCTCTCTTGGAACTCTATCATAAGCCTTCTCAAGATCAATAAACAACATATGCAAATCTTGTTTTGTTTCTTGATAGTTGTCAATGTGTCTCCTCAAGAGATGTATAGCTTTCATGGTCGACCTCCCTGACATGAATCCAAATTGATTCTCTGAGATGTTAGTCGCTCGTCTTAATCTTCTTTCTATTACTCGTTCTCATAGATTCATGGTATGACACATCAATTTAATTCCACTGTAATTAACACAAATTTGTATATCCACTTTATTCTTATACAAAGGTACCAAGATACTTTCTCTCCACCTTCTGGCATTCTCTTTGACTTCAGTATCTTATTGAAAAAACATGTAAGCCACAAAATTCCTTCATTTCCTAGACATTTCCATATTCGATGGGTAAATCGCATGGTCTAACCGTCTTACCATTTTCATCTTATTTATAGCATCTTTTATCTCTGATACTTGAATTTTACGATAAAACGTTATGTTCTTATAATTTTTTGATTTACTAAAGTTCAATTCAGTGACTTTTGTTTCATTATAGAGTTGGTAAAAGTATCTTTTTCATCGCTCTTTAATATCCACATCAACCGTCAAAACAGTATTTGTCTCATCCTTTATGCATTTTACTTGACTTAAATCTCTTGTCTTTCTTTCTCTAGCTCGAGCAATTTTATATATGTCACGTTCGTCATCTTTGATATCTAATCGCTTATAACATTCTTCATAAGCTTGACTTCTTGCTTTACTTACTGTTTGTTTAGCTTCTTTTTTGGCAACTTTATATTTGGCTAAGTCTTCATCATTACTACAAGAATGGAGTGATTTATAGATGACCCTTTTGCCCTCACTTTGTCTTGCACTTCCTCTTTCTACCACCAAGATTTTTTATTTGGGGGCGCACGACTTTGATACTCCAATTACGTTCGTTCCACTTATCTTTAAATGTGAAGACATAACTTCCTATGAAACATTAAAATCAACATAATGGTCATCAACTAGTCGTTCCATAACTGTCTTCTTGAAAGCAACCTGCTTTTCCATCTTCAAGTTCCACCACCGAATTTTTTGTAACACTTTTGTTCTTGTCTTAAATTTACTATATTTAATTTGTACATCTAACACCACTTACCTATGTTGTGTTGTCAAACTTTTCCTAGTATGACTTTGCAATCCTTACAAATCATTTTATCCATTTTGCGAGTCATAAAATAATCAATGTGATTTATTTGGTCCGCTTTTAAACGTAATTAAATTTTTTTCCCTCTTTATGAAAAGTGTATTTGATACAATTAGCTCATGTGTTACGACAAAGTATAAAATGGTTCATCTTTCTTCATTGTTTTCTCCATATTCATATCCTCCATGAACGGTTGTATAATCTTCATTTTCCTTCTTTATATATCCATTTAAATCTCCTCCTATGAAAATCTTCTCTGTTTGTGGGATTTCTCTTACTAAATCATTCAAATCTTCCCAAAATTGCACATTAATAGCTTCACTTAATCCTACTTGTGTCGCATAAGCACTGATCACATTAATAGTTTTTTTTCCTATGACCAATTTAAGAGCTAAGATTCTATCACATTTTCTACTTACCCCAACAACTTCATCCTTCCAAGTAGTATCCACAATAATACCTATTTCACTGCTTGTTTTATTTTTTCCTGTGTATCATAATTTAAAACCTGAATTATCTAAAAATTTAGTTTTCTCACCCACTCATCTAGTCTCTTGCAGGCATAAAATATTTATCTTTTTCCTAATCATTGTATCCACTACTTCCATAGTTTTCCCCGTTAGCGTGTCTATGTTCCAACTTCAAAACCTAAGTCGATCACAATTTCTACGACATACTTCCCTAGGACGTCTAATATGTGAGGACTTTTGTCTATTAAACACTACACCAAAGTCCTCTTGGACGTGCAGCGGTCCTTGCCAAGACGTCGTATTCAGACCATACGACGAGAACTCTTGCAAATTTAACACTACACCCAAGTCTTGGAGATGCAGCGGTCCTTTTCAAGACGCCGCATTCAGGTCATGCGACGCGTTCCTTAAGGGGAACAACTTAGCTTTTGCATAATTTCTCAAATGATCCATATTCATAAGGGTGACTAAATTTTACGTTGGTCGTCTACCTAACACAACCCTCACCATTTTTTATCCGGGCTTGGGACCGGCATAGGCTGGTTTATATAAAAAATTTTGCAATCCAGGAAAAATGATATGGTACAATGAATTGTTGATTATTCTGTTATTTCCTAGATCAAAACAATATTTATAGGCTACATAAAAGGAGTTCAACATGGCCATCATTTATTATGGTTGAATTTTGTTGGAATATTATCCCATACATCAAACATTGTGTTATATCTACGTGGATTCCCATTTGTAATCCACTATTGTGTATCCCATACATTGGTCCGTGTATGTTTGAGTTCTACCCGATGTAGAGAAGAATAAGCCTAGATTGGTTACCTCAACTAACTTGTGTGCTTTATAAGCATTTAGTCCTCTCAATTTTTGAGTTGGATAATTGGGATCTAAATGGTATCAAAGCAATGTTGGGGCCCATGCTCCTTTTATCCATCTTATGAATCCATGGGACTTAGGAGTCCACGTAATGAGGCATGTTGACATATCATCTTGATAATCATCTGTTGTGCTGTTCCATGTAGATTTTCGTATTTATCTCGAATGTTCATTCATGTATGTTGACATTTTACTTGATGTGAAGAGGAATAGTCGTCAGGTATCTCATCTTATAGGGCAATTTCTAAGCACTTGGGTCTCTTCACACTTCATCAATTGGTTTTCAGTCGGATGTCTCGGTTCTGCCAATTTAACATTTTCTATATTAAATATAAAATGGTAACATAATCTCATCATTTCTTTTAGGGGTCACTTCCTTTATAAAAAAAAACCACAAAGAATGTTTATTGAATGAACAGATTTCTTATTGAGGTCATCCAATGTTTTTCCCTTCAAGTAAAAAGTTGTGCACACAAAGTTCATCCTCTTGCACACTCCAAGTTGTGTATGCAAAATTTCTCCTTAGAAATCAAATTGAATTATCAGTTGCCCTTCTCCATAAACCTGTTGATCACTAATGCATCAAACTTCAAAGTCGACTTATTTCTCACAAAATGGGTACATTATAAGAAAATTTGTATCAATTTTCCTAGAATAAATGTTTGATTTTGCAAATAATCTTTTCAAGTAATCACGAAGTATGTATACATCAAGAATTATGTCAACCTCGCTCAAATATACATCGCGTAAACTTGATGAATGAGAATTTGCATAAAATGTATATTTTGTAATAATCGCATATATTTATATTATTCAATCAATAATCATTTTATATCTGATTGAAATTGGACCATTTTGAGTTGACTAGGTTGTACGATTTTACTTTAGTTACCCCATACATAAACACACACACACACACTGATACGATCCTACGAGAAATCCGGCAAGGGGAAGGGCCGGCGGAGGTGAGGAAGAGGAAGGAGGAAGGAACGAAAAGAAAAGCTAGGGAGCAACCCAAATTTTCATATATCCAATCATAATGAAAAAGAGTACAGCGCAACCCTTTATAGGTGTGGGGTACGGATAACGAACACAACGCGAAAATAAAGCGTACACACAAATTAAAATAACATAACAAATGCAAATAAAGTAATCATGTAGGCGGCGTGTCTTCGGTCTCTCCTCCAGACAGACTCATCATCGTCTCCCTCCGCGTGCAGACTCGCCACGGTGTCTCGTCGGCGTGTGAGAGTCCCATCGGCATGCGCAATTGTAACACACACACACACACAAACATATATATATATATATATGCACACACACACTTATGTGTGTGTGTATATCTATAGTATATATATGGGAAAAACATTCTTTGGTGAAACATTCATCGTTCCAATTTTATTCCTTTATTACAACTTCTATAATTTGATTTTATTTTTTTGTTTTTTAATTTTATTTTAAAATGTATGCACTTATCGCTTTATTTTTATTTAAAATGACAAGACAATTTTACGGGGATGACAAGCACTAGGTGTACTGCCGCACTGGAGAATCCCGTGGACAACGGCTATATATATATTCCAAAATTGGAAGCATAAACAATATTATAATAAAAGGAACACTCCAAGAACATCTCTCATAGGGAAAAAGATAAAGGAAGAAAGTGGAAACCAGACCTCCTGAGCATCCTCAAGAAAAGCCTCATGTGAACCACCATAAGATCCATAGGCCAGTCTTAAATCTATAGTGCGGAAATCAAGAGGGCGAGAAACAATGGCAGGTAAACCAAGAATGCCTTCATCCTCATTGTCATTGGGTTTCAGCAAAGAAGAAGCAATTAAATTGCAGAAAACTTTTGATTCATCAGCTGCTACTGCAGAACGTAGTACTATACGGCATTTTTTCATAATTGCATCAGACACAGAAATTGGGCATTTTTCTTTCTGTCTCTTGAAAAACTTCTGTACACTCCCAGCAGTTGCCTGGGACAGCACTGATAAAACAGCTTTCTGCACCAAAACCAATCAGAAAAATCGCATTAAGAATGCAGTTTGACCAGAAAGGCTAAAATAATAAGTTAAAACACAAGTAATGACGTAAGGTAAGAAAGTGGCAAGCTCATCAGAGTACAGGAAACAACAAAAAAAGTCGAAATAACACCAGCACAGCAAAGCATAGTTGACAACAAACTTATCATAAAAATTCAAAAACAAATAATGTTATGATGGTAAAATATTACTTATTATTTACCTTGGTAGGCCCTGATGCGTTCCCTTTGTAAACCTCTTTACTTATTGAATGCTGCAGAATTTCCTTTGCCCATTCAGGAGGATTCTTCTCTAGAGCATTATATATGCACTTTCTAATCCTGGTCCCAACATTAGTAGGTAACTTTTTAACGGGCTCCAAGGGCTGTGCCCACTCAGGAAGGCCAGCAGTATCAACCGTTGGTTCACAACCACCCTCTGCCTCTGAATCTTTGCAATCAACTTGCAAAACTTCATTATCATGCTTTACTGAATCAAAAACTTGCTTTTCAGCCTCTGCAAGTAGCTGATATATTTAGGAATTAGCAAGACAACTTCTAGCAGCTCAAAAACAACGATAACTGACACATGAATAAACTAATCAGCAATCTTGAAGTAGTAATTCCCAGTAAAAGTTCAATTGACATGCCAAGGAGACAAAATTGTGTTTCTAGTGCTGCTTTCACGTTTAATTAATTTATCAGGAGCACAAATAGGGACACACATCCACTCAGATCAATGGTTACAACTATAAATAAAAAATGAAAATACATTGAAACTGGAGTATCAACTGATCTGTTTACTCGGATTCATGTAAGATAGCATTCAGTTTTGTCATGATAATCAATAAAATGATCCAAATATATCAATAACAGTTAAGATAATCTAGGTTTCAAAATGTATGGCAACAGAAAAAGATGAGGGTCCAGACTTATCTCTAAAGGGAGACCGTAGTTTGAAAAGCATCAGGGACATTTGAAGTACTTAACCAGACTCCACCGATGCTGAATCGTTCGGGAAATTTCAAATGTGGTTGCAAAGGACTCTGAATATTCCCATTCCATTCTTACACATAGCTATCTGCATAGGATCTGTAGCACTTCGGTCATGTGCTTGGTTTATCTATGCTACTACATAAAGAAGTTACACTGTAAACAGTTCTTTTGTCGACCACGTGTGGCTGGTGTTTTTATCGGCGATTGACGATCAACCTAGGACATCAACCGATTGGTGAACGGTGATTGCCGATAGGAGATCAAGTGGTGATTACCCATAGGCGATCAAGTGGTGATTGCCCATAGGCGATCGGGCGGCAAACACCAATTCAATTATATCAACAATGGTCGACAAAAGCATCGTTCACGGATTAATGTTTTTTATATAATAGTATAGATACAAAGTAAGATAACTATATAAGCATTCTATATGAGTGACAGTGCATAGGAGGCCCCCTTGCAGTTGCGACAGTATCTAGGCCACAACAGTACCTCTGCCTGCCCTCGCCTGCCCTCGCCTGCCCTCGCCTGCCCTCGCCTGCCCTCGCCTGCCCTCGCCTGCCCTCGCCTGCCCTCGCCTGCCCTCGCCTGCCCTCGCCTGCCCTCGCCTGCCCTCGCCTGCCCTCGCCTGCCCTCGCCTGCCCTCGCCTGCCCTCGCCTGCCCTCGCCTGCTCTCGGGCGCACAGGCTTTGCATGACAACACTTATGCCGATCGCAATCCCCCGAGTGCAGTACTTCGGCTGACACTCGATTTTATAATGCGCTCAGGGGACTACAAGCAGCTGGACTACCTTCGTGCGAAGCTCGTGTGCCCAAGAGTAGGAGACCACGGGTGGATATACTATCGTGAGTGGGGTAATGTCACAACCGCACTGGGGGACCGCGTGCACTATCACTCGTAAATATATAAGACAGACGCCTATTTTTGTGTCATAACTCATAACAAAGAAAGAGAGAGAAAAAAGGAAGAAGAGGGGTGAGAGAGAGAGAAAGGAGAAGGTGAAAGAAGTTTGAGTGAAAATAAAAAGAGGAAAAAATAGTATATTTTGACTATTTATTTATGGTCATGATGCCCGTCTTAGTACAGTGCAAGAGTGGCAGTGTCGCCACCATGAATACCTCTATAATTTCTAAAACCAACAAGAAATTAAAAGAAAGCAAACAGATTATCATAACTAAAACCCTAGCCCCTACGGCTTCCTCTCAATCTGGGAAAAAGTTGAAATATTGAATACCTACCAGAAGACAATCAAGTATCACTTCCACTGCCTGCATCCGCCCTTCCCTTAGTTGTTGCGCTATCATGGGTCTTCCCGAGGCCCAGGGATCCATCCTCCTCCTTTCTTTAATGAAGTCAATGCACCAACAATTAGATTCGGTACATCCAGTCCTGGCTTGTCTTGTGGTCCCTTTCTCAGCATCGTCCGGCCACCCTGAATTTCCCATGTCCTCTTCTGTCCAATTCCACTCACATAATATTAAGTTGATCCCCATTCTAGAATTCTAGTCAACTACACCTTACTACTAACGAGCCTACAAAATGATTCAAGAGAACTTTTAATATTTTTTGATCCATCAAATGAACTCCCCAATCCACGCCTACATCTCAACACGGACTTGACATGTCGTCCAACTTATGACCCTGAGATATGCCTAACCTGACTCTTTGCTCAAATTACTGTTATTTAGATTTGTTATAAATAGTAGAAAAGAAAATAAAATGTGCAATTTCATTCATCCACATTGGGGGTATTTATAGCATTACAATTGACACACAATTCCTGACTCACGATGTGGGACTAAACTCACTCATATATTAATATATTTAAATAATAACAACATACTAAATATCTTCAACACTACCCCTCAAACTGGAAGAGAAACCTCCAACTTGAACATCATAAAAAGAGAGGTAATGGTGATTGGCAACGTGGGACAAAAATAATAGCCACCGGGGACCAACCGTATGTCACCAGGGATAATCTAACCGGGCATAAGCCACACATCATTGATCCAAAAACCGACCATGATCACGTTGGATGCTCCTGTAGATGAAACCCGGTAACTCAACAAAGGCCAAACCACCCTTACCCAACAACGAAGAAAAATTTAGGGAGACGCAAACAACACATGAAGTATGCTTGGAGGTCGTGTGTGATTAAAGCAGGAGTCGGTAAAGAGTCATCTGAGTCGTCGTCATCACGAACCTTCCCCCTCACGTGGAATACGTACATAAAGGCAAAGAACGTCTAGAGACACAAACAACACATGAAGAATGCATGGAGTTAGTGTGTGACTAAGGCAAGGGGGGAGTCGGAAAAGAGAGTCATCTGAGTCGTCGTCGTCGTGAACACTCCCTCTCACGTGGAACACGTGCAAGAACGCATAGAACGCCTAGATACACAAACAACACACGAAGTATACTTGGAGGTCGTGTGTGACTAAGGCATAAGTCAGAAAAGAGAGTCATCAGAGTCACCGTCATCACGAACACTCCCCCTCGCATGGAACGCGTGCATGAAGACATATAATGCCTAGAGACACAAACAACACAACAATAAAAGGACTCATAAAAAACACAAAGAACAAGATATTAAAAATAGGAAACATCATCATCCTTCGAGAGAAACAAGCACTGGATAAAGGCTACTAGCGAGAACGGACCCAAGATGCAGCAAGCAAAGCACGGGCACAAAGCAGCGGAAGGTTCAAGCAACGGCGAGCAGAAGGCGCACGTAGCGTCAAGCAGAAGAGGGAGCCCGGCAAGAAAAAAGGAGCTCTGCACGAGAGGAGCCATTGTCACCAACAAGGAGGAATGAGAGCCAGATCTGGAACAGTGGGGCGAGACCACTGCGGAGGAGGGATCCATGGAGGAGGAGAAGCTCCATCGGAAATGGCAGAGAAGAGGCCCCACGGGATCGGCAGAGGAGAAAATGTAGAAGACACACCCGTCGACGGGAGCAATGACGACGGGAAGGAAGGGGTTGCTCGATCTCATCAAAGAAGATGGTCGCGAGGAGGTTTGACGGAAGGAAGAGACGGCGCGATCCTGTCGAGAGAGCATAGGATCGACGAGATCAAAGGAGAGGAATAGGTGCAATAGCAGAGTACGGCGGGAGGGGATTATGAACCGCTCCCAAGGCCAGGGGCTCAATCGAAAGACGGGAGCAGGATTTGTCGACGATAGCAATGGGCAGGACATCGACAGGATCGACGAACGTGAGCAGCAGCCATCCATGGAGACAGGATTAGCAGAGAAATAATGCCACATAGAGGGAATAGAAGGCCGCTCCCATCGACGGAATCAGAAATGGATCTCGTCGGCAGGAGCAAAAGTAGGACTCCATGATGAGAGCAGAGCCAGGGTCAGTCAACGAGAACGAGAAGAAGTGAAAGGCGGAATCGGGAAAGGAAGCCACTGAGAAATTAGGTCGCCAATAATTAGGGCGATGGAATTTCAAGGAGTCAATTCCTGCTTTAATACCATGTTAGAAATAATAGAAAAGAAAATAGAATGTGCAATTTCATTCATCCACATATGGGATATGTATAGCAGTACAATTGACACAATTCCAGATTAACGATGTGGGACTAAACTCACTCGCATACTAATAGACTTAAATAATAATAACATACTAAATATCTTCAATAAGATTTATGCATAACTTATGTGATCATAAAATTTCAGAGCGTTTAATTTTCATTATACATGTGTTGTAAATACAAAAAACGTTGTTTTATATTCTTTCATATAGATGATTTTTATTGTATTGATCTCGTTCGAATGTTAGGTCCTATGTATGAGTCATATGCAATCCAAGATTAAATATCATGGATTGCATATGACTCGTACATATGAGTCGACGTGCACCGCTTAATTTAATTTTGATTACAAAAAATGTTAATTATTGGAATTTACATTCCCGATCTACATCGGATTGGTAGGAAAGCACAGTTAACTCACTTCAATTGTTAGATAATCGAGTTTCTCGCAATAGATCCAGATTTCAGCTTTAAGAAAATTACCCATTTTTGCATGAAAAATTGCATAGGGAAGTAGAGGATTTAAACCGCTGCATGAGCAATGAAATGATAATATTAAGATCCTCACCACCAATATAGAGGATATAGGAAATGTCATGAAGGGATTGTGTACTATTGTTAACAATATCAAGGTAAGCATCCGCTTAGGCTGAGCACCTAACTATGCCCTAGAGGAGAAACCTCACCCTAGGCGCACCTAAATCCTGAACTCGTAACCAACATCGTTTGGACACTACAGTTAAATTAGATGTAGGCAATTTTGAGTGACGTTTAGAACCCGAGAGATGCTTAGATTGGAGCAATCATATGGAGTGTTTCATGGCGTGAAAGCATATAACCTTAAATAGGAAAGTTGAGTATGTCACACTTTTACTGAAGAAAATGCATTAGTCTGGCGGGGTAACATAGAATGCATGAGGATCAATATAGGAATGCCCCCCCCCCCCCACTACCCTAGTTGAGTTTAAAATGCATATGTGAAATATATATGTTCCCCCTAATTATCTCCAAATTTTGTATCGTAGATTTTCGAATCTATAAAAGGAGAAGTCATCAGTGGACGAGTATATCAATGAGTTTCTTGTCCTTCAATCTCGACTTGGCATTCGCGAGAATGATGGCATGATCATATTTTGTTACATGAACCGATTATGTTATTCCATTAGGGACCAACTTTTCACGACTACCGCGATTGAAGAGAAATTTTTAGTAAAGCGTGTATAAAGGAGTCCTTAAAAAATAGAACATTTGGGTATAGGACTACTGATAAACCTTCATCTACCACCACCACTACCCCCACTTCTATACGAGTTATTCCATTAGAGTTTCACGACGATCGCATCTTAGGAGAAGCCTCTAACATGGCCCATATAGTAGAGTCCTTACAAAGTAGGACCTTTGGTTATAGGACATTGATGGACCTTCATCTAGCACCGCCACTGCCCATACTTCTATAATCATATTCATGAATCCCCTCATCCTATCATCCCTGCAGGTACATCAACTCCTCTCACAGACCCCTCCCGTCTACATAGGGTAGTATGGAAAACTTCGTTTCTCAATGGACGGTAGACAAATTAAAACTTGAGAAGCATTCGATAGCACAAACAGTATTACCAGCCATTCATAAAGGTCATCATTCGTCTTGAAGGCCGTTTTCCACTCATCTCCCTCTCGCACCCCAATCTGATGGTACCCATTGCGGTGGCTAATCTTTGAAAAATATGGAGACTAACCATTGCATCTGGTATGTCATCATGGCAAGGAATAGGAAAACGGTATTTCAATGTTATTTTGTCTATGGCATGGCTATTGATGCACATGGGTCAAGCCGTCAATTTAATCCTTCGAGAACAGAAGAGTTGGGATTGCGCACGGGCTCAAACTCTCGCGGATGAAATTCTTCTAAAGAAGAGCGTCAACTTGTCACTTCAATTCAGCGTGCTCAGTCAGATTCCTACAATAATGGAGAAGATTGGGCAAAGATGCCCCCAGAATCAAATCTATTGCATGTTGGATATCCCTCAAAGGGAGGAGCTCGTTGAGGAGCTCCTCAGGTAAGATATCAATATAATCATCAAGTATGTAGTTGATATCCAGATCAGTAACATTTATGTCGGTAGGGCACTCAAAAACCAAGATGGAAACGATCACGCACATGATCCCCAAATCAAGGCACTCTCTCTCTCTCTCTAAGGAAGTCTTCATCAATATGTACAAAGTCTTAGAGAAGCTTGCACTAATGGATGATTCGCGACCCTGCCCTTGGATTGCTCCTTTGGTTGAGTTAGAGAGTGTAATCTTTCAATCCTTATCGAAGCAAACACACGTGCTAGATAGTCCGTCGCGATCAAACAATCAGGTTCGCCATAACAAAAAGTGGGCTATATTTATCGGAATGATGCCGCACTGAATCTTGTCCCGAAAGGATGTTGAACGTCTGTGTAATAAACATCGCTGGGTGACCTGGATGACCATCTTGTCCACCAAGAGGACATGATAAGGATGTGGATGTGGCTCTGTAGAGATCTTCATGTGCGCCAAACCTCTTCGTGCAACAATATTTACGCAACTATCATTATCTATAACAAGCTTGCAGGAGCCACCTGCACTAGGAAAATATGTACAGAAAATAGTGATGTGTTTTCAGTCTTTCTCTACACGCAGGATATACAGAAGACGTCTAATGACATCTAACTCTAATGATCTCTCAGCATCGCTCTCCCAACCGTCCTCAACAGTAGCTACAATCTCCTCTACAAGTGTATCTTCAATCATAGTGTCGGTCTTGCCCTCTTCTTCGATTAATAGGTTTTTTTGTGGGACAATGCGGTTAAGTGACCCCTACAAGAGCATCGATAACATTAGATGCCCTCTGGCATGGGATCTCCAAGGGTGATTGTTTTTCCTTTCGTGTTTGTGTGGGCACGAGGAGACACAACAGTCGAGGTCGGGTCAGGGATCCTAAAGGTCTAGTTGTCAGGCCATGTGGTGACCTATCTCAGATTTGATAAGCGAAGGTACTGCTTTTACTGTAATGCGAGAAGAAAGATCTTCTCAACAGTCTCAAGTCGGTGCGGAATCAACTCTCTATGAATATTTGACTGAAGTCCTGCCCAAAAGTGGGACGTGATAGCGATGGTCTCTTCAATTATGTGATTCATCATAAATTCATCAAAGTGTGACATGTATTTTGCAACTAAGATTGTCCTCTATCGAAGGACATACAGCTAATCGAGCAGCTAGGCACTACATGAGGCGGAAGGTATTTTTCCTTCAAACATTGCTTCATATCAGCACATCAGGTGATGGGATAATAATCATCTCTATCAAGCAACCTCATTAAACTCATCAAAAGAATTTTTGTCTACCCATGCAGCTCATCTTAGCAAACAGAACACGTCGTTTGTCACTCATGTGAGTCATGTCATACCACTTGAAATAATGATACATATCCAATACCTGGTCTCTAAAGGCCTATGGGTCCAAGTGACAATCGAAGGAGGGAGCGTCAATGTGGATACTTTAGATAATTTCAACCTCAACAGACGGGCAGCCCATGTAGGGCTCCTGATAATCAACGTAGTACTCCTCCCGATCATAACTAGGGCGAGCGAGTGGGAAGACACACTCTCTACGACCCAGTTCGTAATAATCATGATCATAATTAGGATGCTCCCACTGCGGTGAGCGGGTGGAAGATCGCGATCTCTCTGAACCTGTTGCAGCGGGTAGGGCCCGTAATGGTGAGGGGGATTCCTAGCATAAGTGGGGCCCTAGCGATGGTCAAGAGTGTGTTCAGGATTCCTTCTCAAAGGACAAGCAAGATCCTGAGTGGGAGCATCCGAATTGTGTTGCCCAGGAGGCAGGGAAACACCTATAAGACGAAGATCAAAGCAAGGGGGGATGTCGGGATCCCCATCAGGAAGGTTGTCCTATTATGTCGAGGTATCCCTCGGATTTTCTAGATTCTAAATCATAATATTCATGTCAGTAATGTCATGAAAAAGTTCATCAAATTGGTTTCCTAATGTGTTAAAATAATCTAGCATAAGTTGTTGAAACTCTGGAGGTGTCATTCTCGAATTTGAGCTAGTCATTTTTTCATCTGTATGTTGGGATCAGACATAGATGGTCAAAAAAACCTAACACTACGTAGCATAAAAATGACCCAACCTTGGGCAATAATATCAAATTTGACGCAGGATTAGGCTAGGTGTTGTAAACCCTAGGCAACAAACCCAAAGTATTATGTCAGGGAAATTACCTAAGACACAGTAGATGATGCAATAATGAATTAAGAATCCCCGGTTAAATTACGTGATTACCAATAATTGCAAGCTTCTTTAAAACACAAGAAACATGAGAGGATTGAGTTTTGAAGCATGGTTGTTGATTTGCTCACAAGTGCATAAAAGCAAATATCTCCAGCGCAATTGGAAAACCCCTGCAGATCAATACAAAATTGTGGAAACAAACAGATATAATATCACCCAAAATAACTTGTGTCTATGTAGACGCAAAGCTTTGTGATGAAGGCGCTCTGGTAAGGTGTGCGACGAAGGGAGGGGCTAAGTGTAGGAGTATGATTAGAGCTAGAGATGGGACGATAGGATAGTAGGGAATGAGCGGCAGTGACTCGGGATCGTGGAGGAGGGGTGGCTACGTACTGGGGTTGGACAATAGAGGGGAAGGGGGAAGTAGGAGAGGTGGTGGCTCGGGATCTGGAGATGGAGACTTGGAGAGCCTGGTTGTGGCTCGAGATCGGATGGGGAGGAAGAGATGACCTGCGATCGAGATTAGGAAGGGTCACTGACTGTGACTGCGATCGACGAGAGGAGACAGTTTGTGGAGGGAATCGATGGAAGGAGGTGGATGTTGTTGGGATCGACGGGAGGAGGCGGCAAGTGCGATTGGGATCGAAAGGGTGAAGGTTGGTGCGGCTATGGTTCAAATATGAGGCGGCGGATTGCGACTGATGGAAGGGGTGGAAAAATGAGGGGGATCGTTGGGATGTGGAAACCCTAGGAATCGTAACCTAGAGTGGCTCACAAAGTCAACTTCGTTAAGGATATGCAGATATGGAAAATCTGAACCGTATATATGCTGGAATTTATAAAATCGTCCACTGGACATGCACGCATATATATAGGAAACACAAAATAAGGCGAGAGATATGGACGACTCATAATGCAGGATGTGAGTGGTCATCATAAAGCGGGAACTAATAATTAAAAGAAAAACAAATACATGATAAAATGTCGAAATATCCATCCAATCGCATATGTGGACTCGGATTGTTTGGATGGGAAACATGCCAACGCCTGCGGAGGAAATAGATGCATGTGGGCCAATCAAGGCCATCGATCTCCTCATGTATGCTGATCTCCATCACCTCAAGATCGAGTCTTGGAGAAGAGATACTTGTGCAAAAGAACCTCAGTCAGGAAGGATGATGTCTTCGTCTCGACACCAAGTAGTGGGCAACTCTTTACTTGTGCAAATGTGTGACTACATGAAAAAAATAAAGGTAATGTCCGCAGAGGCCAAGGTAATCTTGGTGTGATAAGCAGCGTGGTAGTGGGGTACGATTTGGGTTGGAGTGGGGGTAAATGGAGTGTTGACATTACCAGGGATTGCGAGATTTCTTATTGATGAGTGTGATAGCTTGTCGAGGCGAGGTGTTGGGAGTACTAGTGTGCGGTTTAGGGCATAAGTAGCAAGAAGGGATAGTTCTCAAGTGGGCATAGAATTCTTCTTCAATAAAATAGAATTGCAAAATGGCGTGAGGATCAATGTCGAGATTGAGAAGGCGAAGAGATGCCCTGAGATGGGATTGGAGCAGAGAGATAAAGTAGTCCAATTAGTGTACTGTTGAAAGGCCCGATACGTGTATGGTCACCTCGACAAAGTCGTTGAGGTAGGCGGTGATGGGCGCTACTTATCGAACCATCCTAAGTTGCTTGTAGACGTTGCTCGCTTGGCGGTTATCATAGCAGAAAATAAGCTCTTTGAATAACATACTGGTCCAACAAAGCTAGTGGGGATCGAAGCCAAATAAGTATATGGTTGGCAGAGGGGATCTTGTAAAGTTCTAGGGAACCTTAAATTTCAAAACATTACTCATCACAAGCAATCTATTGGAGGCTGCAGTCCCATCGAACACCGGATTATTGAGGCGTCGACGGTGCGAGGGGTAAGGATTTCCACTTCTTAACTCCATAGTGAGCATTTCTCTTCTCCCCCATGTCCTTTCTTCTTATATGGATGGAATGATATTTGTTGGTGGTTTCCACTAATTACACCCGACTATCTCTATATGTTTCAGGTAATTTCTGTTAGTTTTGGTGATTTATTCTTCTTAGTGAATTGTTCATGTGGTTGTTCCTTCATGGAATCTCTGTATGTTTTCGGCAATTTCTATTAGTTTTAGTGATTTATTTTTCTTAGTGAATTGTTCATGTGGTTGTTCCTTCATGGCATTTATGTGGATATTCCTTTATGAATTTTACTAATCATGGGACTCTCCATTAAAGCAATCGGCTATGTTCCAATATCTTAGGGTTTGTTTCAATCGATTATGTTCCAATGGTATACTGTAGGATTGTTCCCTAATGAATTTCAGCAATGGAATTTTATGTTTCATGATATTCTTCGCAACAATGGTCTTTTAGTGGTCTGAGCTATAATTGCATCAATCTTAATGCATTTTGCCTGGGTTGTCTCTTATGGCTTAAAGGAATTATAATGCATAATAAACGTAGAATTATAATCACCTAATCATTTATCCTTCGAGTACTCACGAGAAGTTGTGTTGTCAGCCTACGGTGTCAATATCGATTCTATTTTAAGGCACAACCCATATAATGTAATTTAAAAAATGCTACAATTACAGATACTATAGAAAAGTTCTTAACAACCTGAAGAATTCATTCGAAATTCCATCATACGAAGGATGGTGTGAAAGGATAAACATGATGATGACCTTAAGAATGGTAACGGCAAAGAAAATATTATGGTGAGTTTTGCCTCTTTATTTTACTATTTACTTTTTCGTATTCTCATTTCTCAGTGCTACTTGTAAGGCTGTAATGCATTTTTAATATAGTAAATTATTTCTTGTATGTGCATACACCTGATTTCATTTAAATTGAATAAGTTCAATATTTAAAGACAATAAAGCCCGACTAAATCACTGAAAATAAATTATCCCTAATAAGTTGATGATAAAGATGACAACAAATGTTTCAAATGCCCTTCGACTTAGGTCGAACAGAGGCGACTGAAAAATCAGAAAGACATCATAAATCTAAGAAGAATAAATATTAAATAATACCTCCAATTACATAATTGGAGAATGTAACAATGAAATGACTAAATGCATCGATACATAGATATGTTAAGTCTTAACCTGGTAGGGGGTGTGAAATACCTACCAATGTACTGATTTTTCAATTCAGGGGACTGAAAATCTAACGCTTGTTCGATGGCACTGAATTGGAATATGATAACTAATCTAGGGGACCGAAAAGTCTAAGGCTTATTTGATAGCGATGGATTGGTATATGATCACCAAGTGGGAATGGGCCCAAATACTAAGAGATGGATGACTACACAGCTACACTTACCGTCACCTATATACTGTAAATGACGAATTGAATAAAAAATGACCAGACAAGTAAATATAAATGCCTATTACAAGAATACTAATATTCCTTGGTAAAAGCTCTTTACAAGAACTTTTATCTATTCACTGTATTGATTAATGTTGGCTGTTTTTTACAGCCCATGTAATTAGATTATGTTATATATCCAGGTTTCTACAAACCTTTTGTGTTTGCATGTGCAATGATTAAGGAGGTAAAATCTCACTTAGTCTTTAGGATTAACCCGTTATGTAATATTTTTAGGGTCCCATCAAAAGAAAGATCAACATTAGCAATAATATATCAAAAGATAAGAAGAAGAAGAAGAAGAAAAGGGAGATCACTGAGGTGACTGGCTAGTATGGGAAGTGTGCAGGGACCTACAGTGTCTTGCATGCAGAAGGGAGAAGTAGAAGTTTTATGTTTATATAGTAGTTTGTTATGTGTCATATATTATAGTATAGTTGTTCAAAATCTATGTTGCCACATTATACACACACACACACATAGAGAGAGAGAGAGAGAGAACTTCGGGCTTGTATTATATACAGTGTTGTGGATATCCCTGACATGGTCGACATGTCGGCCGACATAAAGGTTTCATGGACAAAACAACACATTTCTGATATTTTTTTTGCAAAATATCCTTTCAAAATATATCCTCTGATATCTCTGTTATTGACCGATATATTCGACGATATATCGGATGATATATCCCGATATTTTATTGACTGTTCTTTTTTTCAATTTATTTTAATTAGTGTTTTTGGTCTAATAGATCAAAGACCAAAATTGTTTCATTGTTTAGGTTGTTTTTTTTCTTTCTATGGCTTTCTTCCATGCTCAAGCCCGTTATCAACTTCAATTATGCATGGTCTTTGAATTATGGACTAAAGGTTCCTTCTCTTCCAATGTCATCGACAACTTCCCGATTTTCTGCTTCCTCTCGTTTTATTTCACATGTTATACAGTTATTACTTGTGTAACACGAAATGTTTATATTAGTTTGATAAATTTAAGAGTTCAATAAATATCAAATTATTAATATATAAAAATATATAAATTAAAAAATGATTAAATTTATATATAATTACACATAAATAATTAAATATTAAAATCCGATATACGAATATCCCCGATATATCCCCCGACATAGTAAAACCGACAAGAAAAATCAAAACCGACGTGTCTCTGATATCCAACATCTACAACCTTGATTATATAAACTTTTTAATGAAATAAAAATTTATCATTTTATGCATTTTTTGGTGCTCACTGTGTTTACATTTTGTTGTATTGGTGCTCACTGTGTTTACATTTTGTTGTATTGGTGCGGTGAAATAAAAGTTTGAAATTATATTGTTATATGATATGAAATGTAAATTGTGGCGACCTATGTACCATCCGTATTTTGACCCGACAATATAATTTAATTGTAGAGCCTGGTCGCGATCGATTTTGATTGAGATAGCGTCATGTCAAGTTACGATTTTAGTAGGGTTAAATATGGTTACGTTAATTATTGGATAAATTTCAGTCGTTGAGTACGCGTTCGCTGCATATTAATCAGAAGTGTGAGGGAGTAGCACAAATTCTAAGTGTTGGAGCGGAGTGGAATGGCAATTTGGTGATATTTTGGAAATGTACATTTCCTCCCAATTTTAGTGAAGGGGTGCGGTTTCCTCCAGCGGTTATTATAACCGGTTACTTGTTAAATCCCGTGGCCCTATTCTTCCGAAATCGTAAGAAAACCGCCTCACTTCTCCCAGGCGTGCGATAGACGGAAGGCGCCGATCGTCCCTCCCATTGTTTCCTTCTGCCGACAGCGACGGGAGCCCCGTTCCAGTTTGACGGCGCTAGGAGGCGCGTGCACGACCTTTCTCTCCGGCTAAGCGTCTGCGGTCATTAGACCAAGCGGAGTCGAAGTCTCTTCTTCGTCAATTAAGAGCGCAGACTTCTTCCTCCTTCCGAAGCTAGCAGCAAGCCTTCTGTGGCTTCCCCAAGGGATTAGCAACAGTGAACTTCGATCCCAGGGTTTTTCCTTCCTCTTGTAGTCGGTGACTCTCCATGTTTCCTGTCCGTCGACTTCTCATTCCCCTATCTGATAAACATCTTAAAGATTTCTCACTTTGGGAGAAATAATGGATGGCCTTTCTCTCAGTTATACTAATCCCTAGCCCTTTTATTTTCAGGGAATTTCAGTGTGCAACACTTGATTTAAGGTTTCTCTTTCTAAAAAAAATTGTTTGTCATCCCTTCTCCTAAGGTAAGTTGCAAACTTCTGCTTTAGCCAGATTTGCCCTTTAGTCGTGGAACTCAGTCACGTTTCCCTACTTTCAGAATTTGTAGGGTTCGATCTTTATTTCCCCGTCGAACTCTCATGATTCGTGGAAATCAGAATCGAAAGGTCTTAGTCGCACCATCTCCATGAAATTTTATTATTCACTTTAATTTCCTCTTAAGGGATCATGGAGTAGCATTTCTTTTGAACCCGAGTAGATTGCTAATTAGCTAACCAGGGTTTGCGTCATATTTTAATTTGTAGGTGAGGACTGACTTGAGTCAGAGAAGGTGTGAGTATTCAATTTCATCTAGGAGAAAGTATGTCGCCGGTCAGGTGTACAAGCGTCGCAACGCCGGGGTAAGAAATCCTTATTCTTTCTAGCTAGACATATCAGATAGCTTGCATAATAATATTAATTATAATTCAGTAAAACCGATATGGGTGTATGAAATCACTACTATCAATAGAGATTTGTAATACAATTATTATATAGCTAGTATTTGCAGTATGTATTTAATTTCTAACACGTCCCAAAAACATTTAGACCATACAAACAATATAGTCACTCATATAGATTTACGAGCAGGAAACATCAAAGTTAGAAATGTGGTTTCTAGTCGTTTTAAACCAATTTGGTGAACTACCTTAATCATGCACATATGTTCGCAAGTGGCATTAGATAGAAAATGTTTTGCAGGCACGGTAGAGATCTCCTCCCGTGTTTGATAGAGGCGCACTATCTTTTTCATGGGTTGTAGTGTACCCTATAAGTCTCAATGTTTGGGATATGTTACCCCGTTTTAGAAGATTAGTAGATTCGAGTATGTGTCAGTGAGACACTAGAACATTTGAGTTCGTTAGTAGGACTCGGATCGTTAGACTAGTATTGCGTGATAAACGCTACTCTGCCTGGAACTTTAAAGAAGGACAAACATTGGTGATTTTAGAACTCAAGTTTAGAACGAAGCTTAGAAACTCCTAGTTTACCAAATTATTCGGAACTTGAGTAAATTGTGCACAATAAGACTAATTAGAACAGTTATTTATCTTGCTAATTTTATTTTAGAAAATCATGCATAATTTACTAGCATACAGTTTTTCTAAAGCACAAAGATTATTTTAAAAGCATGCATACATTTATTTCAAAATAAATTTTAGTGTCACTAGGAGGAATATTTTTTCTTACTCTCCCTTAGGGTTGACCCATTTTTGGGCATGTTTTTACAGGGCACTCAGGTGGAAAACTGCGCCTACGATGAGCGTGATTTTGGAGTTGTTCTTATAGTTTGTTTTCCCTTCCAGTTGTTGTTTTATTGTTAGTACCGTACTGTTTAGTATTGGACACTTGTATTATTAATGTTTAAGAGTTTTCTTTGTACAAGACATTTTGTAGTATTTTGGATATTTAGTTGTTGGTTTATTTTCTTTGTTGGTGGCTCTGTGAATTCAGCTTGATGATCTACACTTTTACCCTTAGTGGCATATTCTACTTCCGTTGTAAGTTTACATTTCAGTTCTTTTCATTTATGTTTGTAATGTACTAGTTATAATATTGTTTCTTAGTTTACTACTTATCGCTGGACCCGGCCAGACTGCTGATGTATGGATAAAATAGGATGGGGTGTTACAACCTATGGGTCGTTACATCGACGGCAAGGGAGGGTGCTAATTGGAGGGCAAGTTGTTGTTGAATGTTGTAGACTAGAGTGGCTAGGAGAAGAAGGTTGTTAGTTGGAGTAGTTGGCATTGGAATGAAACCCTTTGTGAGCTCAATAGTGCTTTGTGTGAGAGCGAATGAAAAGGAAAAAAAAAGTTAGCTTCAATGAATGGTTAGAGCGTGTGTGGAGCGGAATCGAGCAGAAAAATGGACGTAATTTTGAGAGTCGGCGATAAATCGCCAACCAATAATATGAGGGTGTGGGGAAGGAGGTTGTGTTATAAGCGGAAGGCTCTACAAAAGAGGTAGGTGTTGAATCATGTTGTCGTGAGGTCAAAATAGCTCGGATGAGGGCGTTGGATTGAAGATCGCGGGTGGTAGAAGGCGGCTGAACAAATAGTGTTACCATGCTAGGTAGATATGCAAGGAAAACCTCCATGATCATGGATCTCTAAGGCTCTCGGAGACAGGCGGCTCGGACCAATTGATAGTTAATAGGAAAATGATGGATTGCACATTAACTAAAATTTGAATACGACCTCAGCTCGGATGAGGGCATTAATCAATGATTGCGAGTGGTAGAAGGTGATTGGATGAATAGTGTTGTCGCGCTACGGAGATGTGCAAGGAAAAAACCTTACGATCGTGAATCTTTGAGTCCCTCGGAGACAGGCGGCTGGAACTAGTTGATAGCTAATAGGAAAATGATGGATTGCATGTTAACTAAAATCTGGATACAGGGTCAGCTCAGATGAGGGCGTTCGATCGATTATCGCTGGTGGTAGAAGGAGGGAGGATGAATAGTATTGTCGCTCCACAGAGATGTACATGGAAAAAACTTATGATCGTGGATTTCTGAGGCATTTGGAGACAGGCGGCTCAGACAAGCTGATAGTTGATAGAAAAATGATGGATTGCACATTAAATAAAATCCGGATATAACCTATTGAGCTATACTCATGTAAAAAACTTGGGGGCAAGTTCCTCCTAAAGATCCATCTCCAAATCGGGAGTCACGGAGCACTTACCAAAGATGTGAAATAATACCCCTCAACTCTCCATTATATATGGGAGACAAAGGATTTGTTTGGCGTGGTGATTTAGGAGCAGTGTACTGCTGCTTTTAAAATCACCGCACCAAAAAAATTTGCCCCCCTCCAAAACGAGAAGCCCCCGCTCCGGAATTGCGGAAAAAGCGCGATTTTGAGTGGTGAATTTTTTCACGACTCGCGGGCTGCGACTCACGGGAGTCGTGAATTCCCTTGTCTCTGTGCTTCTTCTCCCTTGTCCAAAGGGACGACGACGACAAACAACCGCCCCGTCCTCCTTCTCGGCCCGACATATTGCCACACGCGAACGGGTCTTCATCCTCGTCCCCACATCGCGGACATAAGAATCGTCTCTCCTCCGAACAGCGAGCTATGCGAGTGCGGTGTGATGTTTGACGGCGATGACGGTGGATCAGAAGGTGTCGTAAACATCGGCGAAGAGAAGAAAATCTTCGAGGGCGTGATCAGCTCAGGCAGGGCGATGGTGGAGGGCGGCTTAGCTTGAGGGAGGTGGAGGAGATCGGCGAAGATGGAGTGGAGGGACTTGAGGCGGCAAAGGCCAGAGGAGACCCAATCGAGGGTGGTTTGTTCGATTTCAGGACGGATCTGGAAGGACCAAAGGGCACTGAGCTCGTCTTTGATCTGGTAAATTAGTAAATAAGTGGGTGAGATAGGCGGGGCAGGCTGGCGGAGTAAATGTGGTAAGATTTCTCCGACAGCGGGTGTGTTTTGGGGTCGGGATTGCTGCGGTGGGAGCCAGAGAGTGATAATGATAGCGAGCGGCGTAAGCCGGAGACCATGACTGTAGATGAAGATGAACAAACCTTAATCGGAGAAGAAGTGGTGAAATCCACGTCCGAGTGGAAATTTTTCACTGGCAACCAAATCCAGTCGGCTTGAATTCGCAGTAAAACTTCAGAAATCGGACCAAACAACATTGTAAACGTTGTTCTTGCAAACAGTTTCACAGATTCTGCCACCACTCTGCAAAACAGCTGATTATTTCATCACTGCTTCCCACCACTGCTTCTCTAGTCGCCCCCACCGCTCAAAAAAGAGTCATATTCTATGTTACAAATTACCATAATGCACATTAAAGAGGAAAGTTCGTATAGACGTCAAACCGAAGAAACGACGTGCTTAATTGACAATAGATGGAGGATGGCTCCGAGTCTTTTGTAGTCACTGGGATGATTGACCACCGTGTGTATTTATATAATCTAACAGTAATACAAAACAATCAAAAAAATTAATTGCTTTTGAATTTTTTTAGAAGCATGAGATTTCTGCCCCTTATAAAGAACTCAGACCATTATATAATGATTTTCCTTGCAGACTGGGTGAAATTGCATCTACAAAAAAATACAGAGATTTCCTAATTCAGTTTTAAACAAATTCAGGAGCTTTGCAAACCAAGGAGTAGACTTATGATCATGGTATGCAGATGACTAAATTTAGTCAAATGTCAACATTACAACTTCTACTAAATAATTGCACCTACTTCAATAAGCAAAACATTACAGAAGTGAAAGATGCTATAAAAATGCTAAAGCTACTACAGATACAACATCTCTCACTTCGTGCTTCATTGAAAATATGAATGTCATTCATAAAATCAGTGTAAACAAATTATAGCTTGTGTTTCACCCCTAGAAAGTAGAGCTCAATAAATAATGTCATGCATTTTCTGATTTATAACATAAATTGTATCTGCTTCATGATGTTGTGCAAGCAAGTTTCATTAAATGTGTAGAAAAGAGGGCAATGAAACCTGTGAGCTGTATTTCTTGTATTAACCTTCAAGTATGAGTACATATATATAGGAAGAGAGAAAGAGAGAAGTCCCAAAGAATACAATGTGGGACAAAACAGAAAGGCACAAATGGGCTAATAAATGGGTCACAATTACAATGGGCTTTTACACATGGTTTTACAATCTTCTAACACTCCCTTGCAAGCCGGAGCATACAAATCGTAGGCACCAAGCTTGGATAGGAACTGCTGATACAATGGCCGAGGTAGAGCCTTAGTAAAGATGTCGGCCACTTGCTCAGAGGCTGGAACATGTTCCAATTCAAGTTTCTTCAGTTGGACCTTCTCCCGGACAAAGTGACAATCAACATCAATGTGTTTTGTTCGCTCATGGAATACAGGGTTCTTTGCAATATGTATAGCAGCCTGACTATCGCAGAACAGAGTTGCTGGTGAGGAGAGTTTTACACTCAAATCACAAAGAAGACTCTCTAACCAGGTAAGTTCAGAAACCACAGCAGTCATTGCACGATACTCGGCTTCAGCAGAAAAGCGAGCAACAACCGATTGCTTCTTGCTATGCCATGTGATGAGATTTCCTCCAAAGTAGGTACAAAAACAAGTGGTGGATCGACGATCATCAAACGAATCCGCATAATCAGCATCAGTGTACGCGACAAGAGATTCGTCCCGGGGCAGCTTTCAAGTACCTGAGGATGCGTTCGAAAGCCTGTAGATGAGAGCTTCTTGGTGAATGCATAAAGCAACTAACCACTCAAACAGCAAAAGAGATATCAGACCTTGTAACTGTTAGGTATATCAGTTTTCCTACAAGGCGCCGATAATATTAAGGATTTGAAAGCAGAGAATCTGATTCTGTTCCATGAGCACTTAGCTTGTGGTTGACATCCATAGATGTTTCCGCGGATTTACATCCGGAATAACCAGCATCCTGAAGAAGGTCAAG
The DNA here is from genome assembly GCA_039513925.1 of Platanthera zijinensis. Classification (NCBI taxonomy): domain Eukaryota; kingdom Viridiplantae; phylum Streptophyta; class Magnoliopsida; order Asparagales; family Orchidaceae; genus Platanthera; species Platanthera zijinensis. Next base: position 15,576,887 of record CM077087.1, read on the forward strand.
ACAATATTTTCGTTGAGATAGGACCAGGCCATCAGGTCGACGAGCAACCTCAAGTCCAAGTATCGAAGGTTTCCCAGATCTTTGGTTTGGAAGACAGAGTTTAAGTGTTGTTTGATCTATTGTATCTCGGTGGAGTCATTACCTGTTATCAAAATATCATCCGCGTAAACTAAGAGAATGACATTCCCTGTTGATTGATGATGAGTAAAGAGGGAGAAGTCAGCCGAGCTCCGCTGAAAGCCAATATCACGAACAGTCTTGCTAAATTTTTCAAACCAAGCTCGAGGGGACTGTTTGAGACCATAGATAGCTTTACGCAGACGGTACACCCGAGACTCCCCGTGGTCTCAAACCCGGGAGGTTGGTGCATGAAAACCGTATCATGAAGATCACCATTAAGAAAGGCATTTTTAATGTCCAGGTGATGTAGGGGTCAGTTGCGCTGAATAGCAAGAGAAATAAGGACCCGAACAGAGTTTAGTTTGGTTACAGGGGAGAAGGTATCCTCGTAGTCCAAGCTATGTTGCTGAGTGAACCCACAAGCCACAAAACAGGCTTTGAGGCGGTCGATTGTCCCATCCGGAGCATGTTTAATGGCAAAGATCCATTTACAGCTAACGCAGGACTGGGCGGAAGGAAGAGGTACCAGATCCCAAGTGTGATTAGACCAAAGGGCTGACATCGCAGCCTCCATTGCCGCACGCCACCCAGGGTGTTGAAGAGCCTCCTGCACATTGTTGGGAAGAGAAATAGAGGAAAGAGCAAGAGCAAATTTGAGCAGAGGAGAGAGCCGATGTAACGAAATGTGGTTTGCGAGAGGATGAGTGAAAGGGTTGGTCTTCGAGGAAAGTAACATCAGCTGAAACAACCACTTTCCGGTCGACTGGAGAGTAACATATATACCATTTCTGAGTGCGAGAGTACCCTACGAACATACATTTGGTTGCACGAGGTGCAAGTTTATCCGTAGGTGGACCAAGATTATGGACATAGCAGGCACACCCAAACACCCGAGGTGCGAGCGGAAACAAAGATCGAGAGGGAAAGAGGAGGCTAAACGGGTGGCGAAGTGAAGAACGAAGGAAGGAAGGCGGTTGATGAGATGACATGAAGCCGACACTACATAGTTCCAGTATTCAATGCGTACCTGCATTTGAAGCATTAAGGATCGAGCAACATCAAGAAGATGGCGATTTTTGCGTTCAGTCACACCATTTTGCTGAGGAGTGTAAGCACAAAATGTTTGATGTATAACTCCAAACTCAGCACAAATTGTGGCGAACGTTCGGCTCGTATATTCTCGCGCATTATCAGTTCGAATGATTTTAAGCGGAGAAGAGAACTGGGTACGAAGTTCAGTAACGAACGTACGAAATATAGAAGTGAGCTCGGTACGACCCCGCAGTAAATATAACCATGTGACACGAGAATAATCATCAATAAATGTTACGAAGTAGCGGTACTCAAATACACTAGGGACTTTATACGGGTCTCAAATATCAGAATGGACAATAGATAAAGGAGTAGTACTCTGATGACAAACAGGACTAAGGCTCTATTTGTTTGAGCGTTTCGGTGCTCCGTTTTGAGCAAACGCCGCCGGAAGGAGGGTAAACAAATGAACCTCCGGCAGCGTTTGCTACGTTTCCACCCGCCCTCCTTGAGAAACGCCCCAAAAAGCTCCGTTTGGAGCAGCCACCTCCCCCCTCCGGTTCGAACATTCCGTTTTCACCCGCCGGATCGACCCGCCGCCGCCGAACCAAATGGGCATTAAAGGAAACTCGATGTTGTTTACCAAAGATACAAAATTCACAAGTAAACTCATCCAAGGAGACATCCGGAAGAGCTTGCTTGAGAATCTGGAGGGGAGCATGCCCGAGACGACGATGTCACTCAACCGAGGAGACGATAGAAAGAGCAGATGGAAGAACATCAAGAAGATAGAGCCCATGAGTCAGCCGTCCGCTACCAATAATATTCCGCGTTTGCTGATCCTGCATAACAAAGGACGATGATGAGAATGAGAATGTAACATGGCAATCAAGATCCTGCGCAAGTCGGCTAACAGAAAGTAAGTTAAACAGGGAGCCCGGAACATGCAGAACCGAGGTTAAGGAGAGATTGGGTGTGAGATGGATATCGACAGCTCCTGAAACAGGGATGGATTCATCATTGGCCACAGTGATGAACTTGGGATGAGGAGATGCCACGTATTGCGGCGGATTTTAGGAAATAATGTGGTGGGTGGCACCAGAGTCCACAATCCAGTGGGAACTCTGAGATAGACAGTATATACCTGCATTGGCGATGGAAGGCACGGAGCCCGAGGAGCGAGCAATCACCCCTTGGAGGTGCTGACGCTGGGTGCAGAGAGCATCAATATCAGTCTGAGCGGTTGAAGAATCTGAAGTAGAAGCAGAGTGCGGAGACTCGGCCTTAGTAGAGGCAGCAAGGCGGTGCGGCAGACCATACTTACGATAACAGGTGGCCTCCAGATGATTATCCGGACCGCAGAAAGTGCATTTAAGGGAGGATTTTCCAGCATGTCCTCGTTCCCGAGACGGATGGCGACCCCCACGGGCTGAAGGACCACGATTATAGTGATGTGTTGAAGGTAGTTGTAGAAGAGCTAGAGAGGGAGGCATAGGAGCCTCGGGAAACGGGGTGACCTTCAGAAGCATTTAGCAGACATCTGAGAGAGAGGGAGTAGTGGAGGAGAAGAGGATCTGAGCTCGAACACTATGCAGATGATAAGGGACCCTTGCCATCATCATGGCAATCCCGACGGCCTCTTTTTGTGCCCGTTGGGCAACCAGATCTGTCGTAGGAGGCAGGTGTTGTATCCGAGCCTCAACAAGGGTCTTGGCCTTGGCAACGAAGGAAGTCATATCGCCTGGCATCCCGGGATCAAGGGATTGAAGATCAGTGATGATATCAAACAAATGTTGGAGGTTGTTTTGGCCAGAATAGAAGGAATGGAGTTCCTCCCACATGGACTTAGCTGTGTCATGATACATGGTCATCCTGTAAGGCTTGATATCCATAGAGTTGAGAAGCCAGGATGGCACACGGCTGTCATCACGAAGCCACTCATCAGTGGGAGGGGCAGGAGGAGCCCGGGTCAAGTGATGAAGAAGTCCTTTCGTCTGGAGCACCCGACGTACTAAATGTACTCATTCCACAAAGTTTCGTTTGTCATTGAGAGATATGGTGGTAATCCGGAGTTCATCCCGAAGATCAGTAGCGAAAGGAGCGGTCCGAGGTGGCAGAGGCGAAGCCGCAGCAGACTCGCCGGAGGCAGAAGTGGAACCCATGAAACCGCAGTAAGGAGATCAACAAGGACAAACCGCTGGAAGAACTATAGCCGCAACGGGAAGACAGAAGCCGCAGCGGGAAGACAGAAGCTGCAGCAAGGAGTAGCCGGAAGGAGAGAGGTCCTAGCTGCAGCGATCTGATAGCAACAGAAGCCGGAAGAAGCAGAAGGCCGGCGAACAGGCACATGATCGGACGGTTAGAGGCAGACCACAACCCAAAACCTGGAGCGGCTAGAGAAGAGAAGCCCCTGGACTAGAGAACAGGAGAAGTCGCACGGTCTCGGTGTCAAAACACCTGCGACAAGAGACCGCGACCTAGATGCGGAGCCCGCGGCGGGTAGAAAAGCCGCAGCAAACAAGCAAAGAAGAACCTGCACGAGAAGACGCAGCGACAGGGGAAACTGCGGCGGGAAGGGAAGCCGCAGGGGGGAAAACCACAGCGACTAAGCAAAGGAGACCGCACGGTCACGGTGAGCACACCAGCAGCAAAAGAGAGATGTCGCGAACAATATGCGGTGCAGGCAGCGGATAGGGAAGCCGCAGCGAAAGAAAGAAGTCGCGGCGACTAAGAGAAGAAGTCGCGTGAGAAGAGAGGAGAGAGCGAGAAGGCGGGTAGACAGAGAGACCGCGGCGGATAGAAAGGAAGCGGGTAATCGGGAAGAAACCGCGCGGTTAGAGGAAGAGGGCCCCACCTGACCGAGAAATTTATAAAAGGGAGAGGGGGGCAAGAGGAGAAGAAGAAGTGGAAGCCACAAGAGAAAAAGAGAGTGAGAGGAGCGGCTAGAAAAACTTAACCGCGCAGGAAGCCGCGGTTAGAAGGGGAGGAGGCCGCAAGACACTGCGGTTAAGCAAGAGAACAAGCCGCCCGGTTAGCAGGAGGAGCGGACGGTTAGAAATGAACAGGCCAGACCGTATCCCTCTGATACCATGTAGAAAAGAGGGCAATGAAACCTATGGGCTGTATTTCTTGTATTAACCTTCAAGTATGAGTACATATATAGGAAGAGAGAAAGAGAAAAGTCTCAAAGAATACAATGTGGGACAAAACAGAAAATCACAAATGAGCTAATAAATGGGCCACAATTACAATGGGTTTTTACACATGATTTTACTATCTTCTAACAAAATGAAATAGATGAAGATTTCAGTAGAACAATATTGTAAATAAGTAGTTGAGTACCATAAAAAGAAATGTGTAAGAAACAACTATTTTCTCTTACCAATGCATCAGTTTCCATTGCAGCTATTCCAGAAAATGAGCCACAAAGAATGCCACCATCACCACGCAAGCAGCGGAACACTTTAGCACCTTCCCTGCTGTGAGCTTCTGATGAATCCATACACATATTCATAGATAAGATGGATAAGACATACCTACGAGCTAACTCTGGCCATGTGAACTCATTAAAATTCAGTGTCTCCAATTTTGCTTCTTTTATGTGACTATTGTCAAGATCCTTCTTTCTTCCACGTCTGGATTTTGACTCTTTGGCATCAAAATTTGGATTTACATAAACAGCAACTTTATTCAAGAGCTCCCCAACCAGAACTTTTAATAGTGAAGTATGAATCTTTGACAGAGTTAAGCCTGTGCACCTCCCATAAGTACGAGCTGCCAGCTTAGCCTGACTAGCTTCCCTCACTACCGAATTTTCGACGGGAATGAATGTGGATGTGTTATCTCTATCAAAACCCTCCCATGATTCATGAGCTGAAAGTGATCCAGCAGTGCTTCCATTTACTTGAGAATTTCCATCTTTAGAATCATGACTATGTTTTTCAGATGAAGATAAATTACCTCGAACACAGGGCCATGGATCAACAAGTTCCTCTTCAAGTTCATCAAACTTTAAAGTCTCCTTGAGACCCAAAATTTCATGGAAGCGGCATAGAAATTCCCATATCTACATAAACAAAAAACAATACAAGTAAAAAAATAGAGTGAAGCCCAAACAAACATTAAGAGGCATCCCAAAAAAAGTTTCTAAGCACACTCAAAAAGAAACCTGGTAAACATCACCGACAAGACCCCGAGGAAGCTTATTGCTCAAAGGTTGCCCAAGTGGAAGCCGGCGGAGACATGCTTGGGGTTCCTCAGATTTTGGTAGAGCGGAGCATTTGCTTCCTTCATGCAAACAATCAATTGTGACTTTCTCACCCTTTTCTACATTCTTTGGTACAGCTACAAGCTGACCGCTTCCAATTGTCCAAGATGAAAATGAATCGCTTCTATCTTTTAGAAATTGATATCTGGGACAAGCCCGAGATTTAGGAAGAGTTTCAAGCATTTCTTGAACAAATCCCACATCCAACCCAAACCTATCCTTGTCCAACCATTCTGACAAAGCTTTGCATGAAGATTCTAGAACATTGTTATTATAAACTAGTGGAGCATTTTTGGGTCCAAAAGCACAGGAGAATCTGGCTAATGATCCATAAGAATGAACATTTTTGGAAGAACTATTATCTGCACCATATGGAAAATCCTTGCAATAACTTGAGGGAAAATCCCTGCCGTCATGCCTGCAGCTGAACTGCACACGTCCTAACTTTCTAAACACTTCATGACAGATATCTATAACAGTTTCTGAAACCATTATCCATACTGCAGCAGAAGATCTTCCTTCAACATAGAATTCACCAATGTCATCCACTAAGCTACAGGTACCACATCTTTCCACGTAGCAACTATCATGAGAGCTAGTTGATACACCAGATTTCATCATGTCAACAGGACTGGAGCAAGCATATGGAGAATCACCAATATCACCACTAAATAATGATGATAAATTATTGTCTGCAGGGCTAGTATCACAGATGAGCATAAGAATGTCATCATCTCTGTCACATTCTGCACTGGGACTAACACTTCCATCCATTCTTACTGCAACACCAGCTTTGGTAGATGTGTTACATAAAATTGAAGTCTCCGCATCTGGAATGGGTGATAATGAACAGGGAAGTCTTTTGACTCTGAAGACAGGACCAGAATCACCCCCATCAAACACTTCGCATTCAAAAACCGATCCAGTAATTTTATCATGCCAAATAGATTTGTATCCTACAGGCCAAATCTGGGAGCTGTTATGATATGCAGTTCGTAAATCAATTTTGCCAAAACAGCTTACAAAGAAATCTTCAAACTGAATGGGAAGGGAAGCCTGGAAATGGGCCAACGCATCAAATAGTAACATTAGCAAATCATCATGGCATGAGAAAAGAGTACTAAATTGGTGAGAAATCATAGTATGACAAACAGATGATACTTACTGGCAAACTTTCAGAGTCGGAGACACACCTTTCCACAGTAACATTATTAGTAACCCTTGAAATAATCCTGACACTTGAGAACTGCGGCTCTAAAATTTCAGTATCAGAAGAATGCTCCTCATCAAAGTTGCTAGGTATGCTCTCCAAATTTTTCAAGGAAATTTCTGAAGCTGAGATTTTTGAAAACTCCCTTTTCCTTCGTCGAGAAGGCAATGACCTCTGTACTAACCCAGAAGTATCGCCCCTTTTTTCACTCTCAATAGATTGGGCATTAGATGTTACACCAAGGTAACGAGCAACATCAAATACAGATTCAAATTTCCTACCATCAGGTGCACAATAAACTGCATATGAATCAGATTCATTAGCAGATTGTTTAAACTCAACATGCCAGCCTTCACCCAGACAGCCTCCTTTTTGAGCTATAAAGTCTCTTAGAGAACAGAGAAAAATGTCTCTTTGTGAATGACTCGATACTGTACCCCTACTAACAGGATAACTACTCCTAACAAAACTGCCTAAAAAGAGACCGTCGCAACCATTGATTGAATCTGCTCCATGCTGTAGTGTAGCTTCTGAATTGGTCATCGTGTCCACCATGCCACTACTGTTTCCTGGAGTGATGAAATTGACTGGGTAGCCAATTTTTAGATTTGAATCTTTTGCAATGACCCCACTTGAAGCAATTTCATTAACTCTGAAAATTGTTAATGAATTTATGATAATGATGGTGATATAACATTCTAATAGGTTGTTAAAGTGCATGAAAGATTTCTGCAAGTAATTCACACAGAATAAAGAGCTAAAACAAACTAATTCTTATCAACAAAATGCCAAACAATCGAAATAAGATTTAAAAAATCATCTACTTATCCTGGTGTTGAATCTGAGGTTTCAGAACCTAAAGACGCAATAATGCAATGATGTACAGTTACTAGACAGAGTTTGAAAGTGCTTTTAACAATGCTTCTAAATTATGGCAGAAACAAAAAAAAATAGAAAACCAGGGATCTGCAAAAGAAAAAAATATGTGACCCCTGTAAAGTTTAATAAACAAAGAGATTGTAAGTTGTGACATCCAAATTAAATAATCTTAGCCAGCCATATACTTGTCAATTAAACTAAATTAAGACAAGTAACTTCAAATCATCTTACTATTTACATATTGGTGTAGGGTAAGGTCCGGAGGCTAAGGGTATTTTCTATATGCAGACACACTTCCGACAATTTATTTTACTTGTAATATTTTTTCTTTACAAATCAAAATATTCGATGAGTCGCAGTAGATAAAGAGAACAAGCAAGGAAACAAGGGACATCACATATATGTATTAGAAAAGCCCATGTATAAAGGCCCATAAAGGCCCTAGTATTCTCTCTTCTTTAGTCCCACATCTTGTATAGGATTTTTCCTCTCTTCTCATCTCCTATATATTTGTATTCTCTCCTTGTATTTACTTACACGAGCAATACATACAAGTTTTGGCTTCTCTCAACATGGTATCAGAGGCAGGTTCTCTCCTCTAACCGACATGTGCACTTTTAACCGCATCTACCCGCCGCCTTCTGGCGGACTCCGCGGTTTCCTCGCGGACTATTTGCGGTCTCCAGCGGTCTGCCTCCTTTTCTATCCGCCACTACTCGCTCACTATCCGCAGCCTCAACGGACAGTCCGCTGCTTCTCCCGTGGATCCAGGTTCTCTCCTCTTCCCCCCCCCCCTTTTATAGTTTTTCTCCTCTCTCCCGTGGACCCCACCTCCCGTACGTCTCGCGCGGTCTCGAGTTCTATCCGCGCGGCTTCCCCTCCTATCCGCTTGGCGTCTGCTCCTTGCGGTTTCCTTCCGCCACTACTCGCTAACTCGCGGTCTCTTTTCTCCCTCCCGCTCGAGTTCGTCAACTCGCGGCTTCTCTCTCTCCTATCCGCTCGAGTTTGTTAACTCGCGGTCTCTTCTCTCCCTCCCGCTGGAGTTCGTCAACTCGCGGCTTCTCTCTCTCCTATCCGCTCGAGTTGTTTACTCGCGGTCTCTTTTCTCTTATCTCCGCCTTCTCGCGGTCTCCAGACCGTGCGGTCTGTTTCTTACCCGCTCTGGTCGTGGCCTGTCTGGCCGCTGGTGTTCGCATCGTGACCGTGCGGGTTCATTCTCCCGACCTTTTTCTGCTCGCTGTTTCGTCGCTGCGGCCTGTTCCTAGTCGCGGCGGTCTCCTCCCCTCTCTGCGGCCTGCCTCTCCAGCGGACCCCTTCCTGGTCGTTGCGGCCTCCTTCCAAGTCGGTGCGGCTTGTCTTCCTGGTCTATGGAATCCTCTCTTGACTCCACCGGCCCGGCGGCTAGTCCGCCAGCAGACCGCCCGGCTTGTCCTGCAGACCTGCGCGATGAATTACGCATTACCACCATCTCTCTCTCCGGGAAGAAAAATTTTCTCCCTTGGGCGCATTATGTGCGCCGGGTTCTCCAGGCCAAGGATCTCCTGTCTTACCTCACACAAGCTCCTCCGGCTCCCCCTACGGACGAGTGGCTCCGCAACGACGGTCGTGTGCAGACTTGGCTCCTCAACTCCTTGGATGGTGAGCCGTATCAGATGGCCATGTATCACGAGACGGCCAAGTCTATATGGGATGAGCTGCACTCACTCTATTCCGGCAAAGACAGCCTTCAGCACCTCTACGACATCCTCACAGATCTCGTTGCTCTCGACGCCGGTGGCTCCCCGGACATGACGTCGTTTGTCGCTCGGGCTAAGACTTTGGCCGAAGCCTGGATACTGCATCAGCCTTCTACCAGTGATCATGCTGCCCAGCGCGCTCAGAAGGAGGCGGTTTGCATTGCTATTATAATGGCCCGTCTTCCGCATCACCTTCAGACTATCCGGACTCAGGTTCTGGCGTCTCCCACCGTTCCATCCCTTTCTGAGATCTGTTCCATGCTCCTCCGCGTGACGCCTCCTCCGAATGCTCCTGCGCCGACTTCCTCGGCCCTTCTTCAACAGGCCCCTCCGCCCCTGCTTCCCTTGCCTCCTGCTGCTCGTGGTGGCCGCTCCGGCTCTCGGGGTCGCGGGCGTGGTGGCAAGGGGCGGCCGAAGTGTTCCTACTGCGGCAAGGACGGACACCTTGAAGCGACCTGTTACCGCAAGAATGGATATCCTCCTCGACCGACGGCTTCGGTGGCCGCAGATGCCTCCTCTTCTGCCTCTCCGGACCTTGAAGCTGTCCGCCTCCAGCTCCAGCACCTCCAGGGACTGCTCAACCCGCCTCCTGCTTCCCTGGCCTCCACCTTCGTCTCCCAAGCAGGTACGGCCTTGTCTCTCCACCGGTCCGTCCTGGATCATGGACTCCGGTGCCACTCATCACATTACGTCCCAGCAGCCTGCCACATACTCGGACTCTCCTCATCCGCGGTCTATCACCGTGGCTAATGGGGCCCTTGTTCCCGTCTCCGGATCGACGGACATCTCTCTCAGCCCGTCGTTTCCTCTCCGCTCGGCTCTTCATGTTCCGAGTTCCCCCTTCAATTTACTTTTTGTTGGTCGCCTTACTGCTGATCTGGATTGCTCTGTTATATTCACTTCCTCTTCTTTTGTCATACAGGATCGCAGGACGCGGACTACCATTGGTAAAGGCGGATTACGGAACGGGCTCTACCTTCTCGACACACCTCCTACCATCCTCTCCTCCGTCTCCTCCACCGAGTGGCATCGCCGTCTTGGCCACGCTCCTCTACCTGTTCTCCAACGGGCTCTCCCTGATATCTCTCTCCATCCGTTTCAGTGTGAGTCTTGTATCCTCGGCAAGCAGCCGCGTTCATCTTATCCTGCTCATTGTACCCGGAGCTCTGCTCCGTTTGATTTATTGCATTCTGATGTATGGGGACCGTATAAAATTACTAATATTTCTGGTTTCCGATATTTTATTACTTTCATTGATGATTATTCTCGCATGACGTGGTTATACTTACTTCGTGATCGCTCCGAGCTTCCTCGCATTTTTCGAGCCTTTGTCGTTGAAACTCGTACCCAATTTCATACAACTATCAAAACTGTGCGCACGGATAATGCTCGTGAGTACACTGGCCACGACTTCGCTACTATATGCTCTGAGTTCGGGATTATCCACCAAACCTCTTGTGCCTACACGCCTCAACAAAATGGCGTTGCCGAACGTAAAAACCGACACTTGATGTGGCTCGCTCCCTCATGCTTCAAATGCATGTGCCCAAGCATTACTGAAACTTTGCGGTCTCCACGGCTTGTTTTCTCATCAACCGTCTCCCTTCCTCCGTCCTCCACTATGCTACTCCGTTCAGCCTGTTGTTTCCCTCGACTCCGGCCTTCCCTCTTCCGCCTCGTATCTTTGGTAGCACTTGTTACGTCCACCATCTGGGCCCGCCCTCGGACAAATTAGATCCCCGGGCGGCCAAACACATATTCGTGGGCTATTCCCGTACTCAGAAGGGGTATCTCTGTTATTCTCCCGTCACTCGGAAGCTCTCCGTCTCTGCGGATGTCACCTTCCACGAGACTGAACCATATTTTCCGGATCCTCTCACTACTCCTATCCCTTCGGCTCCTTTACCTCCATCCATCCCACGACCAGTTCTCCCCGTTACAACGCCGCTGCTACCGGTTCCACCAGCTCTACCTCCAGTTCCCCCCGCACCACCCATCATCCGGGTCTATACTCGTCGCCCCCGTTGCTCTATGGCCCCACTGCAGTCCGCCTCAACCACGGTTATTCCGCGCCCGGCAGATCAGGTACAGACATCCACCGCTCATCCTCTGGCTCACTACGTCTCCCTACATCGCCTCTCTCCCCATCTTCACACTTTTGCTAGTTCTCTTTCCTCGGTTTCTATTCCTAATTCTGTGCAGGAGGCGCTCGAACATCCTGGCTGGCGGGCTGCCATGGAGGAGGAAATGGCTGCTCTCTGGACTAACCAGACCTGGACTCTCGTCCCGCTTCCTCCCGGTCAGAAACCCGTTGGGTGTAAATGGGTCTTTGTTATTAAACATGCTGCTGATGGCACTATTGACCGCCTAAAGGCCCGTCTTGTGGCTCGTGGATTCACCCAGCAGCAGGGGCTCGACTACGAGGAGACTTTTTCCCCGGTGGCCAAACTCAATACAGTCCGGGTTCTCCTCTCTGTTGCGGTACATCACCAGTGGCCCCTACTCCAACTGGATGTCAAAAATGCGTTTCTGAACGGTGATCTCCAGGAAACTGTGTATATGCAACAACCTCCCGGGTTTGAGACCACGGGGGAGTCTCAAGTCTGCCATCTTCGAAAGGCTCTTTATGGTCTCAAACAGTCCCCCCGGGCATGGTTTGACAAGTTCAGTAAGGCCCTCCAGAAGATTGGTTTTACTCGAAGCTCCGCCGACTTCTCGCTCTTCACTCGCCACCGATCTACCGGGACCGTCCTTCTGCTAGTCTATGTGGACGACATCATTATTACTGGGAACGACTCGAATGGTATACTGGCGGTCAAACTTCATCTGAGCACCGTTTTTCAAACAAAAGATCTGGGGCCCCTTCGGTACTTCTTGGGCCTAGAAGTCGCCAGACGGCCAGATGGTTTGATCCTTTCTCAGCGAAAGTACTGTATTGACCTTCTTCATGATGCGGGTTACTCAGGCTGTAAGCCAATTGACACCCCAATGGATGTCAATCACAAGTTATGCGCACAGGCCTCTGACTCAGATATCCTACTGGACAATCCAGAATATTACCGTCGCCTAGTTGGAAAATTGATATACCTCACAGTAACCAGACCAGATATCTCCTTCGCTGTTGGTATCGTCAGTCGATATATGCATGCCCCCAGAAGCTCTCATCTTCAGGCGGCTGAACGTATTCTCAGATACCTCAAAAAGGCTCCTGGATAAGGACTGGTGTACAAAGTCTCTTCTTCCACTCCTACTCTGGTAGCATACTCTGATGCTGACTATGCTGGGTCCCTCGATGATCGAAGATCCACCAGTGGCTTCTGCACGTACTTTGGAGGACATCTGATTACCTGGCGAAGCAAGAAACAAGCGGTCGTTGCTCGATCATCAGCTGAGGCAGAATATCGGGCGATGGCATCTGTGGTGTCGGAACTAACGTGGCTTGAAAGCCTTCTCACCGATCTGGGGGTAAAGCTTCCTTCACCGGCTCTTCTCCTCTGTGACAGTCAAGCTGCTATACACATTGCCAAGAACTCAGTCTTTCACGAGAGAACGAAACATATTGAAGTCGACTGTCATTTTATCCGGGAAAAGGTTCAACTAAAGAAGATCGACCTCAGACATGTTCCTGGTACTGAACAAGTTGCGGATGTCCTCACAAAGGCCTTGTCAAGTACCCTCTTCTATCAATGCCTGTCCAAGCTTGGTGCATACGATTTGTACGCTCCAGCTTGCGGGGGAGTATTAGAAAAGCCCATGTATAAAGGCCCATAAAGGCCCTAGTATTCTCTCTTCTTTAGTCCCACATCTTGTATAGGATTTTTCCTCTCTTCTCATCTCCTATATATTTGTATTCTCTCCTTGTATTTACTTACACGAGCAATACATACAAATTTTGGCTTCTCTCAACAATATGTAAGAGTACTCAACCAAATAGCTAAATAAATGAAAACTCACAAAAATTCAAAAGCTTGGATCAACGATTACAAATAGCATATCCCTTAAGTAGGAAACTAACACTTTAATATTCAAATATTGACTTCAAAGTAAAAGCTCCCCCAAATCTGAAATGGGAGAGGGCTCGATGGCTATTTGGAGGCGTTTTGGAAGCTGAAAATGAGGCCCAGTTGGGATTTCGCCTCCGGATGTAGCCAAAGTTGTTGAGCAGCACTGGTGGATGCTAGAATGGACTTCTCGGGTAGCTGGTAGAGGCGGGCTGCTGGTGAATGATGGTCGGCTAGAGGTAGGAGGGCTGTTACAGCAGCAATTAGCTTTTGGAATGTAGATTCCTGCAGCGGGGCCTGAAATCCATCCCCTGGAAGATTTTTCAGAGGGTTGGGAGTGAAGGAAGGTGGCTCCACGTGGGTCGTTAAGGGAAAGGGAGGGGCCGTCTGTAATGGAGGGGGTAGGGAGTGGAGATAGTGGAAGAAATTTAGGAGATCCTAAATTTTAGGAGAGGAAGTTAGTGGAGAAGTGAAGAGATAGTTAAGATAGTTATGGGCGTGGCCGGAGATAGTCTAGTACTGGTGGTAGCCGGAAGTGTTTTTCGGTGATCACCGAAAAACTAAAAATGGTTGATACTTGAATGGTGGTGGTGGAAGCTTACTAGAGATGGACAGGGAAGGTTTTTCCGGTGATCGTCGGAAACTGAAAATGGAGGGAATCGGAATGGAGATATGGGTTATTTGGGGGGGGATATGGGGAGGGCAATGCAGTGTGGTTGGCCAATGGTTTGGAGGTGGGGATTTGAGTTGCCGGTTGGTGGAGGTGAGAGGGGAATGGTGTTGCCGGTTGGTGGTGGGAGGGGAATGGTGTTGCCGGTTGGTGGTGGGAGGGAAATGGTGTTGCCGGTTGTAGGAGGTGAATGTTGGGTTAGGGATCCTCGCTGAAAGTATAATGGGGGTGAGGGAATGTGGGTCGGCTGTAGGAAAAGAATGGGAGGTCCAAGCTTCACGCCCGGAGGTTACAGCTTCAGCACCGAATGATCAAAAATAAGGATTCTTTGCTTCAACTTTCAATACCAATATAAGGAGTCATTCACCCCTATATATAGACTAGAGAGGGGAAATGAACGAAAATGATTCTCTGATTATTGTATCCCTCAAAATACAATGAAAATTAAAAATGCAAAAAACGAAAAAAATGTTACAGCCAGTGATCTACTCGAGATGAGCAACCCCAATTGTCATTGGGCTCGAGGTCGATGTGAATAGACCCAAACATAAAAACTTAAAAGTCATTTTGGGCATCTATCTCCCGATGAATACCTATGTTATATTTTTACACATATATTTATTATCTTCGCAACTATATTTTAATTACTTTAATTACTATTTTTTATTTCTCTTTTTAGCATTTCGTATATTCTAAGAATTATGAATATGTACAAATACTTCGCACGAATTATCAGAACACCAAGATTTGCAATTATCAGCTAAACATTTAAATCTATCAATGATTCATTCGATTTTCTTTGGTAATGTTCCCATTATGAATTACTCACAAAAGTTAAATGTTTAAACAGGTAGAACACTTTTTGACTAATTCAAATAAAAATGAACCAAAAAAGTAATTGAATTATTAATTAGTTCCTACAATTAAGATCTTTAAGTATGCAGTCCCATTGATGCTTTGAAAACTATCTAACCAGGAGAAAATATAAATAGAAAAGAGTACCCAGTCCTCATACACTATGCCACACAGGTCTAAAATCTAGTTGCTTAAGGGAGAACAAATACAAATATAGACAGCACATCGATTTAGCAGATCTCAAACTTACAACACATAAAACGCAAATTTATACAGCAAATCTAACCACTTCAACTGAGTGCTATTGCATTTTTATTTTCAGAGTAGATGTCTAAGATTTGAACAATTGAATAAACAATTCAACTAATCTGGAATTTAAGAGCGCGACCTGCCAAGGATACATTAAGTATGTGTAATACTAGGAGAGTGGAGGTTACACGAAGATATAAGCAAAAACAACAACACTAAAGCTTTTATCTCACTATAGTGGGGTCGACTCTATGGATCTTTTGTCGCCATTGTGCCCTATCTTTAGTCATAATCTCAAAAATGCCCAAGTACATCATGTCTTTCCATATAGTTTCATTCCAAGTTTTTATTGGTCTACCGACTCTACCCCTCCCCCGTTTAACATGCCTATTGACTAAACTCTCACAACACCAAACAGGTGCCTTTAATGGTGTCATTTGTATGTGTCCAAACCATCTTAGTCGAGCTTCTCGCATCTTCTCTGCAATTGGTGTCACTCCTGTCTTATCCCTGATACATTCATTCCTAATTTTATCCAGTCTCGTGTGTCCACACATCCACCTAAGCATTCTCATCTCCACAACTCCCATTTTGTGCCCATGTACACAATTCAATGTCCAACACTCAGAACCATAGAGCATCGCCGGTCTAATTGCAGTACGGTAAAACATGCATTTAAGTTTTGATGGTATTTTACGATCACATAAGATCCCTGACGTGCCTCTCCACTTCAACCAACCTGCTTGAATTCTATGTATCACAAGAAGATATAAGCAAAAGTAGTAAAATTTGAGATTATTGTAGAATATATCAAGTGCAATTTGATAAGGAAGTGATTAAAGATAGAAGTCAAGGAGATTTCAAATATTATTGATCATAGATGAGTTCTACTTCAACTATTTTAGGGTCGGATTCATAAATTTTTACTTTTCATTTCCTTTTCTACAAATTTGCATGAGGTGTTGATACGATTGAAATTTCATGACCATGAATTAATATATTCTAGGTGCAATCGTGTATGACAATTAAATACTAATTGTTAACACATTTGTTTGCACATTCTTTGAGCTTGTAAATAGCATGTTGGTATACATTATTATCAAAAAACCAAGGTTCAACACCGAGAACCATATTCCCAATCTTTCTCTACATAGTATCAGAGGTAGGCAGCATGTCCTAGCAGACGAAATTATTGGGACTACCAAAGCAGGTGATGTGTATTTTTCCTTCATATATATTTTTTGCAATTGTATGATGCTTTGCATGCTCGTGTTGTGCACCTAGTTCAACATTGCTTCGTTGTTCACATTGTTGTTGGATTATGTAGTTCTCGTTCCCAAACGATTAATTCTTAAACAAAATATGCGAGAAAGGAAGTTACTTGGCACAAAAACACTCGTCATTCTCGCAACACCGTCGATCGTCGTTCTTCTACATTACACTACAGGATCGGCTTGTACGTACTTTAAGTCCTTCGCATCTATCATTGAATCTCTTGATGGTTCTTGCCATCTCATAGATGGATTGTGGCTAGCCTTAACGAGGTGTCCAATTCCGTCAAATGTCAGTACCATCACCCACGCCCAATCATAGTCGGCCACTAATTATCAAAGATGAATTAAAATTCTTTGTGATGCAGTTGCGAAGTCAGTTTGGATAGCACCTGAATAACCATAGTAATAATTCCATTTGTATATTATTTTTAAATATTTGTCATGATAATTACTTTTGCAATCGCAATAGGTGATTTTGGAACTACGTGGATCCATGATTAAAGTTGATTCAAAGTGGTAGCGCTAAGGAAAGATTTGCTCAATTTTAAAGGAGTCAATTAGTAGGTTAGAGTAGGATAATTGAACAAAATCAAACTGACTAAACAATGTTGACTGGATTTGTGCAAAAAAAATGTTGGCTCGAATTTTGAACTTAATATAGCATATTTTATCTTATCGGTTTTGATTATGTTTTCTAAGTTTAAGGTCCATGTGGACTAATTAATTGATTAATGGTCCTAAGTTTATTTAAATCCTAGTTTGATTTTTTCGCTTTATAACTGTTACTTTCTATAAAAGCAGTTTTAATTAGAATTTTAATTATGTATGGTACATTCAAAATGGCACAATTTGTAATAATTAAGTGATATTCATGTAGAATTTTGGTTTTGTTTTTAACCAAACCAAACCAAGCGAACACAAATTTGGTAATCATGCTAAACTTTTATATTACATAACCAAAATGGATTGATTAAATCAAACCTTAAAATTAAACTGACATAATTGACATAATGTTTTCCTTAGTTGAAGACATGAGAGCTAGAGCTGAAGGCTCCTGGTAAAGCTTGAATATTGTAGGGAAGTCTCAAGTACACTTGTAGGAGAAGATTAAAATGGAGTTAAGATGACAAAGGACTGAAAGAGAGTGTAAAACACCTAATTTCGATGAGAATTAAAATATAAAAAGATAAATACTTAAATCCCGACAATGATAAAAGAAATTTAGTGTCGAGCTATCGTGAAATTTTTGAAATATTTTCACGGGATTTTACGATGCAAGTTTCTTTAATTATTCTTAGTTTACTATTTAATATTCTTATTTTATTCCTATTATATCTATACATGTTTAACGGTTTAATTATTCCATCATATGATATTAATATTATGCCTTGTTTGACGCGAATTTGTTGATCTAATTATATGATATTGATGTTAATTGGTTGGATACATATAATCGAATGGTTGGGTTTGATTTAATATAATGGTTGGCTAGTTGTTGGTAAGGGCTCATGAATGCATAAGGCAGATGGAATAAGCTGGCTAGATTAAATATTATGTTGGCTAGCTTAATACAATGGCTTATGAGTATTGATATTTTAAGTTAATGGAATAGGTTAATGTCTTATTTGGCCCTAAGGATTCAAGGTGGCTCGGTTGTAGGCTTTAGATGGCAATCGGACGGTGATTCAAATGGCCACGATGTGAATTTTACAATCTTATGTTCCACGATTTCGAGAGATTTATGCATTGCTCTTTTCCCCAAACCGAGCTTCTTCTTCCTCGCCTTGTTCTTTGCGTTGGAACTTCAACATTAAGCTAGGGCTTCGACTTCCCCCTTCTCTCCCACCACCAATCAGCGTTGGTGAAGCAGGAAGTTTTCTTCTTCCTCGACGACGACGATCTTGAAACTAGTTCTCGGCGCCGGTTGGATTTACGCGATTGAGGACTTCTACAACTTCCACACTCCCCTGTAAGCATCCTCTTAACCCCCCCTTCTTTCTTTTTATATGAGATGGTGGTATGTAATTAACTGTTGGTGGATTCAAAATTTCATTTCCTGTTAATAGTGTAACTTAAGGACTTTTCTTCCTGAGAACTGTTGTTGGTTTTGGTTTGATCTTATAACTCTTATAGTTGTTTTTCAATGAGTTCCAGCTGGTATTTTGGGTTCATTACTATGGATGGTACTTACTACTTAGGGATTAGGGATTTCAGGTGGTACTTTTCTTTGAAATCCTAAGGGCATTCGGCATTCATGTGGTTCATTTATGGTTATCATGAATCCTTTCCCTTTCTAGCATTCATGTGATTGTTTATAAATTTCAGTTGATTAATGAGTTGTTCCATTATTTATGGAAACTTCGTTAGTGCAATAGATTAAGTTTTAATGGCATGTTTTAGGGTTTGTTTCCTTTATGAATTTGTGTTGTTTATATTTGCAATTAGTAATCTTCGGAATCCATTCTTGATTCAAGAGAATTATATGTTGATTATTCAGAAAGATCACATAATCATTTCTCCTCTGACTACTTCTAAAATGTCATCATCCTTCGATGTCAATGTCGATTCTATTTTAAGACGCAACCCATATAATAAGAGAATTCCAAACAATTACAGATACCACAAGGGATGGAGTCAAAGGATGGGTTTGATGATCACACTTGGAATGATAAGGGCAAAGAAAAGATTACTGTGAGTTTTGCATCTTTCATTTAAGCTTTACTTTTTTGTATTTTTTATATTAGATGCAATGTTATTTTTAATATAGTAACTTATTTCTTGCATGTTAATACGCATGATTTTACTTAGATTGAATAAGTTCGTTATATTAATACCCGAATGAATCACTTACATGTTTATATACATAGGAAATACATTATATGATACTAATATAATAACTTGTTTGATGCTAATTTGTTGGTCTGATTATAAGATATTGATGTTAATTGGTTGGATACATATAATCGAATGGTTGGGCTTGATTTAATATAATGGTTGGCTAGTTGTTGGTAAGGGCTCATGAATGCATAAGGCAGATGGAATAAGCTAGCTAGATTAAATATTATGTTGGCTAGCTTAATACAATGGCTTATGAGTATTGATATTTTAAGTTGATGGAATAGGTTAATGTCTTATTTGGCCCTAAGGATTCAAGGTGGCTAAGTTGTAGGCTTTAGATGGCAATCGGACGGTGATTTAAATGGCCACGATGTGAATTTTACAATCTTATGTTCCACAGTTTTGAGAGATTTATGCATTGCTCTTTTCCCCAAACCGAGCTTTTTCTTCCACGCCTTGTTCTTCAGCATTGGAACTTCAACATGAAGTTAGGGCTTCGACTTCCCCCTTCTCTCCCACCACCAATCGGCGTCGGTGAAGCAGGAAGTTTTCTTCTTCCTCAATGATGATGACCTTAAACCTAGTTCTCGGCGTCGGTTGAATTTACGGGATTGAGAACTTCTACTACTTCCACACTCTACTGTAAGCATCCTCTTAACCCCCTTCTTCTTTTTTTATATGAGATGGTGGTATGGACTTAACTGTTGGTGGATTCAAACTTTCACTCCTTGTTAATAGTGTAACTTAAGGATTTTTCTTCCTGAAAATTGTTTTTGGTTTTGGGTTGATCCTATAACACTTATAGTTGTTTTCCAATGAGTTCTGGCTGGTATTTTGGGGTCATTACTGTGGATGGTACTTTCAGCTGGTACTTTGCTTTGAAATTTTAAGGGCATTTGGCATTCATGTGGTTGTTCCTTTATGGTTATCATGAATCATTTCCCCTTCTGACATTCATGTGATTGTTTATAAATTTTAGTTGATTAATGAATTGTTTCATTATTTATGGAAGCTTCGTTAGTGCAATAGATTATGTTTTGATGGTATGTTTTAGGGTTTGTTTCCTTTATGAATTTTGGTTGTTTATATTTGCAGTAAATAATCTTTGGAATCCATTCTTGATTTAAGAGAATTATATGTTGATTATTAGGAAAAATCACATAATCATTTCTCCTCCGACTACTCCTAAAATGTCATGTTATTATCCTTCGATGTCAATGTCGATTCTATTTTAAGACGCAACCCATATAATAAGAGAATTCCAACAATTATAGATACCATGAGGGACGGCATCAAAGGATAGGCTTGATAATCACACTTGGAATGATAAGGCAAAGAAAAGATTACGGTGAGTTTTGTGCCTTTCAATTAAGCTTTACTTTTTTGTATTTTTGATATTAGATGCAATGTTATTTTTAATATAGTAACTTATTTCTTGCATGTTAATATGCATGATTTTACTTAGATTAAATAAGTTCGTTATTTTAATACCCCACTGAATCACTTACAATAAATTATTCTAATGATTGGATGGCTAAAAGATGATTTACTAATGTCCCTGGGAAATCAAAAAGTGATCATAAATCTAAGGGACCTAAATATTAAATCATACCTCTAATTTTCTAAATAAAGAATATAACAATTGCAAAAGTAAACATGAATGACTAAAATGACTGAATGCATCGATGTATAGGTATGTTAAGAATTAACCCAGCAACGGGGTGTGAATTGACTACAAATGTATTGATTTTTCCAATTCAGGGGACCAAAAGGGTCTAACGCTTGTTCGATAGCACTAGACTAGAATACGATGTCTAATTCAGGGGACCGAAAGGTCTAACGCTTATTAGATAGCACTAAGGTGGCGTTTGGTTAGACTTTTTGGCTGCGGTGCGGCTGAGACGCACCGTGATTTTGATAAGAAGCGGCGTTTGGTGTGGCTTTTCTCAAAAACGCAAGTTATTAATATCCGTGGTTTTTGTTATCTCCCCATCCGCAACTCCGACCTGCGTTCAATCGCAGAATTCCGATTTCTTCCTGCTCTGCGTTCTTTCCTCTCGATACCCAACCGCAATCGCGAGCCCTTCTTCCTTCCCGCATGCGAGCTTCCTCTTCACGAGCCCTTCCCGCAAGCAAGCCCTCTTCATCGAAACCCTAAGCCATCCTCCTCATCCAAACCCTCTTCCTCAGTCCACGATCCACTGTTAAAAATCGCTTCCAGATTGTGACAACACTACTCTTCGAAGTGGATCTGTAAATTTTAATAGGCAAGCTCTTCTCGCCTGCAAGCTTTGTTCACCGGAGGCACAATCGGCAAGAACCTGGGCAAGCTTGGATGATGACGGGCCGTCTGCCCTCGGTTTTGATCTTGAGGCCGTTGTCACGAATGATTCTTCTTTTGTTTTTTAATTATTATGTGAGGTATAATTATTTGGTGATTGAATAGTTGCGAGGTAAATTAACTTTTTTTTAATCTGGAGGATGAGTATTTTGGCTGTATTTTGCAAATTATAGATGCTTATGAACTCACTGTTTGGTGAGGATATGTTCATAGTTATGATTGCCCAATGTACTCCATTATCGCCTAGAATGAGTAATTATGCAATTATCACAAACATTCAAGTTATGAATTAGTGGAAAAACATTTTCACTCAAAACTTTATTTTGTTCGCAAACAACTTTTTCAACACTCTGTTTTACAAACTCCATTTCACTCAAACAGTTTTTTAACAAAACTCTGTTTTCCAAAAACAGCATTTTTCCAAAACTCCATTTCTTATCAGCAACTTTTCATCAGCAATAGCTCAACCAAACTGAGCCTAAATTAGCATATGATGAACCAGTGGGGTTGGGCACAAATGTACTAATATTGTTAATTGAGACAGCTTTCTTAGCATCACAATATCACATATATATTGTATATCACAAAATAATAAAAGAATAACAAGAAATAACAAGAATTGCAAAAATAAATGAAATGAATGAATCACACAAGAACACTAACATTCTTGATGTAAACCAAGGTGGGGGTGTAGTTTTTGACAGAATATAAAAATGAGATCTTTTAAATAATTGTGGCGCGAGGCAACTTCGTGGACTATTTTAACGAACTAAACGGTCAAGACGTCGCACAAGAACGTAAACGCTACTGCACGAACATACAGCGTCATGAAACTAATTCCACGGGCACAGAAATCTAGCGACGACATTAGTACGTAGGAAAATACGATAATTAAGAGTTAAGATTAAGCCGGACAAGCTCTAATAATTTCACTATTCATTTATAAAGTTTGAGCATAAAATTACTAAGATTTGAGAGCGAAAAGGTCGAGAGGTATACCATGGGGAAGGAGTCACAACAGTTGTACACAAAACTCTTCAAGAACTGGACTGCAGGGGGAAAAACGGCTCAGAGACTGCTGGAAGTGAAGACCGGCAGAAGAGGATTTACTGCCAGTGGCACCTGGTTTCGAGCGAAGAAGACAGAAAGCTCAGGACAGAGGAAACGCCCGACTGGAAGCAAGGAGATCACCGGAGACTGTTGGAGTGAGGCTCGCCGGAGGTAGGAGTAGCCTCAGAAAGCGTCTAGCGCGGCTGTCGAGCAAAAAAATAGCCCAGGAAGGACGAAGTCGACTGTCGAGGCAGGAAATCCAGGCGGCGGGTTCGCAGCCCCGTCCCCAGAAAGCAACGAATAGGTCGTCGGAGCCTTGGAAGGCCTCCGGCGTCAGTAGAACTGGCTGGCGAGGGAAGGGGGAGACGGCTTGAGTGATCGGAGGCAGGGTGCAGCGCTGGGAGGAAAGGAACGGGGCACGTGGGTTTGCGGCTTTGTTCCTTTCTATTTTCCAGCTGCTGACCAAATGAGGTTAGGGAATGCTTATATAAGGCAGGATTAGGGTTTCACATTTGGAGGGCCTTGGCTATAGGCACACACATGAAATTGGCTTAATGCTTAGAGAGCTTTTGCTAATGACACACATATGAACCTCTATAAGGTTGGAAAATGTGGGGGGTGGGGTGGGGGGTGGGATGGGGTGGGGTGGGGGTGGGGTGGGGGGTGGGGGTGGGGGGTCGGCGATGAGCTTAAGGGGCATTACATTTTAAAATAGTTAATTAAATTAGGCTTGCCCTCAGCTAATCTACCTCATAAACTACCGGACCTATGCATTTAGAGTCTCGTTGGCCGGTCACACCAACGAGCCAAACCAAAACTTGCGCAAACAACTCGTGCGATACAAAATAACACTCAAGCGCTCATAACACGGGCAATACAACTCTATGCTACCCAAAAGTGCGCAAAAACGTGCGCTACAAAAGTAAGAAAACATGTGTGATAATAATAACAATAATGACGCGACGCGGGTTGCATCAATTCTCTAGCATTTTGTATTGTTTACTGTTTATGATTACTGATGAATGCTTATTTACTTCACATTTAACTGGATTATGATACATATGCATGTTGTTACTAACCCTTTGTATTTGCATATATAACGGTAAAAGAGATAAATTATCATATAGTCTTCGAAAGAAAGAGTGACACTAGCAAACAGTTGTCAGGGGATGAGAAGAGAAAGAAATAGAAGAGAATTATGGGTGTGTCTCCCTGTAGGGATTGCTGAGGTGATTGACGAGCACAGTAATTTATGCTGGGATTCACAATGCCCTACATGCAAAAGGACCAAGTAGAAAGCTTATGTTTATGATGTAAACCACTAGTCAATAGCTTTATAATTGAATTTTTAAGATAAAGTGGAGATCAAATTAAAGTGAGGAGTGCGCTGTCAAGGACACAGCGCTGGAACCGCGCTCAAACTTCGATCCGCGCGGCCTTAGCTCTTTTTTGTGCCCTTCGCAATAGCTAAGTCAGCCTTCACCTCTTCCCTAGTAGCGAAATTATATGCACACGCACAAGTATATGGTGGAAAGGCAAGAACACTCAATAATACTCAAACTTCTATTCACGGCTTTGAAGATTTACAACCGTTGACTCTTTGGTGGCTTACATACATTGTTTGGATTGATTCCAAGATTGCTTTCAAGACTGCTTCCAAGATTGCTTCACTCAAATGAACGTTCATCCCCTTTTTATATACTCCAAGGGATTTCCCTCCAACCAAGTTAAGACTCTAGAAATTCTCTATTCTAGACTCCTCTAAACTACCTTATATTTATAACCCGTAATTCGTCGAGATCAGAAATGCCTAAGGAGACGGCAATTCTCAGTTCAGTTCGACAGCCTGATGGCTATTCGTAGACCTTACCAGAAAAGTATTCGACATCCTCAAGAAAGAGCCTATGGGAGAGTATGGGTGAGTTTGGGCAAATTTGGGCGAGTAATCACCCCCCAGGATTTGTCTATAAATAGACTTCCAAGGGTACCAGGAATGGCACTTTGGAAGAGATTTCCCTCCCCCCTCAAGTTTGATACTTGCTAAGTTTGTGCCTTCTTCGTACCTCCCTCAGTCTTTTGGTTGCAGAGGGGAAGACTTTCATAACTTCTGGCTACGTGGTGGGACTTTCCTGCTGAAGCACCTGAGGTGTACTTGTAGACATCTCTTTCTCTATCTCTAGCCATCCAAATTGTGGTGTTCGGCCGCAGAATCAGTAACCTTAGGCTACATCTAGGTTCGAACATTTGGAGTTAGGATTTTTCTGTCTTCAACACTACATTTCTCTCATATATATGTACAAGTCTCCATACTATTTTAGATATTTCTACACATATCAAGAGTTATCTAGAAGGTTCTACTTTTCTAGATTATTCTACCCTTCTAGAATATTCTAGAAATCTCTACACTATTCCATAATATTCTAGTCTTTTACGCAACTCTAAAATTTTCTGGAAGACTCCATATCATTCTAGAATCTTCTCTCATATTCAAGACTTCTCTCTAATGTTCTGGAGACTTCCGCATCCTTTTACTCCATAGGTGATCAAGGCTACGCTTAAGCCTTATTTTTGGCATGCTCCCCTTATGCATGATCATCTTGAGTATAGGGTCATACTTGTCTCAGGGGCTCTCACACCCAAGTTTTAGACCTCTTTAACGCTTTATCACCTCAACATGTGGCTTATTGCGTCACCACGCATGAAACTATTGTCACGATTGCGCCCTAAACTAGCATCCCATGACAGTGCACTCAAATCGTTGAATAAAAAATAAAGTGATTAACCTAGGCCCAGCATGGCGCTCTTAAATACCCAACATTTGTGCGACGGACGTCGCGGAAATTAGAATCTATAGGTAAAGTAAAGAAAGAGAAGAACACGAAATATTTTTAATAAATGGCAAACAGCACAACGAAAGTTAGGGAAAGCTCTAAAATTATAAAAATCAAATAAACAGTGTTACGGAACTACCTGACGCCGAGCCCCCATGGCGGGTTTACACGCGCCAGGCACATACATCGGACGGTCGGACTGAGCCCACGGAGGAGATCACGCATTAGTCATTACCTCATTATTTAATTTCAGCATTTATGTTTTATTTTCAGCAATTATGTTGGCGAATTATTTGCGTCGTGTTTCAGGTTTTTGCATTTATGTTTTCGCACCCCAGATGCCAATAAGGGGGGGCGCCTGTTGTGTTGCAACTATGCTGGATGAATATTAGTTTTTCCCTCACTCTCTCTCCTAACCCTAATTCTCTCCCTCTCTTTCTCTCTTCCTCTCCCTTTCCCATTCTCCCTTACCGCCGACCACATCCACCGCCCCTTCCCCCCCCCCAAGTTCGTACTAACCGGTCCGACCTTCGTCCTGTCGGCGAACTCCCTCTCCAAGCCACCAGCCCCCGCCAGGCCCTCCAAAAACCGCATCCGCTCTCCCGACCCCACCCCAGACCGCTCGCCTCCCTGCAAAGCACCTCCAGCGTTACCACCCCCGCGTCGCACGGCACACGCCACGACCATGCCCCCACCCCCACCCCGCGACTTCACGCGGGATCACCCCGCGCCGCACAACACATGTTGCACAACCCGCGCCCGATCTCCCCTCGCCGCACAGCCCGCGCCGCGCTTCCCCGCACCGTGTCGTTGTTGTTGCCCTACAACAGCGACAGCGCCGCCTTCCGACTCACCTCGGTCCTCTATGATGGCATTGGCCACCTGCTCAACTGCAGAAACAACACAGACGGACTCCAACGAGGCCCTCCTCTGTCGTGTCGACGCCCAGGAGTCCCTCATGGCCTCCATGCATGCCTCCCTCCTCGTCCTGCACGCCAAATTTGAAACCCTCCAACCCTCCACCGCTTCTTCCACCAACGGATCCGCGAGCCCTTCCAATGGCGCGTCCATCCTCGGAACGGCACCCTTGCCGCACAACGGCAACTCCGCGGCCCAGTTTCTTCTCGGTCGTCCAACCCTCGCCCTGGACCTTCCCACATTTGTCGGTGTGGACCCAATTGGGTGGATTGCCAAGGCAGAGCAATACTTCGACCTCCACCACACTCCAGAGCAGGACAAGGTCTCGACCGCCATCGTAGGACTCAACGGCTCCGCCCTCCATTGGGCCTGGTGGATTCGGCAGACCAACCCGGCTATCTCTT
The DNA here is from genome assembly GCA_039513925.1 of Platanthera zijinensis. Lineage (NCBI taxonomy): Eukaryota > Viridiplantae > Streptophyta > Magnoliopsida > Asparagales > Orchidaceae > Platanthera > Platanthera zijinensis. Next base: position 15,603,562 of record CM077087.1, read on the forward strand.
GGTCGGACCTCAAACAGGAGATGATTCGCCACTACGACAGCCGCTAATCAGGGTCCGCCATCGAACGGCTGTGTGGGGTATGCCAAACCGGTGCAATGGATGACTACATCGACGAGTTTGTAGCCCTCGTCACCCATGTTCCGGGTCTGCCACCGGATCATTATCTCGGCTTCATGTAGAATCTTTTGCCCCAAATCCGGTCCCGACTCCGCACTCATCACCCTCGGACGGTTTTTGAGGCCCTCGACATGGCCCGCCTCGTGAAGTCGGATTTGTCTCTTGGACTCCCGTTGGCTCCAGGGGGATCTCCTCCGGGGGCCGACCGTGGCAAACCGCTACTCCAGAACCCCAGGCTCCTCGGGCCCCTCCGGCCGCTCGGTCAGGCCATTCAAGCCCTCCGCAGTGAATCTCCAACTGCGAGTTTGATGACCTCCGTTGCAAAGGGCTTTGTTTCCGCTGCCGTCAGCCCTACTCCATGACCCGTGTCTGCACAGTCAAGGAGTTCCGCGCCATCATCGGCGACTTTGAACCAGAGATCACTTTGGCGGATTTCGAGGACCTCGAGATCACTGAGGACACTACCGAGGGCGCCGCCGAAGCCGGTCTTCACAGTTTGGCGCTCTCATGCTTCTTTGAAGGCGGCATTCCAGGGCCCCAAACCATGAAGTTGGCGGGCAAGATGAGCGACCACCAGATTGTCATCATGGTGGACAGCAAGACGAGCCATAATTTTCTCTCCGCTCAATTGGCCCAGCAAATCTGTCTGTCGATGGAGCCTTCACCGGACTTCATTGTCTGTTTGGGCGATGGTCGCTGTCGTTCGATCCAGGGCCTTTGTTCGTCCGCCTCGCTTTCAGTGGGCCCTTACTCGGTGACGACGGACTTATACGCCTTCGGCCTTGGCGGGATTGACGCCATCCTGGGAGTGGTGTGGCTTTGCACGTTAGGAGGCGTGCGGGTCAACTGGGGGACGATGACGATGTGATTCCTCCAGGACGGTCGGGAGTGCAGCCCTGTGGGCGATAACGCCCTACTTAGCTCCCCCGTCTCCTTTTGCATGATTCAGGGGACTTCGGAAGTCGACTTTTCGGCATGGCTCTGGTCCATCTCGGACATCGTGTCGCCGACCCCATCACTATCATCGGCCCTTCATGCCCTCCTGTCCGAGTTCGTGGACCTCTTTGCTGCACCATCTGGCTTGCCACCGGCTAGGCCGCACGATCATGTCATTCCTCTTCAGCCTGGCGTATCGGCAGTCTCGGTCCAACTATACCGCTAAGGGCACGTGTAGATAGACGAGATTGAGAGGCTCGTTCGCGACATGCTGATGGGGGGCCTCATCCGCCCCAGTGCAAGCCCTTTCTCCAGCCCGGTCCTCCTGGTGAGGAAGGACGGCAGCTGGCGCTTCTGCGTGGACTATAGGGAGCTCAACAAAGTCACTGTCCCAAACAAGTACCCAATCCTGATGATTCAGGAGCTTTTAGATGAGCTCCACGGCGCAACCATCTTCACCAAGCTGGACCTTCGTGTTGGCTACCATCAGATTCGCGTTCGGCCGGCCGACGTCGCCAAGACGGCCTTCAGGACACATGACGGACACTATAAGTTCTTGGTTATGCCTTTTGGCCTGACCAACGCGCCAGCCACCTTTCAGGCCACGATTAACGACATTTTCCGCCCGATACTTCCACACATGTTTTGTTTTTTTATGACATCTCGGTCTACAGTTCTTCTTGGCAGGAGCATCTTCAGCACGTCCGCCAGAAGTTGGTCACTCTACGGCATCACCACCTTAAGCTCCACCCAACAAAGTGCTCTTTTGGGGTTTCGAAAGTGTACTACCTGGGACACACCATTTCTGTCGCGGGAGTCGCAATGGATAGCAACAAGATCGAGGAGGTCCTCCAGTGGCCACCACAATCATCTCTCTGCGATGTCCGCGGGTTCCTGGAACTGACAGGGTACTATCGTCGGTTCATTCAGGAATACGGCACGATGGCCCGACCCCTCACTCAGCTCCTGAAGAAATCTATGGAGGGCCCCTTCGAGTAGTCGGCGGCGGTCACCGCCGCTTTTGTCACTCTTCAGCAGGCCACGTTCATGCCCCGGTGTTAGCCATGCAGGATTTCTCTCGAGCATTCCTCGTGGAGTGTGATGTGTCGGGCGTCGGCGTAGGAGCCGTACTCGTACAGGTCGGCCGGCCTGTGGCCTATTTTAGTCGTTCTTTCTCTAACACGATCTGCAGTCGCTCCGTCTACGAGAACGAGCTTATGGGCCTCATCCTCGCAGTTCAGCATTGGCGCCCCTATCTCCTGGGCCTACGGTTCGTGGTCCGCACCGACCACCACAGCCTCTGCTAACTCCTACAGCAGAAGATTGTTATGCCCACTCAACAGGTGTGGGTGGCCAAGCTCTTAGGCTATGAATTCAGCATCGAGTTCCGGCAAGGAAAGGCAAATCGCGCGGCCAACGGCCTCTCTCGCAACCCCATCCTAGCGGTCATCTCCCGTCCGGTCTGGGAAGATGAGGATACCCTCCGACAAGAAATCGAAGCCGACTCGGTGCTCAACGGGATCCGGACAGCACTCCTCTGGGACGCGAACGCTCGACCCCCATACTCCTTGTTCGACGGTCGCCTACTCTTCAAGGGTCGCCTCGTACTCGCCCTTCCTCCCTGAGCATCCCTCTTTGTTGGTCGAGTTTCATGCTCGCGCGGCCGACGCCCTCTCTCGCAACCCCATCCTAGCGGCCATCTCCCGTCCGGTCTGGGAAGATGAGGATACCCTCCGACGGGAAGTCGAAGCCGACCCGGTGCTCAACGGGATCCGGACAGCACTCCTCTGGGACGCGAACGCTCGACCCCCATACTCCTTGGTCGACGGCCGCCTACTCTTCAAGGGTCGCCTCGTACTCGCCCTTCCTCCCCAAACATCCCTCTTCTGTTGGTCGAGTTTCATGCTTCTCCGACGGGGGGACACCCCGGCGCCTACCGAATGTACCGTCGGCTAGCAGCCTCCCTCTACTGGCCTCACATGTTCTGCCAAGTCAAAGCGTTTGTGGTTGTCTGCCTCATCTGCCAGAAGGCCAAATATGGGACCGCTTTTCCGGGAGGTCTACTTCAGCCAGTTCTGATTCCCGACCAGGTTTGGGACGACATCGCCATGGACTTCATCATGTGAATGCCCCGCTAACAGGAACACGACTGCATCCTGGTCGTGGTGGACCGGCTCTCGAAGTATGCTCATTTCATTCCCCTCCCTCATCCATACACGGCAGCCACCGTCGCCGACAGCTTCATCCAGGGGGTCGTGCGCCTTCATGGTTTTCCTCGGTCGATCGTCAGCGACCGAGATCCGCTCTTCTTGAGTACCTTCTGGACTACACTGTTACGCTTGCAAAGTACCTGTCTGCGCATGAGCACAGCATACCACTCACAGACCGACGGTCAATCGGAGGTACTCAACCAGTGTCTGGAAACGTACCTCCGTTGCTTCATGGGAGAGCGGCCTTGTAGTTGGGCCAAGTGGCTCGGGTGAGGCGAGTACTCTTACAACACCGCCTATCACCAGGCAGACGATACTACCCCGGTTGAGGTCGTTTATGGCCGTCCTCCTCCGTCTATTGTCTGCCACCTTCCAGGGGAATGCCAGGTGGAGAGTCTGGCCATCGCTCTCCGCGACAGGGATACAATTCTGGATCATCTGAAGCACCACCTGCGACGGGCCCAACAGAAGATGGTTTCCTTCGCCAACAGGAAATGTCGGGACCTCTCCTTCGAGGTGTGAGAGAAGGTATTCATCAAGCTCCATTCCTACAGTCAGCTTTCGGTAACCCGCCGCTCGTGCCCGAAATTAACACCTCGGTTCTTTGGGCCATTTGAGATCCTCGCCCGCATCGGGGAAGTCACTTACCGCCTTCGCCTCCCAACCGGGAGCCGCATCCAACCGGTATTCCATGTCTCACGACTTCGGCGAGTGGTGGGTGAGCACGCCACCACGGATCACTTCTCGGTCGACCTCGACCTCACAGGGGAGGTGTCGTACTACCCCATCGCAATCCTCGATCGTAGATGTCGCACCATGGAGGACCATACATCGGAGGAGGTTCTTGTGGCTTGGACTGGCCGCCCCGACTCGAACGCGACTTGGCTGCCCCGGGATGACTTCCGCCGCCAGTTTGACGACTACTACCTTGAGGATAAGGCACATTTTCCATACTGTGGCATTGTTACAGAACTACATGACGTCGAGCCCTTATGGCGGGTTTACACGCGCCGGGCATGGACATCGGACGGTCGAACTGAGCCCACGGAGGAGATCACGTCTTAGTCATTACCTCATTATTTAACTTCAGCATTTATGTTTTATTTTCCGCAATTATGTTGGCGAATTGTTTGTGCCGCGTTTTATGTTTTTGCATTTATGTTTTCGCACCGCGGATGCCCATAAGGCGGAGCGTCTGTTGTGTTGAAACCATGTTAGATGAATTTGAGTTTTTCCCTCTCTCCTAACCCTAATTCTCTCCCTCTCTTTCTTTCTTCCTCTTCCCTTCCAGTTCTCCCTTACCGCCGACCACATCCACCGCCCCCTTCCCCCCCCCCAAGTTCGTACTACATAGCATAATTTTATTCTAACATGATGGGAGTGGGAGACTCGATGAAAGGTATACTTGCGGGAGATGAGTGCGGCATCGGGATCAATCCAAACAAGGAAGGGAAGTGGCTGAATGAAAAAAAAAGGAGGAAGGCTTTGTATGGGTGATGATTGCATGGGGAGGAGTTGGTAAATCGGCTAAGACTGGGGGCGACAGTCCGACGAAGGCTCGTCGGCGGTGATGCGGGGGGAGTCGGAGGTCCTTGAAGTGGTGGACAGAGGCGGCACTGGAAATTGGAGTAGAATCGAGGTAGGTCGTCAAGCTCCTGTAGCTAGGGAGACAGGTCTGACGAAAGAAGAATTGAAAAACAATCGGAACTGCAGGAGGAATGGTCGTCGGAGTCGTAGATGGCGTCAACCGGTGGAGGCGAATCCGGTGAGAGCGTCAGAGAGAGTAAATGAGGTCGGCGCACATTAGGCATGTCGGGCTGGACTCTCGGGAAAAATTGAGAAGGCCTCTATTTCCCGATTTCTTCCAAGCTGAGTAAGGGCGAAAGGTTTTTTAAAAGTAATCAATTATGGGTTTAAAAGGAAATATCTTTTGAAAGGAAATAGCTTTGGGGTTAATTTGGTTGGGGATTTTAAGAAGGGGATACATTTGTTACCATAAACAAAATAAATATCCAATATAGAGATCTTAATATTCTCCTCCTTATTTATTTCCTAAAATTAAAAGAAATGATAATTATTTGTATTTCTTTAATTTTAGGATAATATTTTAAAATATTTTTTATATTTCATTGCTTGCACGAACCAACGCTAAACCTAATTTAGCGAAGTCATTTTATTCAAGATCTTATTAGTCGGACATGTCAATAAGCAGCAAACTAGAGTAAATGAAATGTGAGAAACAACAAATATTATATGCGTGAAGACATGCACTGCCTAAAAAAAATTGTGTAAATTAAGTTGAGGATGCAAGTTGAGTTGCATCAATTCCCTCGGGTTGAGAGAGCTCGATCATCGAGACCTTGTTATAACATGTTACCAGGATGTCGGGATGTTAATTTGATGGTCCATAAGTAAATTGTACTGCTCTGTTGTCATTGTTCCTCTGAATAATCAAAAACTGGACACACGACTCCATAGTAAGTCTGGAAGGTGACTCGAGTAAGGGAAACTCTGGGTTGTGGGAGGTGAGATGATAAAGGATGGATCCTTCGCTACAGCTCAGTACCTGCAAGTAACCTCTCTGTCCTGGAAAATACAGGAGACCAATCTCCTTTGGAAAAATATAACCTTCGTGGATAGAATCTGTCATAGTTTTTAAAATATGCTAGCAAACAGCTAGACATAACTTTAAGCATAATATTTAGATGATCAGTAAAATTCAGACCATCAAAGAGAGAAGGATCACAAAGTGAAAGAGAGTGGAGAGTCAATTAGCAAGGTATGGGGCGAGTAAGCTCAACTTGTGGGTTCAACAAATCATGTTATATCCTAAGCTCTCTTGTTAGACACTTGTGTGTGTCTACTAAACCTAGATCATCCGCTTCAATTTGTTTACCCGGTGAAGTTAAGCGAACGCCACAAAATTTAATTGACCCTAAATTTATCTTTTAAAATTTGTCATTAAAAAATCTTAGAGCATGTGTCTTTATGAGAAGTGAATGTATGTTGAGTACTCTTTATCCTCCTAACACGGCAACATCTAATTAGATTAATAATATGATAATGAAACTCAACGGGTTTACTTATAATCAGTTAAAAAAAACAAGCGGTCACCAAATATAAAATCAATATAGTGAGGTGCTTGTGATAAGAGATCATCATATATAACCCGTGTGAACTCAGAAACACAAGGTGATGCATTAACAACAAATAAAAGTGACATCGTGTTCGGGCCATTTGGCACATTAGAGTGGCATTTTCCTTCCTGCAGTGGGGTTCCAGGTAGGAGTGTGGCGGTAAATGACAAGAACGTAGTGGGTTTAACAGGGGTGGGTTAGATGATGGTGACATCCTCTTGGGTGCCATTGAATAAGACAGTTCTTTTGGGGAAGAAGAACAATCATGCACTCATGGTGTTCAAAGGAATGAGTTCATCAAGCCATCAAGTATGATGTGTTTGTCGTACCGCCAAGATCGTACTGATACGATGTGACAAACATCAATGGAAGCGACATGACATGATACTCTATCTTGATACGTATTCTCAATGGAAAACTCCACTAGACAGTGGTGAGTAACGGGTATAGTCAAATGACTATTGACTTCGGATAAGTTGTAGGGTTGTTCTAATGGGTGTCTCAAACCTTAATGTGACTATCATGCGTTGAGAAACGGAGTTCTTCATACTATCGTTATCAATGATAATGGAACAAAATTGTCCCTGGATACATGCATTAGTGCGGAAAATATTGTGTCTCCTATGGTCATCATCAGTAGACTCGCTATTGGTGATCAGGTTATAACGTAAGACACAGATTAAGTGATCAACGTGTTTGTTTGCTACATATAATTATTCCTCAGACTCGGATTGGAGTCACTAATGTAAACTTCATATTCAGGCTCACGTCCATCAGCAGAATCAATAATAGCGATGAAATGACGTTGTGGACACTCAGATGATTTGTGACCCAGCTTCATGCGCTTGAAGCATCAGAATACTCCAATGCTGGGCTTAACCCAATGATCAACTTATCCCGGGAGGGATTAGTGGGCGGGATCAGGGTCCCAGTAGTGATAGGAGGGTAGGGGATCTAAGATCCTAGCATTGGGGGCAATGGTGTCGAGCAAAAGAAAGAGCGACACTAGAAAATAGTTGTTATAGAATGAGATGAGGAAGAAAAACGAAAAGAGTTATGTGTGTCACTTTGTAGAGGGATCGCTGAGGTGATTGACAAGCACAGGAAGCGGTGTTGGGATCAGCAATGCTCTACATGCAAAAAGACGAAGTAGAAGGCTTATGTTTATGTAGCAGTGTGTTATGTGTCTTTACAATAGTTATTATGTGGCTTGCATGTGTATGTATGAAACTCTGGACATGTATAATTAAGTTTGTAATGAAATGAGAACTTTTTATTTTGTGCATTTATGGTACTCATTGTGTTTACATTTTATTGTTATTGTTGTGGTCAAATAAAAAGTTAGCAACTTTGTTGTTATGTGTTATGAAATGTAAATTGTAGCAATCTATAGGCTGTTCCAGAGAGAATTGGAAATTAGAAAGAGAAAATAGGAGAGAGGATGGGGATAAATTTACGAATACAAGAGAAAGAAGATCAACTAGTAAGGGGAAAAATGGAAAAATATGGAGAAACCGAACATTAGTAGACACCAAAGCATAATTTCATTAATTAGTCAATAATGAAATTAAGGGCAAAGACAGAGTATATGGAAAAGAAGGGTTTTAGGTTGAGCAGAGCAAAGAAGGAGTATATGGAGCTTAAATTAAGCAAGAAAATAAGGAAAGATGACTTGGTTATTAAGTTGGGTGATCAAGATATTTCCCGTAATGAGTGTTTTAAATATCTTGGATTGATAGTTCAAAAAGACGGAGGTATTGATAAAGATGTGACACATAGAATCCAAGCAGCTTAGTTGAAGTGGAAAGGCGCGTCAGGGATCTTATGTGATCATAAAGTACCATTAAAACTTAAGGGCAAGTTTTACTATACTGCAATTAGACCAGCGAAGCTCTATGGTTCCGAGTGTTGGGCAGTAAATTGTGTGAATAAGCAAAAAATGAGAGTTGCGGAGATGAGAATGCTTAGGTGGATGTATGGACACATGAGACTAAATAAAATTAGGAATGAATGTATCGGGGATAAGAAAGGAGTAGCACCAATTGCAAAGAAGATGTGAGAAGCTCGACTAAGATGGTTTGGACACGTACAAAGGAGATCATTAGAGACACTTGTTAGGCGTTGTGAGAGTCTAGTCACTAGGCATGTTAAATGAGGGAGGGGTAGACCAATAAAAACTTGAAATGAAATTATAAAGAAAGACATGATGTACTTAGGCATTAGTGAGAGTATGACAAAAGATAGGGCACAATAGCAACAAAGGATCCATATAGCCGGCCCCACTATAGTGGGATAAAAGCTTGAGTGTTGTTGTGGTAGTCAATAATCATCATTACCTTAATACATTCAATGTTATCACATATTATTACATGAAAGACTAAATCATAAAAAATAATTGAAGTACAACCTCAATATCCTTAATTTTGCAAGTATAGAGCATTAATGAGAATGCAATATAAGCAAACCATTCATAATTGTTAAATTGTAATGAAAAAGTCCATTAAGAGGAGCTCATGTATAAGCCCATGTATATTTTATTTAGTCTCACATTGTAGATGTAGAAGGCTCTCTCTATCTTTCTCTCTATATAAGTATATGTACTCCTGTATTTACAAAATAATAAAGATCTGGGTTACTTTTCTCTCTCTTGCATTTCTCTACATAGTATCAGAGTCATCGGTCATGTTCTAGGCGGTTAGTATTTTTGCTAACCGCGATCTCTCTGCCCTAACCGCCCAATCGGTCTTGCATTAGGCGGTCTCTCTTCCAACCGCTCTTGCGGTGTCCGCCTCCTGCTGCAGCTTCTCCATTTCATACCACTTCTCTCCCTTTCTCCACATCCTTCCCCCCTCTCCTACCCGTCTCTCTCAATTTATAGAGATCCTCTGGGCCCCGCCTCTCTCTTCCCGATGCGCCCTCCTCTTTCTTATTGTTCTTGTCACGAGGTCTGCCTCCTAATTATCGCGCGGACTGCCTCCTACTTGTCGCGCGGTTTGCCTTCTTATCGCGTGGTCTACCCGCTGCGACCTCTCTCCTCTACTCGCCTTCCAGTGTTCGTGCGAGTAGCCGTGTTCTTATCCTCTCTATCCGCCACGGTCTCCTATGTCTGCTACTAAGTCTTGCACGGCCTTGCCGGATAGTTCGTTACTCTCTCTTTACTCACCAAGTGGGCTCTATCCGAAGAGCTCTCCTAGCCGCCCACTGCTTCATGGCTCTAGCCGTTGCGGGCTCTCCTAACCGAACGGCCTCTTTCCTCTAGTCTACAGGCCGACTTCCTGAATCTAGCCGTTGCGGGTTCTCCTAGCCACCCGGCCTCTTTTCTCAAGTCGCCAGACCGACTTCCTAGATCTAGCCGTTGCGGGCACTCCTAGCCGCCCGGCCTCCTTCCTCTAGTCGTCAGGTTTCTCTTCTAGTCGCCTGTCTCTTGCTACAATGGGCTCTACGGTAACCCCCGCCCTTCCCGCACGTGTTGCTGCCCCATCTTCTGAAGTTGAGGATGAGCTTCGAATAACCACCATCTCTCTCAGCGGGAAGGCCAATTTTGTCAAATGGGTCCATTCGGTTCGTGGTGTTCTACAGACAAAGGGTCTTCTCCCTCATCTCACTCGGGCCAAACCTGCTGATCCTACCGATGACTGGCTTCGTGATGGCGGCCAGGTCCAATCCTGGATGCTTAATTCCATGGACACTGAGACATACTGCATGGCCATGTACTATGAAACGGCCAAAAAATGTGGGATGAGTTGCATTCTCTCTACTCCGGCAAGGACAGCTTACAACACCTGTTTGATATTATCTCTGCTCTTCAATCACTGGGCCCTGGAAACGCGGGTGACTTGACTTCCTTTGTTGCTAAGGCTAAAACTCTGATAGAAGCCTGGATACAACATCAGCCCCCTTCCACAGATCTTGCTACTCAACGGGCACAGAAGGAAGTTGTTGGGATCGCTATGATGATGGCCCGTGTTCTCAGTCCTCTTCACTGCGTCAGGGCTCAGATTTTTTCCTCCTCCACTGCACCCTACTTGTCTGATGTTTGCTCCATGTCGCTCAAGGTCACACCACCACCCGAGGTCCCTACCAGCTTTTCTCCAGCTCTGCTCCAACAGCCCCTTTTACCTACTCCTGCTTCTCCGGCACGTGGCTCTTCTACTTGGGGAGGTCGCTTCACGTCTCGGGGTCGGGGACGTGCGGGGCGCTCTACTCACAAGTGTACTCATTGTGGTCGGGATGGTCATCTTGAAGCCACCTGCTACCGCAAGCATGGTCTGTCGCCTCATCTTACTGCTACAACTGTTGCTGCTCCTCATCACCAAAGCTCTACTCCTACTGGGTCCCACTCGTCTATCTAGCAAGATATCAACGACCTTCTCCTACAGCTTCAGCAGCTCCAAGGCGTTGTTAATCGCTCATCTGGATCGGTTGCTTCTTTCTCCACCGAAGGTATCTCCTGTCTCTCCTATAGTACTCACTGGATCGTGTACTCCGGTGGTACTCACCACATTACCTCCCATAAGCGACCTCAGTACATGCGATATGATTATCCCAAATTCATCACTATGGCCAATGGCGACACCACTCCGGTGTCTGGAGCTGCTGACCTGCACCTCACTCATACTCTCTCCTTATCTTTGGTTCTTCATGTTCCGGGATCATCCTTCAATCTACTCTCTGTTAGTATGTTAGCTTGGGATCTTGATTGTTGTCTAATCTTCTCTCCTTCATCTTTTGTTATGCAGGATCGTCGAACACGGAATATCATTGGTAAAGGACGGCTGTCGAATGGGCTTTATCTCCTGGATGTTTCCCCTGTTATCCTCTCTGCAGTCCCCTCCATTGATTGGCATCGTCGTCTTGGCCATGCTCCTCTCCCAATTCTCAAGAAGGCTCTTCCTGGTGTCTCCTTGTAAGAGTTTTCCTGTGAATCATGTATTCTTGGCAAGCAGCATCGTGTTTCTTTTTCACCTACCTGTAATCGGAGTACAACTCCGTTCTCTTTAGTACATTCTGATATCTGGGGGCCCTATAAAATCCTCAGTGTTTTTGGATATTGATACTTTGTAACATTTATTGATGATTATTCACGTCTGACCTGGCTTTATCTACTATATGATCGTACTGAACTAACATCTGTCTTTTGTGCCTTTATTACAAAGACACGTACGCAACTCTCTGGTACCTTAAAAATACTTTGCACCGATAATGCGCGTGAAAATACTAGCTACACCTTCACAAACTTATGCACCGAATTTGGGATTGTCCATTAGACCTCGTGTGTTTATACCCCCCCCCCAGCAAAACGGTGTGGCCGAGCGGAAGAATCGGCATCTTCTTGATGTCACTCGCTCACTTATGTTACAAAGGCAGGTGCCCACCAAATATTGGAACTTTGTTCTCTACTGCTTGTCATCTCATCAATCGCATACTCTCCTCCGTGCTTGATTTCGCTTCTCCGTTCGGTCTCTTGTTTCCTTCCAAATCTCCATTTTCCCCCACTCCCTGTGTCTTTGGTTGTACCAGCTATGTCCACTCTTTTGGACCACCGCATGACAAACTTGCCCCTCGAGCCATGAAATGCAAGTTTGTTGGCTACTCCCGCACTCAGAAGGGATATGTCTGCTACTCTCCTGCGGACGGAAAGGTGCTCGTCTCCGCTGATGTCACTTTTCTTGAGGCACAGTCGTTCTACTCCACCTCTTCCACACTACCTCCACCTTTCACTACTCCTCGTACGGCTGTCCCCGTCACGATTTTGCCACATCCACCTCCTCCTTCTCCTCTTCTTCCTCCACTCCCAGTGCTCGAATTACCTCCACCACCACCTCCTCCTCCACTTCTCCGTGTTTATACTCGTCGCTCATCCAGGACAAATGCTCTACAACAGCTCCCTTCTACCGATGAAATTCCGCGGCTTGATGATTCGGCGATACCCTCTACGACTCATCCACTGGCGAATTATGTCTCCCTACATCACCTCTCTCCGCCTCTTCTCAAATTTGTCGCATCTCTCTCCACCATTTCTATTCCTAACTCTTTGCAGGAAGCTCTCCAACACTCGGGGTGGCGTGCGGCCATGGACGAAGAAATGATAGCCCTCTGGCTAACCAAACTTGGGACCTAGTTCCTCTCCCTCCAGGCTAGTCTTGTGTTAGCTGCAAATGGGTCTTTGCTGTCAAACATGCCCCAGATGGCACTATTGACCATCTCAAAGCCCTCCTGGTGGTCAGGGGCTTCACTCAACAACATGGAATTGATTACGACGAAACCTTCTCTCCGGTCGCCAAGTAAAATACTGTTCGCGTCCTGATCTCACTTGTTGTGCATCGACAGTTGCCCCTACATCAGCTGGACATCAAAAATACATTTCTCAATGGAGATCTCCAGGAGACCGTTTACATGCACCAACCGCCTGGGTTTGAGACCACAGGGGAGTCTCGTGTATGTCATCTCTGGAAGTCTATATATGGTTTCAAACAATCTCCTCGCGCTTGGTTTGACAAATTCAGTAAAGTGGTTTGCGAGGATTGTTTCGCACGGAGCTCTGATGACTTCTCTCTCTTCACTCGTCATCAACCAACAGGCACTGTGATTCTCCTTGTGTATATGGATGACATTCTAATAACAGGAGACAACACTAACGGGATCTGAAACATCAAGCAACATTTAAACTCAGCATTTCAGACAAAAGATCTGGGCAATCTTCGATACTTTCTTGGACTTGAGGTTGCAAGGAGACCTGATGGACTTGTCTTATCCCAACGAAAGTACTGCACTGATCTCCTGCAAGATGCAGGCTACTTTGTATGCAAACCTACAAACACTCCTATGGATATGAATCACAAACTGTGTGCACATGGATCTGGGACTGCTCCTGTTCTGACAAATCCAGGGTACTACCGACGCTTGGTGGGGAAACTAATCTATCTTACGGTTACACGACCTGATATCTAATTCGTTGTTGGGGTTGTGAGCCGATTTATGCATGTTCCCCGGACATCTCATCTCCAAGCCGTCGAGCGGATTCTCAGATACTTGAAAACTTCTCCAGGACAAGGACTTATTACAAACCTTCCTCCTCTCTGTCTCGTGCTGCATATTCTGATGCTGACTACGCAGGTTCCCTTGATGATAGGCGCTCCACGACTGGTTTCTGCACCTACCTTGGTGGACATCTCATTACCTAGCATAGCAAGAAACAGTCGGTTGTTGCTCGCTCCTCTGTTGAGGCTGAGTACCGTGCTATGGCAGCAATTATCTCTGAGCTCACCTAGATTGAGGGTCTTCTCAGTGACTTGGGTCTCAAATTCTCCTCTCCGGCCACTCTTTTCTGTGACAGTCAAGCAGTCATACACATTGTCAAGAATCCCGTATTTTATGAGCGAGCAAAGCATATTGAAGTTGATTGTCACTTCATTCAGGAAAAAGTTCAATCGAAGAAGTTGGAGTTAGAGCATGTTGTTGTGTCAGGACAAGTTGCTGATATTTTCACGAAAGCTCTCTCTCGGACATTATATCATCAGTTCTTATCCAAGCTTTGTGCCTACGACTTGTATGCTCTAGCTTGCGGGGAGTGTTAAATTGTAATGAAAAAACCCATTAGGAGGAGCACATGTATAAGCCCATGTATATTCTATTTAGTCTCACATTGTAGATGTAGAAGGCTCTCTCTATCTTTCTCTTATATAAGTGTACGTACTCCTGTATTTACAAAATAATAAAGATCTGGATTACTTTTCTCTCTCTTGCATTTCTCTACAATAATTATATCAAAGCTCTTTTCCAATCGTTTCTTTGGATAATAAAAAATAGTTTCCCGATGAGTGAATGGAGGTTGAAGGCGATCATTGAGGTTGGGAGGGGTTTTGGAACTTTATTGTGAGTGAAGATCTTAAAATGGGATCCAATAAGTTGTGGAAGACCCACTCATGATACCATTAGTCGGCATGCATTTGTATCAGCTTGACAATTATTCGAAAACATGGATAAGCAAGTGTTGGCACGCCCAAAAAAAATTTAAGTCTTTTTATTTTTTAAGCGAACTATGTCAACGCCCAATGGCCATGGATTGGCTATGTGCTGGTAGAGTTTATGGAATTTAGAGGGGGTGAGTGGTTGCAGAGGTGGAGCTTGTCACTACAGGACTGGAAATGTAGGTTGGTTAGGTAGAGCAAGTTAACTGAAGTGATAGTTGATAGGTGTGGCCCATAGGGTTCAAGAGGGTAATTGGTTGGTGTGTGAACTTTGTGGGGGTTTTGGTTAATTAAGCAAGTGAAGTTTGTGTGGAAAAAAAATGTTAAAGGCATGCTTAGATTGATGAATATTTTGTTCAATTATAATTTTTCATTGTTTTTGGCTGTTAAAAGAATATTTGTAAACAGTTTATCCGAAAGATTGTCATAAAGTTGCTGCTTACCAAATTTGAATGTGATTTGTAATGTCTTCTTTGTTTAACATATACAGCATATGTTTCTTTAAATTGTTGTTCCTAGTATTGTTAGTTTGCTTTTGTCCATGAAGATAATTTTTTCACACACATGAATATACATATAGAGAGAGAAAGAGAGAGATAAACAAGTATATATTGAGTTATGAGAGTATGAAAACAACCAGAATATGTAGACACATACCTACCAAAAGTCATCTTCCCAATCACAGTAATGAATGTCCAAATAATGTGTTCTGGTTGTAGTTTGCTCGAATGCAGTGTCATCTTCAGATGCAAAATTGTGAAGGATGGACATCACGTAGAATTGTTGAAGATCCGTGCATAGTTGGGCACATAGGTTGGATGTAGTTTAGCATAGGTTTTGGTAACAACTAGGAATAGGTACTTGACACATACTTTGGCAGCTATATGATTTCTATGTGCTTGCATAGTTGCATGTGCACGCATAACAAGTTGCAAGGGTACAAAATAGCCATGAAGGTGAGTATAAGGCTCTCCTGGTGCACATAGTGGAAGTTGGGAGTACGCGTCTGTGTGGGCACACAATGACATGCAGAAGCATCATGTAATGTGTGTGATGTTGTGCGTACAAGACATCATGGATGTGCACATGAAGGCATAGCACAACTATACATATTCATATTGTTTCTATCTTAGGAGATTTTAGTAAGTGGTTATTTGGAAGAGCATAATCAGTAAAATAATGAAGCATATTACATTATTATTAACTAATCAAAAATCATTATAGTGAAGTTCTCTCTAAAAATGCATTCAAAGTTTTAGGTCAAGGTGAGATGTCTATTTAGAAAATAATGAACAAACAAATGAGGCATATCGTAGATTGAACCAAATAGTTGTAGTGAAGCTAGATCTAAAGAAAATCATGCATGTAAAACTTTAGGCTCTGTTTGGGACAGCTCTGGCGGATAGAGAAGTTGTTGATGAAATAGAGCTCTCAGAAAAGCTCTACAGATAGAGTTGCAGACTGCTTGGTAGGAAAACTGGGCTCAAAAAGCTAGGGCTTGGAAGAGCTTGAGGTGGTCGGCCATGGAGGGTGGTGTATCTCCACCAGAGGTTGCTCGTTGTAGGGGTCAATGGAGGTTGCTCGTCGGAGGGTGGTGTATCTCCACCAGATCTAAAGCTTGAGTTGCTCTCCAATGTATCTCCACAAGATCTGGTCTTCAATGGAGGTTGCTCGCCGAAGAGGTCGTCAATGGAGGTCGTCAATGGAGATCTCGAGGTTGCTCCACCAGAAAAGCTAGGACGCTCTCGTTTCCGTCGGCTTGAGGAGGGAGGTCGTCAATGGCGGGGTCGACGGGTCGCGGGTCTGGATACTTGTCGGCGCAGTGAGGGATTTCGGCGAGGGATAGGAATATAGGATGCGAAATGGCGGATCGACGGCAGGGGGCGGGATGCGCTGTGAGGGATTTCAGTGGTGGAGCTCACGCAAGAGGGTTGGGGAAGACGCTGCGGGGGAAGACGAGCGAAATCGGAAAAAAAAATATACGGAAAGCAAATTTCAAGCAGATTCTTAAGGCGGGCGGGTGGAAACGGAGCAAACGCCGCCGGAGATTCATTTGTTTACCCTCCTTCCAGCGGCGTTTGCTCAAAATAGAGCAGCGAAACGCCCAAACAAATAGAGCTAACACATGTGCAAAAATATTCCCACAGAAGACATTTCTACTGTTTTTTATTTAGCGATAGATATTCAATTATTCATACACCTATAATTGTTATTCATACCCCTTATTTCAAATAAAAAATACTAAATGTACCCCACAAAAAATGAACTCTCTCCTCTCTATTCCCGTTCCCCTCTGTGGCTCCGTAACAGTTCCCATGCCGCCTCCATGTCCATTTTCGTGCCCCAAAGGCGGTGAATTTACAATCGCCGGCAAAGGAGATGGTAGTAGCGGGAATGACTTGTCTTTTGTAGGTGGCGGCGCATGATCCCACTTTGGCGGAGACTTGCAGGGACATGGAGATGGGAGAGGTGGATTGCGGCGGTGGCGGCAGATTATCACTGATCGAGAATAATAAAAAAGACTATTGATTTGTGCGCTAAGATGCTTGGAGTGGGGGGAAGAGAATTTGATTTTTGTGGGGGGCACATTTAGTAACTTTTAAATATTTTTTAAAATGAGGAATAGGAATAATCATTATAGATGTATGAATATCAAATGAAGTACTGATAGTGAGGCATGTAACTACGCCTATGCTCAACGAGTAATTTTTGGGTGGGTGTGGCCCACCGTGAGCAAAGAAATCAGGACTGTGCACTCACACATCAAATATCGTGCGTCTGATTTGATGTGCAAGTGCACGGCCCTGATTTCTTTGCTCACGGTGAGCCACGCCCACCCAAAATTTATTCATGCTCAACTGTTATTAGTTGTAAATGCATTTCAGGTATTCATTGGTTGCTTTTGACGTGTATGCGGCCATGAGCTATGACAAAAGAACTCCTCTAAATCAAGCAAATTTCTTTATATGTATCACACCTTTCGCAACTTTCCCGTTCCAACAAAAACATTTGTTGCGAACAATACCTTTCTTAAGACCACTTTGACTTGAAAATGTTTTCAGATGCATGAGGTAAATAATAACTCTCAGGAAAGTGAAATGCATTGTCAATAGTAGCGACGTTGTCAAGCTCATCGCAAACATAAATTTCAGGATCAAGAAAGGGTCAACTGCTGACAAATAAAACTAGGTTTGGTTTTTGAATATTGTCGGGGGAGGGGGCATTGGTTACATTGAGAATGATGATTGGCTCATGCTGCCCTTGGAGTGCCTATAGTGGGAGTCGATGCACTAGATGGACGATAACATGAATTTTCTAAAGATTGAGTGCCAACACTGGATTAGAAATTGTTGCGCCGCCTTCCATTTTTGTAGCACGCCCCGTTCGCTCTCCTTCAGTCTTACTAATCTCTTTGACAATGCTTTTAATTGATTTGTGGGTGTCAAATGAAGGAACACAAACAATATCATAACAAGGGTATGGGATAAGTAATTTCCTTTGAATTGGTTTTTGGGTGTCGATTGAAGGAACACAATCGATATCATAACAAGGGTATGGGATAAGCAGAGTAATTTGCTTTTGTTTGTTTTATGTATGTGTGTGCGAATATGTAAATATAGCAAAATTGAACCCCCCCCCCCCCCAAATTTTGTATATTAAACCAATGTTTTATCATCATTCAAGTATTGCGTCCAAATTAAAAATAGCACTTGTTAAGGATAGGAATTAATTTTATTCCTATTAGTGATATTATATGGAGGTTAACACGAATGACTTTGAAGCACCACATTATGCATTATGAAATCCAAACAAAGTGGTATAGGTTATATGCAGCCTTTGTGTGTTTCAATAAAGGTACCTAAAAGAGGCACAGTTGAAACTTAAAATATCAAATAAATTGCATAAACATCATTTAATCAATTGTTTGTCCCTGGACTTAATGTTCCATGACATCTTTATGACATAATTTTATGTTTGCTGTATATGCAGGTTATTGGACTTTAACCCGCCGCATTATGCATTATGAAATCCAAACGGAGTGAGGATACAGCTTACAGAGCTAAAACTAAAATCAGAAACATGAAAAAAAAAATCGATTTGGGAAGGTAGATAATTGCACTACATGAAATTCTCACCCTAAAATGCTTACTTCGCAAACCTCTAAACCATATATCAACAAAATGTAGAAGATAAGGAAACTGGAAGCTTCTATAGGATACCGGTGGTCACTGAGCTTACACTTCTTTAAGCTTAATAAAGCAACGAAAAGATCATTTTTACCACAAATTTTTTGAACTGCGGTCATTTAATAGGTTTCTCCTCAGTTAACTCAGCAGTAAGAAGTGTATATGACTACTTAGCTTTCTGGAATAACATATGGATAAACTGATGCATTTGTCTCACATCTTCATGAAACACATGCACCAAGAATTACTAGCATATTTATCTATAAATCATGATGCGAAACCCAAGGTGTAACAATCCTGTAAAGGGAAAGAGAGCCCAAGTAAAGAAGGAATAAATACCTGTAGTAGCCGTCAGCGCTTCGCACACAGGGCTGTTCCTCCGCATCGACCTCACTTGGTGGGGAAGCATTCATATCGAACAACTTGACCGCCCAAAGCGGCCATGGCTTCGGCTTCTTCTGCACTCCATCCATACTGCACTCATCGCAGAGCCAGTCCTCAGATGCCATTATTTGCCTGGGCCAGTAGCTAGCGCAGCTAATATGGAACCCACGATCGCATCCATCGCAGACCATAGTCTCCCTTCTCTTCTCCGGCAACCCGCAAAGGCCGCATGGGAGTTGCCTCCCCACACCGGCCTCGCCGGGGAACTCTGCCGCGGGAAGGTCCAGAGCCGGCATACGCCCGTGGATCCTGCACACCAAGGCGTAGGCGTCCTCGCTCGCGCACTCTTGCAGCAACGCCGAGGATGGCTCCGTAGGCGCTGGCTCCGCTGGGGCAGTGGCGGGGGAGGGAGTGTCGCATGGCGTAGGGGGGGTCTCGTTGAGGTCGATGAAGAGAGGAGAGGGGCGCTTCGGTAAGAAAACAGAGGCAGCCGCGAGATCCATCAGTTGGAAGAAAGTTTCGGCGGCATGCTGGGAGATGGATGAATTCTAGGGTTTCTTCAGCACTCCACGGTATATCGAGGCCGAGAAGGAATTAAAAAACCAGGAGTGTTTAGTGCAGTGGGCTTGAGGGGAAACACGGAGGAGCGGAAATGGGAGAGAGAGCGGAGAGAGAGAAAAGGGGCCGAGACGAAAGCTGTTGCTTGCAGGGTAGAGAGAGAAACAGCGGCGAGTCGCGATTTAGGGAGTATAGGGTAGATATTACCAGTCAGGGTTGTAGTGCGGCCTGTCATTATACACGTGGCAGTAAATGAAACGATTGTTTTTGTGCTCCTGCGTGGGACCAAGACCGGATCTAGAAAGGTATGGAATAAGGAAGGGCTGCTCAGCCGGCTAGGGAAATCAGGTGAGACGCCCATGAACGATAGTACGAGCAAGTTAAAAGATTTTATTAGAGGGCCATCCGTATCAGCTGCAGTAACTACGTTTTTTTAAAAAACAAAATACCTTCCTCTAGATTGTAACCCCTGTGACTTAAAAGTTGTTTAGGTTTTTTTATTTTTTATCTCTTGCCAACTATTTTCAATTTTTTCGCTTTGAATGTGAGCTATGACTTCTCCGGGACACGTCCTACTAGCACGGACTATAGTCTCAAAAAAAAAACAAAGCGTTTAATGTATTGTATGCACAATGTGTTGGTTGTAGCATTTTTAGCATCTTTTTTTGTTGTGTTTACGTAGTAATTGTGATAAAAAAATTTTGAAGATTATGATCTTTGTGTATGCTTATTTGCGCTCGTCCGCGCACCGTTTTTCTCCGTGATGATGTTGTATATAGTTAACTATTTGACAAATATATTCTTCAACAAATAGTTTTGCACCCTTATATGATTTAGGCTGTGTTTGGCCCCCCGTTGCAAATCCGTCCGGTGGCATGCCGGGAAGGAGAGAGAAAACGGCCGGGCTGAACGGCGGACTGGAGCGCGAGAGACCAGCGGCAAAACCGCCGTTTTTCACCTTTTCACGCTGACCGGGGTGGACTGGAGCTCGCGATTAGCTTCCCAAACGATTTCCTCCGGTTCGTCCTCGCCGGAACGACGCCCCGCCGGGTTGTCAAACAGAGCCTTAGTAGTTTAAGTAAAATCATTGAAAAGGATAGAACTTGATGTTGATTCGGTGAATGAAATTGTAGCCAGAATTGAGGGATACATGCATGTCATCTCAAACATTAATATATTTCAGAGTGCTTCTGGTGTGGGATACTAGTTAGCCGTCTACATACCTGCTAACCTTGTCGCCATTTGGAGTCATATGCACTTATATGTGGTGAGATCACTTGTAAACATATTTGTACAAATACATGACATTTTTTTATGTTACTACTAATCACCACATTTAGGAGGCAACCTTATCACGTGAATCTCTGCTGATTATGCAGAACCGCCCAGCTATTGTTCATAATCACATTTTCACTACGGCCAATACTCAGAGATTTATCTTTATAATTTTGTTGTCGAAAAAACTAGGTAAGAACCACTCTCATGTGTCGTATATTTGGTAGAAATCTTGGATATCCTTCTCTGTACAACGTATTTTTCATGCATTGGCCTATGACATGTAATGTCGGGAATAGGGGCGATGCCTGGTGCATGTCACTGTGTCTATCACTCGTGCGCGTTGCTTGTGGTTGTCGCGGTCGGTATATTGTCGTGATTGGTCATAGGGGCGGAACCTCTTCGCTACAATACGTGAGTCTAGTTATGGGCAGTCCTTGATCAGTTCTAGCACTTCAGCTTCTTCTAGTTATAGTTTTCTGAGGTCAAACGCTATACAAGTAGCATTTGGTCATCTTTTGATCTAAACATTTGTGAACTGTTTTTCTTGGTTCCAACATTTTGGTGCGGCTAAAGTGAATCATGAAGGAAGAAACTCTGGTGCGAGATCTGGTGGCAAAAAAGACGAGAGGGAGTCAAAGATTTGCAACCAGCAAGATCTAATCGACACAAAGGCCGCCTCACGAAGTTCGAACATGGGATGATGAAGATGATGTGTGCTCTCCTCACACCAAGTGTCGAGGTCGAAATAGCCTCTCCAATAGTCGCCACCTTGGCAGGAGATGTTGAGTCGTTCATGCGGCATGTCAAGGGGGTCACCGCATCATCATCAGAGGAGTGACCTCAATTCGAGCAAATTCAGTGTGTCACCTTGCAAGTTTTTCGCTTCCGCAAGGAAAATTCAGCTCGCCCATGTCCAGCTCAACAATTTGGGTCGGCGAGCTAGTTTTGCGAGGAGGTGTTGGATGCGCATCCCAATGGGTTTTGCAAGCCTATGCTCAGCTATTATATGGGTAAAGATGACCCTAACTGACACCTACAATGGTTCAATGGCGTCGTTTCAATTTGAACTATGATGATCGCCTTTAAATTCAGGTTCATCGATAGTACCTTCAAAGGGATGGTGATTGACTGGCTTCACCAGTTAAGCTTCATCTAGTGCTAAGAAGATTTACGCTTAGGGCTAATGTTGTGCATCGCGTTGTCGAAGAAGAGAAAGAAAGGCTCAATCGCCCTCTTTCTCCCCAAGCAAGAACTCAACGAGTTTGAGCATTGCATTGATCATTTCTAGGACAAGGTTCTGCGGATTCAGGAGGTGGATAGTTACACCCTCAAGTTGGCAATCATGTTTGACTATAGAAATGTTTGTTCAAAATGGAGGTGGATTGAGATCCCCTCCTCTTGTTTGAAGACATGATCAACCACGCAGGGCAGTTCATCCAGGCAGAAGTCAGCAACAAGAATTTCTTATCCTTGCTTTCGAGGTTAACAAAGCCAGATGAAAAGAGGACCTCTAGAGGAGGCAGGAAGCAGGAAGGCCCGAATGCAGGGCAGAGAGTTCAGGAGGCCGAAAGCTATTTTGGACCGTTGGGAGCCTTAAAGGAGGTTCCAACCCCAATGGTGACGGATCAACCCTCGAGGACTTTTTGGAAAATGTGGAGCATTCGGGCCGACTCGTTGAGTGGTTCATTGAGGTAAGCGAGTTCTGCATAATCGATGTGCCCCAGATGGCTATTAAGGCACAAGAGGTCGCATATTTCCTGGCAGACTTCTCCTCTAAAAGAGAAGACGAGGAGAAGGCAGAAGAGTTCGTCCCATGGCAGATGTTTGTGGATGAAGGTTTGGGGAAGATCATCCCTTAGAGTAGGGCTCATCTTGATGAGCCCACATGGAACGAGGATCAAGCATGCAATAGAGATTCTCTTCTCTGCCACCAATAACTAGGTCGGGTACGAGGTATCCTAGATTTAAAGGGAATTTGAGGTTAGGGAGCCCATCCTGCAGCAGTATCTTTTGAAGTTGAAAGGGTTGATTGACACATTTAGACCATTCTTCGTACAACATGTTCTGTGGGATAAGAATATTGTGGAGGAACGGTTGGCCAAATATGGTCCTAATGCAGTAGGCACCATAATCGATTTGTTCAAATCATCCATTTGATTTAGTAGAAGAGCTTTGACACCTCGCTGCAGCATGAAAAGTGGAGGTCAAGATGAGAATGGCTAGGTATTTCATCAGGCACGTCATGATCAAACAGTTTGAGAAGGACAGTCTGGTCATTAAAAAGGTCAATGTCGCTGCTAGGTCACTCGTCATCGAGAAGCTGAATCCGAACTGAAAATGACCATTCATGGTCTTAGAAGCACTAAAGATTGGAGGATGTCGCATACGAAACCAAGACGGTGAAACACTTGAAAACACATGGAGTGGGGACAACCTGAAAAAGGTTTTACCCTTTAATAAATGGCTCGAGATGAGCGTCAAGTGCACCACATGTCGGGATAATCTTGAATTTTTTTATTTTTTTTGTTTGATACAACCTTTAAAATTTAATGGAAAAAAAGTATTCTACTGTGACATTCTATTTATATAACAAGTTAAGAAGCACCAAATCTTTGTAAATATTGTAAATTTTGAATTTCCACCTCCCAGCTTGGGACATTTAGTCGAGTAGCGAGATGAACCAATGGATTACGTGAGTCCTCCTAAGTCCACGCCTTTATTATCGCAACTGAAACCAGCTCCCCAATTATAAGTAGGTAGACGACCCCTCCCCCCTCATACGCACACACATACAAACGACCATCCTCCTTACTCGTTTATCGATTGTTAGAAGGGTAAGCGAGCCATCGTCTAAAAATTATAGAAAAAGACATAGTCCTCAACAACCGCAGAATAATAAACCAACGCTTCATTACTAATCTAAAAACATTTGTGATTGAGTAAACGCTAGAGCGGGTCAGTCAATCGTAGCTCGCATTAGGGGTAATTGAAAAGTTAGTGAAACAGTACTCGTGCCTCTTTTTTCTGATTTTGTTTTTAACATTGAACTTTGTTGGGTCCAACGTTCCTTCACTTGACCTGTGGTGCTTTGCTACATCCTTAAGGGAAAAAAATGTATCGTCATTTCCATCATTCCGGGCTTTTGGAATAGTTGGGTATGCGCTCGATCCAACAAGGGGTATCACAGAGAGGTTACGGGTTCGAGACCGGGGAGTGCTGATAAATCCTGAAATTTACTCTCTATTTGTGTAGGTCTGGCGGGTCAAGCGGATGCAGACATGTGGTAACCCTACCTCTGAGCCATGTGGTGCGCCGCCTCTGAGTCATGTGGGGCCCACCTCTAAGTTTGTGGGTCGTGGTGGACGCTGGGGGGATTGTGGATCCAACGTTCCTTCACTTGACCCATGATGCTTTGTCATTTCCTTAAGGAGGAAAAGTAAAGCCATTTCCATCAGTCTGGGCTTTTAAAATAATTGGGTATGCGCTTGATCCAACAAACTTTGTATTACATAACAGATTAACTTTGTGTGTGTGTGTGTGTGTGTGTGTCTTCTCAGTGTTACTCTCCACAACCTTGAATGTGTGAGTCGATATAAGTTTGGGTCTCCGGGATGGTTGTTGACCCGTAGAGTGATGTTTCTCCAAAGTCTCGAATGTGTGAGTCTAACCTCAAGCCAACCGCCCTGAGTGCTCCACCCCCTCAAAAATCTTGCGTAGGGGATGGTCCGTCACCACCTTGATTGAATGGGCTAGGAAATACGGCCTGAGCTTCCTGGCCGACATGAACAGAGAGAAAGCCAACTTCTCTAGGATGGGGTAGCGGAGCTCCACTTTCTTCAAGACCCTGCTGAAATTGTAGATCAACAGATGTTTCTTCCCTTCTTCCCTTACTAATACGGAACTTGCGACCTCTGCCCCTACCTTAAGATACAAAGCTAGATCTCCCCCTCCTTCGAGCTCTGAAAGAGCGGTGCTTGGGAGAGTTGACCCTTCAGTGCCTGGAAGGCCTCCTCGTATTCCTTTGTCCATTCAAACTTTCGGTTTCCCTGAAGCACCTTGAAGAATGGTGAACACTTCTCCCCGGCTCGGGAGAGAAATCGACTCAACCCGACGAGTTTGCCCATAAAACGCTGAACCTCTTTAGCATTGCGCGGTGATTCCAACTCCATGATAGCCTTCACATTATCCGAGTTAGGCTCTACCCCCGCTGGGGTCAGAAGGTGCCCAAGGAACTTGCCTCGGCTTGCCCCAAAGACGCACTTCTGGGGGTTTAGCCTCATCTTGAACTTCCGCGGGGTCGTAAATGTTTCCTCCGGGTCGAGTAGGTGTGAACCCACATCCCTACTCTTCACCATGAGATCATCAACATAAACCTCCAGATTCCTACCCCTCTCACTTTTGAACACTCGATCCATTATATGTTGGTATGTATCCCATGCGTTCTTTAGCGCGAAGGACATCATTTTGTAGCTGAAGCATCCCTCTCTTGTGATGAAGGAGACATCTTTGATATCGGGGGGTGCATACGAATCTGATGGTAACCTGAAAAGCATCCAAAAAACTCATAATAGAAAAATCGACGGCTGAGTCAACCAACGCGTCGATCCGAGGCAGAGGATAACAATCCTTAGGGCATGATTTATTTAATAAAGAAAAGTTCACACACATACGCCACCTCCCATCCCTTTTTTTTATCATTATCACATTGGAGACCCAGCTTGAAAACTAGATCTCTGAGATGAAACCTGCATCGAGAAGCTTCTTGACCTCCTCGCGGATAGGTTCCTCCAGCTTGGTGGCGATGGTCCTCATCTTTTGGCGGATGGGACGCGTCTTAGGGTCCAGGTTCAGACGATGGCACGCCACATCTGCATCAATGCCCGGCATGTCTGCCACGCTTCAGGCGAAGATGTCGACGTTCCTTTGGATACACTCCCGCATCCTCTCCTGATCCTCAAGTCTCAAGCCGCCGCTGATCCACACCCTCTCTGTCTTCCCTCCCTTGGTGAAGACTTCCATCTCAACGACCTCTTCTGTCGGCTCTAACCGGGACTGCTCTCCTCCACTCATAGGCTCCTCCTCTCGCCCAAACTCTTCCTCCCCTCCTGCATCCTCAACCTCCATCGCCTCCAATAGGCTCTCCCTTGACTCCACTTCTTCGCCTCCTCGGGCCTCGCCCCCGGCTTCTCCCTCTACCTTCCCCTTCTCCACAGCCTCCTCCCCAGTCTCTCCTTGGCTCACTTCTCTCTTCCACAACCTCCTCCTGCGCCTCCATCTCCTTCTCCAACTCCTCTACCTCGGCCATCCAAGAAATGGTATTGACGATAGTCATATAGCACTGCCTCGCCACCTTCGGATCCCCCTGATCTGGACCTGCACTCCTCCACTACTGAACTTGTGACATTGGTGAAACGAGGAGGGGACGCAACGAAAGGCGTTGATGAGAGGACGCCCAAAGATTGCGTTGTAGCTGCTCGGAATGTCAACGATGAT
Source organism: Platanthera zijinensis (assembly GCA_039513925.1). Lineage (NCBI taxonomy): Eukaryota > Viridiplantae > Streptophyta > Magnoliopsida > Asparagales > Orchidaceae > Platanthera > Platanthera zijinensis. Next base: position 15,629,832 of record CM077087.1, read on the forward strand.
GAACCGACAATTCCCCAACACCCCCCCCCCCCAATGTTATATACAGTCTCACCCCTCCTTCAACTTCCTTCCTCTCCCCCAAGAACCCGAAAAACGACCCACCCAAGGCTAGAACCCTCCAGGCCTCCACCTTCATCTCATCAAAAGCTTTCTTGAAGATCGCATTTACGGAGCTCCCGTTGTCTACCAGGATCTGGGAGACCGTGAAATTCTCTACCGCTGTCTGGATCACCAAGGCGTCACAGAACGGGTCCTCATAATCGGGCACGTCCTTCACCGAGAAAGTAATCTTCTCCTCCTCCTGGAGGGGAGTATGGGAGGTCGAGGCGATGCTCCGCCTGTACGTAGTCTGGAAGCTCCCCTTACGGGTAGCTTCGATCCCCACTCCCCCATGGATCACCCCGATCCCTCCTCAGGCCCCCACGTCCGCCGGGTCTTCGCACCTGTCCTCTGCTCCTCCTGGCAGAACCTCCTCAATCCTCACGAGCGGTTGCTACGCTTGCCCTCTGGCCTCCCTAATCTCAAAAAACTCAAGGCAGGTGACTGTTGCGTGACCCCCTCCTGGTGGAAGTCATAGAAGGGCAACGTCACCCTGCCTTCTCTTCTCCTCGCTCCTCCTTGAGCTCCTCTCCTTCCCCCTTTTACTCTGACGATATCCATAGCCTCCTGCTGCGGCGGGAGGGGGCCCCTCTATCCTTGCCTCCAGGTCGGCTGATTGAACCTCCTTTGCTCGCGAAAGTTGTCCCTTCCTTGGAAACTACCACCCTGCCCCTGGGGGTGTCCTTCCTATGGCCTCCAACCCAACCTATTGTTCGGCTCGCGCTGCCCCCAACCTTGGTGCTGCCCCTGTCCTCGGGGTTCCTCCCTTCTTCTATCCTCTCTCTGCTCCCTCTGTCTTCCCGCTCCTGACTCTTTACCATCGTCCTCCGTCAACTTGGCTAGATTCTTAGCGAACATCGGATTGGCCGCCTCGATCTCGATCTCCTTCGCCTCCCTCTCTGCCAGCTCCTCGAAGGAGAGGAGGGGGGACTCTCTTTAGCTCCATACTAAAGAAGCTTGGCCTCAACCCTAGGGTGAAAGCAAGCATCACGGTGTACCCCCGACATTTCCTGAACCTACAAGATCTCCTCCTGGAACCTATCCACATAGCATCTCAACCCCTCTTCTAGCTTCTGTTTGATAGCAAACAAGCACTCCGCACTCTTCTTCCTCTTCTTGGATGTTAAAAACCTTAGCAAGAACCCGCGTTGCAGATCTTCAAAATAGTAGATTGAACTCACATGCAAATGTTGGAACCAGTCTCTGCCCTTCTCCTTCAAAGTGATGACAAAGAGCCGACACTTGAAGGCATCTGACATTTGCCTTATGGAAATGACATCCTCAAATCACTGCACATGTTGTACCGGGTCGTCCCGACCCGTATAGTATGACATGTCCGGCTCCCGGAACCCATCTGGGACTGGAGCCGAGATGATAAGCTCGCTAAAAGGGCTCCCGCCCACAGCCTACCAAGAGGGCACGTCCCGGGACCTTGGCTCGCTAGCCCTGTCTGTACTGACCTGCCCGAGAAAGAGTTCTCTCCTGTCAACACCCCTTTCAGCAACCTCCGTCGGAACCAACTTCCCAGGACGCTGCCCGGGAGCGTTTTTGCCTAGCGATGGGGCTGCAATCACCAGAACCGAGGGCATCGTCCACTCACCTCTTGCCAAGAAGGCCAAGTGGATGGTCTGCAGGACTTCTAGCATGAAGTCCTCCAACATTCCCAATGTCACCCCACTTCCCCGAGAGGGAGAACCTCCCGAGCCAACTCCTTCGCCTTCATCTCCAGCCATAAGATTTAGCTTGAAATCTTCTTGTATCAGTTACGGTCCACGCTCACCGCACCAGAAATGTTGAAGCCAAAAACTGGTCTCAACGAGAGTTAGGAGCTTGGGGTATAGCCGACACCTAATTCTCCCAAAGCTAGACCCCTGACCAGTAATAAAGAACCAAGCACTGACCCTTAGCCTCAGCTGGGAGGTCCCTCCACTACCCCGGAAGATTTATGAGTGTTTCCCCTCCTTATCCAATTGTTGGGCTATGAGTATCTCAGAAAGCGCTAACTGAATTGAGAAGTATAAAAGCTTGCCTTCTGAGGCACCATATGGGTCTTATTTATAGATTTTCAATATCTGGTCTGCCAACAACCAAAGTCTGCTATTCTAAAGGGATATTTGCAGCCCAACTTAGTCTGCCAACAACATAATTCCGCTGTTCTAAGAAGCTAAATACAGACCAAGGGGCATCTCGGTAATTTCCCCTCGGGATCACGCTGGGCTGAAACCCTTCCGCTATTCTGTAGGCCTTCCACCTGCCCTTAACCGTAGATCCTCCTGACTTCCCCTGTAAGAAACTCAGGCGCAAGCCACGAGGGGTTAAGAGCGTCGTGTGGCGAGACGTAACTCAACGTCGATAATTCAAAGGCCGCTGAGTGGCAGGGCCTCACCCAACGCCAAGAGCTGAAGAGATCCCGCTCAAGTAGGCGCAAGCCTTCCCGCATGCCCCGGGCGGGAACTCTTTCGGTAGCTTGCTTGTCTCATCCGTTTTAAACCCCAGGCTAGCCCAAGGCTAGCTCAACCCTAGCCTTTCGGGTCTCTAGGTCATATCCAACGAATATGAGGTTGTACAGTTGTAGAAACGAACAAAAAACAAGCCGGAAGAGGTATAACAGAAATTTTATTATCTAAAAAAGGTATCTATTACAAAGGTATGACCTCCCTTTTATAGAATGGATGAGAGAAGAGCGAATACAAATAAGAGATGTGGGACTAAAAAATACAGGACTAAGCGGTCTATACAGAAACAACCCGCACAAGCCGCGCGGTTAGACGAAAGGGCTAACCGCTCAGCCACCACCAGAGAGGAAGGAGAGATCGCCATGGGAGACCGCTAAGCCGCCCAGTCTCCAAGCTGCCAGAGAAAAACCGCTAGACTGTAACACCTCTACCCGTCAAAAAGAATATAATAGAGGGTCCGGCCGGGGCCCCACACCATATTCCACAAACAGGCGGAGACGCTACTAAATAATATCACAACCACGCATCCTAACACAGAGCATTCTAGCGGAAGCTTCACAGTTGAATTATTGAACTCAAGGTAAATAACATTGTCCACTAAAACTTAGGAATATATATAAACATCACAAGAGTTTGGCCTTAAGGCCTTACAACAGTTTCTCTTAACAAGAGTGTGGATTACAAACATCGGCACGCAGGCCGGCCACACATGAACAAAAGAAACAAAACAATGCCTTCGAGGGCAGCAGCGCAGCTTTGGGCTTCAGCCCGCTAAGTCCCGCTCGGACCGGCACCTCCAGTACCTGTAAGAACCAATCCACCAAGCGGTGGCAAACAGGGCAACGGTCAGCATTCAGCTGACCAATTATAACGACCCTGCCCCTGGCACGGAGCAGCGGAATTCCATCCCTGCATAGCAATCTTCCAATATGATATATAGCAATTCAAGCAAGACGTGCACACCCGCACAGTCACATATCACAAACGCCGGCACGACGGCCCGACGCTCCGTGCACTCAGGGCACATTATCCGTGTTCCGTATTTCCACGGCCACACCACCGTTCAGAGGTCCCAGACATAACGGTTCCTTATGAGCATTCTAGTCTGATCGGCTCACATGCCGTCGACTCTCGCTATGTGATCCTAACAGGGTCTTAAGCACCCAAGGTTAGACAACCATAACGCGGGTACAGATCCACCTTTCCCGTTGCTCACATCGTCAGACTCACGCCTGGACTGACGCGGGTACAGTTTCACCTTGCCCGTTCCACGTTTCCTAGTTGCAGCCCCATGACTCAACCTCATACAACGTAGCAACTCACAGCTACAAGAGAGTCCAACTCTCATAATTCCTGGACTTCCTCCAAGACTTTACCCATCATGCCTACAAGCAAGAAATTACGGAGTCTTCTCCGATATGCAAACAAGCATCACCAATCCAGACAATGTCCAGATGGGCTTCAGACAGCATGCCTAGATCCGTACTCCAATTCCGGACTCTAACAAGGGGGACTTCACATATCTACCCCAAGGGACGCCACAACCCACCGCACACTCGCGGGGAAGGGTTTTCCCTATGCAATGCAGGAATTAAGGACTTCACATGTCCAAGCAGGAAATCGTTACCCTAGGAGTTCGCTTCGGAGCCATGGAGAGAAATTTGAGACGGATGAAAGCCTTCGCAGCAGCGTTGCCTTCGCAGATCCGAACTCGGCTCGCGATTTGGACCACCGTAGCTCCACCGGCAGCCGGACTCCACTTCTTCTTCCTCCTTGCTCTCACCTCTCTCTTAATTTTTAGAAAGAGAAGATGAAATGAAGAATGAGCTTTTCTTCTTCCTTTTCCGGCCTTATCAGACCAGAAATGATCTCCAGCCACAGGATCCTATTTAAAGAAAATGAAGGGCTAAGATCTGCCTGAAAAATCCTTTTCTTTTGACCGACACGGCCTGTGACACGCCCGTGTCACAGGCCGTGTACCCTTAAGCGGCACACGCGGCGCTCGCACCGCCTAAAAATTACCAGAACACGGGCATCGACACGCCCGTGTCGAACCTGACACGCCCGTGTCGGTCACTTGACACGCCCGTGTCATACCTGCTACACAGTACTCATCGAGCGTTAAATCCAGTCAGAGTAGTACACGGGTAGGCACACGCCCACTGACACGCCCGTGTCCAAACTGACACGGCCGTGTTCAAGCCTTGGTTCCAGGCCGTGTACAACTCTGACTCGATACGGCATTTTATTGAGTGACACGCCCGTGTCGAAGGCCGTGTCCCAGGCTCGACTACCGTCGACCTCCGATCGTCGACGAACTTGCACACGCCCTGGGACACGTCCGTGTCCCAGGCCGTGTACCCCGACACGCCCTGGGAAACGCCCGTGTCCCAGGCCGTGTTAAGCAACCTGAACCTCAAATCCACTTTTGAGTCTTTTTGGGGTGTTACATAGACCGCTCGGACTCCAGACAGCAACATCACAGCAACCAAACCGCCAAAGGGAATCCGCCAGACCGCGCGGTCTTCAATCCGGCACGACAGACCGCCAAACCGCCCGGTCACCAACTTCAACACTCCCCCTCAAGCTGGAGCATAGATATCGATCATGCCCAGCTTGTCGCAAATTTGAAGAAACGAGGCGGATACTGACTTGGTGAAGATGTCAGCCAACTCTTTATCAGAAGTGACGAAGGGAGTGCAAATTTGGTCCTTCAAAATCTCTTCACGAATAAAATGACAGTCGACCTCAATGTGCTTGGTTCTTTCATGAAAGACCGGATTTTTGGAGATGTATATGGTCACCTTGTTATCACAGAACATAGGTAGAGGATGGTTGTAGACCTCTCCTAATTTCATCATGAGAGCCCGTAACCACTTTAACTCACAAGTGGTCGACGCCATACTACGATACTCTGCTTCTACACTGGATCTGGAAACAACAGACTGCTTCTTGCTTTTCCAGCTCACCAGATTTCCCCCAACAAAGGTGCAAAAACCCGAAGTTGACTTGTGATCCCCTTTGTATTCAGCGTAACTCGCATCTGAGTATGCTTCAATCCTCAGATGACCATTCTTCTGAAAGAGTAATCCTTTCTCAAGTGCTGCTTTGACATATTCCAAGATCCGTAAGGCGGACTGTAGATGGCACTCCCTAGGCGCTTGCATGAATTGACTCACCTTACCCACATCATAGGAAATGTTGGGCCTGGTCACTGTGAGATATATGAGCTTACCAACCAAATGCCTATATCGCGTAATATCTGAAAGAGGAGGCGACTCATCTGTCCAGGTTTTGTCTTCTCTAGTTGCCATGGGGCATCGAGCAGGTTTTGTTCCAGTCAATCCTGCCTCTTTTAATAGATCAAGAGCATACTTACGTTGTGTAAGACCCCCTTTTTTTTCTTTTAAAACCCGGGGTCTTAGGCCCAGAGTCGCCGCTTTGCGGTGGCACCTTCACGTCCAGAAGGGTCATCACCACAAGGCGCCGATTCTGCCGGCCAATTCGATCACAGAAAGGTAGCACAATAATTGAAGTAAGAGCAAAGTAGTCCACAATAATAAATCACATGTATATAAAATAAAATCTCCACGAAGGGAGTGTCCACAGAATAACAATAATCAGAGTACTATAAATGCGGGCTTATGCCCGATACATCATTTCCTCACTACAATCTCTCAAGCGGAAGCAAACACAGAAACTACTCAGGGTCGAGACTCACGGTCCCGGCCGTATGAATTCCGGAGCTAGACTGCCCCATCTCCAAGCGCACCGATCTCTGTGGCTGCTCCTCCATGCTGGGCTCCACGATCCCCTAAATGATGCGGTTCGAAAACCGTTAGTCATAAAGACTAAGCCCTATCATCCCCTACCCCTTCCCTCATGGCTCCTAGGTACCGAGCGGAGAGGAAGAAAGGGAAGGACATGAAGGTGGAGATTAATCAAGAAACAAATGACAGCGGAACTAATCTAGCAATTCTATAATAATATGACAGAAACAGAAAGTAAGAAAGGTAACCTTAACTTATGTGCGAAAGCGCATAAGCCAAGGGATCTTCTGCAAGGCTCCCATCGTATAGAGTGTCTCATACCACTTATACGTTGGGGTGTCGGTTATCAAACAACAGCATGTATATATATTGAAATTAACCTTTGATATATAAACTTGCCCACACAAGCCTATAGACCAAGGGGTCGTTTTGCAGGTCCTAATGTATAAGCGTCTCATACCACTTATACTTTAGGTGTCAGGGTTAAATGAATCGATTATGCTATGACATGCATGTGGGTATGATGAAACATGCAAGTGCAACTCACACACCCGACTCTGTGTACACAGACCTTTAGTTCCCCCTTTCGGAGCCGTTACCTCCCAGGATACCTCCGTAGTGGCGGACGGAAGCGGTGGGTTGGGCATCGCCCACCTCAAAACCAGTAAAAGCACCACTGGTCTGACCTATCGTACGCCTCAACGCTTGGTGCACTAAGCGGACGCCTGCGTACTCTTGCCGGCTGGCGCACCGGACTTCTGTTGGCGAAGTGCTAATCACCTCGCCGAGTCAACGATATCGGTGTCGGTGCAATCGAACTCCCCGATATCGAAAACCCACCACCTTAACTTTTCCTATTTTATGCACATGCAAGTTTAATCGTAAACACACAAAAACCGAGCCGAAGCCCCCGGACCAAAACGTCCATCTCCAAATCAACCGAGCCGAAGCTCCCCGGACCAAAACGTCCGTCTCAAAACCAACCGAGCCGAAGCTCCCCGGACCAAAACGTCCGTCTCCAAACCAACCGAGTCGAAGCTCCCCGGACCAAAACGTCCGTCTCAAAACCAACCGAGCCGAAGCTCCCCGGACCAAAACGTCCGTCTCCAAACCAACCGAGCCGAAGCTCCCCGGACCAAAACGTCCGTCTCCAAACCAACCGAGCCGAAGCTCCCATCAATCTTCCTGTGCCAACAGTGTTTGTGAAAGGTACAACCCTAGTTACTAAGTTACTCTTGCCAGTTTGTTATTACAGTTTACGTTAGCCCAGGACTACCCCCGGTATTCCCCGTGAAGGGCTCTCAAGGGGCACTAGGAACCAAGACGGCGGTATTACGACCCGAAGTTCCCTTTCGCAAGGCACTTATTGTTATTGGTTGATCTCCTTTAACCCAATTCCCTTCTCATATTACGATAGACTATCCTAGGGTGATTTTTAATCTTCCTCTCTTCGGGAAAGGCGATCTTTCGCCGAACCCGAGCACCTCTTAACTCTAGTTATCACTACTTCTCTCTACTCTTCATACCAACCTATCGTGATTTCATCCACAATTGTCCACCCAGACAAAATGATTAACCCCAATGATTTCCTCAGATCATGTCCTATCGCAATTCACAAATTTGTTATATGCAGATCGACCTAGACTACATGTCGAACCGGTTATGCAGTGATCCAATACTCATGCAGATGCCCTAATTTATTTACTGGAGGCTTATCATGATATAACTAGCCTAAATCCAGAAAATGGTAATTTTTCTAATTTATCTGATATTTAATTAAATTCCCCGAAAGTCCCAAGGGTTACCGGTTTGAACATGAACTACCCTAAGTAATCATGCAAAATGTCCAGAAAAATTACTATAAATATTATGTTATCCCAATATGGTAAATCCAAAGTATCACAATTTTTCTATCATCAAAAGGGCACTAAACATATTTTAGAAATAATCTCGATCTTTGGTTATTTATGAAACAAGTACATAAAATATCCATCCAAAAATTGTAAATTAATTATACTAAGCAGATAAGACCTTCAAAATAACATTGGCCAGGTTTCATAATTTTCCAGCAGGTATATTATCCATAATTAATTTTTAAACAATAAAACCCCTTTCTAACATCTGTGAATGAAGTACTAGATTTACTGAACTAAAAATCATACAAAAATTCAGGGGAAACTATTCTTACATAAAACATTTACCTCCAAGATTCCATGAGGTTTCAATGAACAGAAATTTCTAAATAATTAAATCATCATTTAAGGCCTTAACAAGCTTTACAAATGAAGTGCTAGCAATAATCAACATAAAATTCCAGAAAAAATTGCTATAAGTTCTACCTGATCCAAAACTCACTCTACCCGGATTTCACAGCTTTTAAGTAAGGTTTAGTGACTGATTTTACCTATTTGATATTTTACCCTAAAACTAAGGTTAGGGTTTTAAGGTATCTACTTGTCTCCAAATTCTCCAAGATTACATCCAGACGATTCTTATTAAGCTTTTGCCAACTCTACAAAGTTTCAAGGCAATACAAAAGCAATTGCCCTCATGTCCTTCACAACCCTCAAAACCCTTCATTTAGGGTTTGAGCTTGGATCTAGGGTAAATCAACCCTAAACCTCACCATTTTTCTCCAAGCAGGTTATAACACCCTTCTAACTCAGGGGTCAGAATATCAACCTCTGTTGAGGTGATTTGACCTTTCCAAACTCTTAATGCACTTTTTACTAAAAGATGTCTCACTAATGCCTAGTTAAGGGTAGAAGGTTTCCCACCCAAAACTCCTCCAAATCAGTTTGAATTTTGTACAGACCTAGGTTTAATAGCCAGGGACCACTCACCAAAATTTGGGAGGGTTTGGAGGTCATTTGACCACTTAAATAAATTCCCCTAAGTTTATTAAATTAAAACATAAACTTTAGTCAAAGTATCTCCAAAAATTCCCATTTTTGGTCTGCCGTTAGGTATAGCTAAGGTTAACCCCCTGCCCAAATTTCAGGTCATTTGGACAAGGGACGAAGAGTGGGCATCCATTTTAATTTCTGCCCAACTCTAGGTACAACCCCCACTAAAACGGGTGCTTCGGCCTAACCGCTTACCCAAACGAGTTGAAACCGATTTTAAATTAATCTAGACTCGAAGGGCTACAACTTTCATGACTGGTCATTTTTCCTAAAACGGCCTCTAAGCGCCTCATTTCGCAGCCTCAAAATATACTCAGATAATATATCTTTCCTCTATGTATTATATACTTAATTTATAAATTATAAAATTGATTTTACTGTTCATCTTCTACATGAACCTGAAAACAGAACTCAGAAAACCATTCTTCCTGTAAGCTTTCTGTGATCCGTCGCCGGCAGTTCGGTCACCTCCCTGGCCAGCCACCACCACCACTACTTCCGTTGAGGCGATGGCTATCGGTCGGCGGTGGTTTGGCCGCCGGAGGTGGCGGTTTCCGGCGAACTCAAGAATACATTTTTCATGGTTTTCCATGAAAATGAGAGATGGGTCCGGCTCCGTTGAGCGCGAACTTCCTTTCTAAGAATTCTAAGATCTACCCATGAAAGAAGAAGCAGAGGAGGACCTTGTTCGCGGTTTGGAGGCGAGATGAACGACGGGGTGCCATGATGCAATGGTGGCGTAGCCGACTCCTCCTACAGCAAGAACAAAGATCTGATCCGTTTGATTGAGCGTGTAAACTTCTACTCTTGCTCCAAGTGGGCTTTTATAAGTCAGCAAGTGGGGAGGTGAAAGGGTAAAACCTTAATGGTCATGAAGGCTCCCCTTAATAACCTTTCGGTTACAGTGAAGGGATAGGAAACGGTGGAAGATGAATAAGTGTTTGTCAGGTCGATTCCTATTGGACCAACATTTCCTCCTTTATTATATAATTACAGAAGGAAAAACAGCCCGTAATTACTCCTGGTGTAACTTCTCACACCAGCATTTATTACCACGCGTGTTAGAATAATTTTGGGCCTGAACCGTCGTTTCGGCCAATGTCACGGGCGTGACACATAGGTCACGGGCGTGACAGGCCCGGGTGACAATTCTGAGGTCGACTATCGTCGAACTGAGATCGACGGTCGTCGAAGGGTGGTCACGCCCTAGGTCACGGGCGTGACACCCAGGTCACGGGCGTGACAGGCCCGAGTTTCAATTTCGACGATCGTCTTGCGGAGATCGACGATCGTCGAAGGAGTCACGCCCTACGTTACGGGCGTGACACCTTGGTCACGGGCGTGACATGCCCGGGCTGCAAGTTCGACGATCGGCTCACGGAGATCGACGATCGTCGAAGGAGTCACGCCCTAGGTCACGGGCGTGACACCTTGGTCACGGGCGTGACATGCCCGGGCTGCAAGTTCGACGATCGTCTCACGGAGATCGACGATCGTCGAAGTAGTCACGCCCTAGGTCACGGGCGTGACACCTTGGTCACGGGCGTGACATGCCCGGGCTGCAAGTTCGACGATCGTCTCACGGAGATCGACGATCGTCGAAGTAGTCACGCCCTAGGTCACGGGCGTGACACCTTGGTCACGGGCGTGACATGCCCGGGCTGCAAGTTCGACGATCGTCTCACGGAGATCAACGATCGTCGAAGTAGTCACGCCCTAGGTCACGGGCGTGACGGGTCGGTCACGGGCATGACCAACCCGTGACCCGAAATCTCGATCGATTTATTTCAATTTTTGGGCTTCCTAGGGTTCTGTCACGACCAACCGACTCCTAGGGGTCTAGCCGAAAATGGGATGTTACACGTTGGGAGAGGACTAAGGAGTTTTGCTTCCGAGAGATTTCAATCCCCAGAAAGTATTTCGGAGAGCCCATATCTTTCGTGACCAGATGTTGACGAAGATGTCGCTTTGTCAAGGCAACCCCTTCCTGGTCATCGCCAGTGAGAAGAATATCATCGACGTACACAGCAAGAACCACCAGTCCCGAGGAGGTTTTGCGAATGAATAGCGAGTGATCGGCAGTGCTTTGCGTAAAACCAACGGCCGCCACGATACTGCTGAACTTGTCAAACCAAGCTCGAGGGCTCTGCTTGAGGCCATAGATGGCCTTCTTCAGTCGGCATACCCGTGTCTCCCCCTGAGCAACATACCCAGGAGGTTGCTCCATGTAGACGGCCTTCTGAAGATCACCATAAAGGAAGGCATTCTTGACATCCAGCTTATAAATCGGCCAATCTCGATTGACAGCCACAGAGAGAAGGACTCAGTTAGTGCTGAGACGGGCCACAGGAGAGAAGGTGTCAAAGTAATCAACCCCATAGGTCTGAGTAAAGCCCTTAGCAACAAGGCGAGCCTTATAACGATCAACATCGCCGTCCGGGCCAAATTTGACCACAAAGACCCAGCGACAGCCAACAACATCAGTACCGAAGGGAGGAGGAACAAGATTCCAGGTACCTCGTGTAACACCTCCCCTGTAAAGACCATATAATATGGGTCAGGCCGGGGCCCCACAACATACGGACACCACAGCTTTAGTATTAAAAGATGATATGAAACTACCCAAACTCAAAACTCCAGACATACACAGCGGAAACAGAACAAACCGACAGAAGTTATCCACTAATGATAGAGTATCAAATGACCTTAAGGCCTTACACAATAATAATCCAAACAAAATATAAAAGTGCCAAGCACTCCTAGGCTACCTCGGCATGCAAGCCGGACATGATCAAACAACATCAGCAAAACAAGGAAAAGAAACTAGTCAAGCACAGCAACACTTCATGAGGCTTAGGGCTTTTTGCCCGGCGCGCTAGCTCCTACATGCGATCCTTGCCCTGTAAGGATTTGAAGTAACGTGGGTCAGCAAAGGCTGACCTCTACTGTGTAACAAACACATCTCCTCCTGGCCGTCCCTAACGGACCCCGGGGTACCACTCCACCTGCAAGTTAACACTTCGTATACCAAAAGAGCATATATATTAAAGTGGTAAACATGCTTGGATGTCTCATACAGCATACATGTTCTATATGTTTTGTACAAAGTAAAAGGGGCCTACTATGCAACATGAATGCAACCCGGGTTTCACCCAAGGCACCCTAGCTCGTATGTATCTAGCACAACATCAAACATTGGGTACTTCCGTTTCCCCATTGGCTTAAAGCCGCAAACATAAGGGAAACACCATGTCCCCAACGGCACACAGGCCGTCACACGAAACCTTGCAATGGCCCCACCCGCACATGGGTCTTAAACCCCGGGCTTGCCCGCATATTCTGACGTCGCACGTCAGGGTTCCGTCTCACACTGACCGATTCTAAGAAGCCTTGCTGGACCCCACCCGCTCATGGCCACATTGCCCGGGCTTGCTTTCCGCTCGGCATTCTCGTCAGTCTCACACAAGGGCTAGTCTCGCCGGGACACTTTCCCCACATGACTTGCGCGTCACGGGATAGCCAGCCGACCACGGAGACCTAGCCGCACCTTTGCATAGCACAAAACAAGGTTTCCCCACCCTAATTACCACTCGCACCGTGTCTTTCCCGTGCTCCAAGGAAACCATCTACCGCACAAAGCGGAGCTAACCTCGTCCGGTTCCGACTACGAGTACTCACTCAAATACAAGGGGGAAAATGCATACATACAACGGCGTATTGCCGCAACGGATTTTCTACCGAAGCTCGCTATGCAACATCACCGGGTCGGACTATCGGTCGCGACCACGGCTTCACCCACAATGCCTAATCCGCTAACGGAGCGGATCTCTAATGCAAGCATGCCGGGATGAACACGATCAACCCGGAGGTTCCTTTTGAACCAAGGCTACACGAATCCCTCTCATTTGAGAGATCTGGTGCTCAAAACACGAAAGGAAGGGGATGCTATTCATGCATCCTAAATCCTAAAAACCGAGAGGAGAAGTGTCGTTACCTTCCGTCCCCTCTTCCTAGCCATGAAGAAGATTTGCTCGGTTGAACACCACCGCAACGCTCTCACCTTCGCGGATCTGAACTCCGCTCGCGAAACGGACCTCCGAAGCTTCGCCGGCGGCCGGAACTTGGCCTCCTTGCTCTCCCTTCTCTCTAGAACTTAGAGAGATAAAAGAAAATGGGGAATGAGGGTTTGGAACCCTATTCCCGGCCTTAAACCGCCCAGGGAGGCCCCCCACCGTTGGATCTTCCAAGGAAAAGAACGAACGGCCACGATCGGAACCCAAATTAGAAAATCTGGGCCGAACACGGGTTGCAACACGGCCGTGTGCATGGCCGTGTTAGCCATTCGCCGTCTCGATCAATTCGAAAACCAGCACACGGCTCCTGACACGGCCTTCGACACGGCCTTCGACACGGCCGTGTCTCGCTCCACACGGCCGTGTCGTGATCCGTGTCACGGCACCCGCTTTCAACATTTTCAGTCAGAGAAGTACACGGCCTCTGACACGGCCCCTGACACGCCCGTGTCACCTGGGACACGGCCGTGTACAGACCCGTGTCATGCCCCGTGTGCAATACCTCAGAAAGTTCGAAACAACCCGATGCTACACGGCCTGGGACACGGCCGTGTGCCTGGCCGTGTTCCATACCCGACTATCGTCGACCTTAACATGGTCGACCACACGGCCAGCTCGACACGGCCGACACGGCCTCTGACACGGCCGTGTCGGGACCCGTGTCACCTGCTCAAAAAAACAGTCTTGGCCAAAAGCGATCCCCGTCGCTCCTACAATATTTTGGGGCGTTACAATTCTCCCCCCCTTAAAAGAATTTCGTCCCGAAATTTAAAACATGGAAAGAACACAAATTCTAAACGATACCTGAGGAGAAAAGCTCGGGGTACTCCTCCAGCATGGCCTGCTCTCGCTCCCATGAAAGCTCCTCGCAACCACAATTGTCCCAACGGACCTTTACGAGTCGGACCTCCTTGTTCCGCAGTTGCCGAACCTCCGAATCTTCTATCCCGACAGGACGTACTCGCGTCCTCAAGTCTTCCTCTACCGGCACCGCCGCCGGTTCAATCACCACGCTGGCCTCTAACAAGGCTTTCCTCAAGACGGAGACGTCATGCAATCCACTTAGCTCCCTGGACAGCGCCAACCGGTACGCTGTCTCTCCCACTCGCTCGGTGACCTTGAATGGTCCCAAAAATCTCGGACTCAGCTTCTTGAGTCGGCGAATTCGTGAAACGCCTTTGAACGACTTGATCTTAAGATACACCCAGTCGCCCACCGCGAATTCCACATGTTTGTGGCGAGCATTGAAATACTTCGACTGCCGATCTTGAGCTACCTTCATGCGCTCTTGGATGGTCCGCACTACCTCACTAGCATCGGCTACCACTTCTTTCCCCAAAAGCTTTGTGTCTCTCGCCTTTGTCCAAGACATCGGTGTTCGACACCGCCTCCCATAAAGAGCTTCATATGGCGCCATCTTGATACTAGCTTGGTAGCTATTATTATACGCAAACTCCACCATGAAGAGGTGATCCTCCCACTTCTTGCCGAAGTCGAGAGTACACATCCTTAGCATATCTTCCAAAGTACGGTTCGTTCTCTCAGTTTGCCCATCGGTTTGAGGATGAAAAGCCGTACTGAACTTGAGTTTTGTGCCCAAGCTCTTCTGCACCAACCGCCAATCCTTAGACGTGAAACGTCCATCCCGGTCGCTGACTATACTCTTCGAAATCCCATGAAGTCGCACAATATTGCGGACGTACAACTCTACCAACTTTTCCACACCGTCCTCCTTCCGATTTGGGATGAAATGTGACACTTTGGTCAAGCGGTCTACAATCACCCAAATGGCATCATTGCCTTGCTGCGATTTAGGCAACCCATGCACAAAATCCATGGAGATGTCCTCAAATTTCCATTCGGGGATTGGAAGAGGCTTCAAGAACCCGCCCGGCTTCTGACACTCGGCCTTCACTAAGGCACAAGTTTGGCACCGACTCACACACAAAGCTACATCCCGCTTCATCCCAGGCCACCAATAGGACTTCTTCAAATCCAAGTACATCTTTGTACCACCCGGGTGAACGGAGTACTTAGTGAAGTGGGCCTCATACATCAACTCCTCGCGGAGCTTGCCGAACTGCGGTACACAAATCCTTCCGCCCTTCCTCAGAACCCCATCAACCATCTCCCAGGCGCTACCCTCGCCCTTAAGAGCTTCCTCCACGAAGGGTTGGAACTCCTCATCCACACGAGTCGCTTCCCGAATACGATCGCATAAGTCATTCTGCATCTCAATCCAGTTTAGCCGAGCCACGCTAGACTCGCCTCTTGCCACACATTCCAAACCAAGGGACTCCCATTCCCGCCTTAACCGCTCATCGTGAGCTTCAATCCAATTTCCTTGCCCCGAGTATTTCCTACTCAAAGCATCCGCCACCACATTGGCTTTTCCTGGCGTGTACTGAATCGCCACCTCGTAGTCCCCAAGGAACTCGACCCACCTGCGCTGCCGCATATTTAGGTCCTTCTGATCCAGGAGATACTTCAGGCTCTTGTGGTCCGTGAAGATCTCCACCTTCGCACCGTAAACGTAGTGCCTCCACAGCTTCAAAGCAAAAATTACCGCCGCCAATTCCAGATCATGGACGGGGTAATTTCTCTCATGAGGCTTCAGCTGCCTCGACCCAAAAGCTATCACACTGCCGTGCTGCACCAACACGCACCCTAAACCGCATCCGGATGCGTCGCTGAAAATCTGAAATCCTTCGGTCCCCTTTGGTAGACTTAGGATCGGTACCATCATCAGCCTCTCCTTCAGGGTTTCAAACGCCTGACTGCACTCTTGAGTCCACACGAACTTCTGATCCTTGCGAGTTAGCGAAGTGAGGGGTAGAGCTATCCGCGAAAAGTTTTCCACAAACCTTCGGTAGTACCCGGCTAGTCCAAGAAAGCTCCGGACTTCCGCCACAGTCCTCAAAACTGGCCAATCTTTGATGGCTTCCACTTTCGTTGGATCTACCGCCACCCCATCCCCACTAATCACATGGCCTAAAAACGCCACCTTCTCCAACCAAAACTCGCACTTGGAGAACTTCGCATAGAGCTGGTTCTCTTTCAATACTTGCAACACTGTCCTCAAGTGCACCTCGTGCTCCGCTTCCGACTTGGAATACACCAAAATGCCATTAATAAAAACGACGACGAACCTGTCCAAGTATTTGCGAAACACTCGGTTCATCAAGTCCATGAACACGGACGGCGCGTTCGTCAACCCGAACGGCATCACCGAGAACTCAAAATGACCATATCTCGTACCAAACGCTGTCTTGGGTATGTCTTCGTCACGAATCCGCAACTGATAATATCCGGACTTCAGGTCCAACTTGGAGTACACCACCGACCCCACCAACTGGTCAAAAAGGTCGTCTATCTGAGGAATCTGATACTTGTTCTTGATTGTCAATTTGTTCAACTCTCGATAGTCTATGCACAAACGCAAACTACCATCCTTTTTCTTTACGAATAACACCGGCGCACTCCACGGTGAAGAGCTGGGTCTGATATACCCTTGTTCTAAAAGCTCCTGCAACTGAACCTTGAGCTCGGCCAACTCCTTTGGTGCCATCCTAAATGGTGGACGTGACACCGGTCTAGCCTCGGGCACTAACTCGATGGAGAAATCAATCTCCCGCCGAGGAGGTGCTCCCGGTAGCTCCTCGGGAAAAACATCTCCAAACTCCGCCACCACGGGCACTTCCCCAAGAGACACCCTGGAAAGGCTAACCTCCAACAACACTACTAGATCTACACCTCCCTGGTTAACAGCTCGCACTAGTTGAAGTACCGAAACTAGGGAATAGTCCACTCCATGCAGGCCCTCAAACTTGACTTCCGCTTGCCCCACGCCCCTCAGGGTTACCACCTTGGACAAGCAGTCGATACTGGCACGCTGCTCCGCTAGCCAGTCCATCCCCAAGATCACATCGAACTCGGACAATGGCAAGATCGCCGCTACCAACACGAAGTCGACCCCCTCAAGACTCCAACAAATCCGGCCTCTATCCCTGGTAGTCATAGACGACCCATTGGGCATGCGCACCTTCAACTCTGAGTCCGTTGAGAAGGACTCAACTCCAATCCTCCGGATGAAACTTTCCGCAAGGAAGGAGTGCGACGCTCCCGTATCAAAAAGTACCCTAGCGGGGTACCCTGATACCACTACAAAGCCTACACACATGCAACAAACATAAAAAGGCTTGAAAGGAAGAAATCTAAGGTGCAGGTTGAATTCTCGTACCTGTCACCACATCGGGTTGACGGATTGCTTCCTGCTGCCCAAGGTTGTAGGCCCTTGGATGCACTGGTTGAAACCGGGAAGCACTCGACTCCGCCATCTTCCCTTTCTCTACGGCACTGGGGCCGGAGCGCACAGTCTGCTCCTGCCTTGGCTCTTGCTCAGCGCCCCCTTGGGTACAAAATCTTGCTATGTGACCTGGCTTGACACAACTGTAACACGTCTGCGGTCCCTTAGAGCGTGACCCTCCGGACGTCCAATTACTTTTCTCGCCCGACTTAAACGGGGGAGGCTTCTTCTTCCATCGGCTCCCTTCCGCCTTTCCATGGGACTGAGCCGACTTCTTCTCTTCCCCCTGCTTGGGTGTAAAACCCTTTCGGCGCTGGGATCGCTCCATATCGCTCTCCAAAATTCGGGCCGCCTCCACCAATTCGTTGAAGCCCGCACGCTTCATCGATATGAGGGGTTGTCTTAGATTTTCCCTCAATCCATGGTAGAAGAGATTGTCCCTCTCTTCATCGTCCGCCATGGTCGTCCCCGCAGACCCAATCGAGTAAATTCCTGAACATACTCATCCACTGTCTTGTCTCGCTGCACAAGATGTAGAAACTGCCTCTGGAGGGCTAACCTTGTTGATGCGGGAATGTACTTCTTCAGAAAGGCATTCCCAAATTCCTCGATGGACGGTGTGCGTCCTGGGAACTGCCGACCACTGTGGCTCACCCACCATAACTTGGCATCTCCCTCTAACATAAAGGCTGCAAACTCTGCCTTTTTCTCATCTGGTGCCTCTGCCGCCATCAGAAGCTCCTGAATCCTAGCCCACCAATCCTCTGCATCTGTGGGCGTGCCAATTCCCTTGAAGGTTGGAGGGTGGAAACTCAAAAAGTACTTCATTTGCCGGTCCCCATGCCCGACAACCACTCTCTCGGCCCGCGGCTCCGCCCGCCTGGCCTCCTCAACCTGCACGGTCGCTGCCGTGACCGGGGTAGCAGGAGTTGCTACCTGAGCAACGGGAGCTGCTACCTGTGCTGTCGCTGCAGCTAGGGCCGCCACCATCGCTTCTGCAAGCATGCGGTAGAAGTCGGCCGGTGTGACCCCCATCCCTAGCGGACCTTGCGCGGTCGCACTACTTGCCGAGAGCTCTTCTCTTGGCCTCGAGGTCCCAGCCTCGTTGCTTGCACTCTAAACACAAGCAAGAAAACGCAAATCAGTCTCTAATCGCAAGACTCGAACACAAGGACACTCATGGTCCCGCGATACTCCTATGTGGATAACTTCTTATACGCGACTCGACTTATACTTTCGACCGCGAAACTTCTCCTTGGAACGCAAACCTGACTCTGATACCAAATTGTAACACCTCCCCTGTAAAGACCATATAATATGGGTCCGGCCGGGGCCCCACAACATACGGACACCACAGCTTTAGTATTAAAAGATGATATGAAACTACCCAAACTCAAAACTCCAGACATACACAGCGGAAACAGAACAAACCGGCAGAAGTTTACCACTAATGATAGAGTATCAAATGGCCTTAAGGCCTTACACAATAATAGTCCAAACAAAATATAAAGTGCCAAGCACTCCTAGGCTACCTCGGCATGCAAGCCGGACATGATCAAACAACATCAGCAAAACAAGGAAAAGAAACTAGCCAAGCACAGCAACACTTCGTGAGGCTTAGGGCTTTTCGCCCGGCGCGCTAGCTCCTGCATGCGATCCTTGCCCTGTAAGGATTTGAAGTAACGTGGGTCAGTAAAGGCTGACCTCTACTGTGTAACAAACACATCTCCTCCCGGCCGTCCCTAACGGACCCCGGGGTACCACTCCACCTGCAAGTTAACACTTCGTATACCAAAAGAGCATATATATTAAAGCGGTAAACAGGCTTGGATGTCTCATACAACATACATGTTCTCTATGTTTTGTACAAAGTAAAAGGGGCCTACTATGCAACATGAATGCAACCCGGGTTTCACCCAAGGCACCCTAGCTCATATGCATCTAGCACAACATCAAACATTGAGTACTTCCGTTTCCCCATTGGCTTAAAGCCGCAAACATAAGGGAAACACCATGTCCCCAACGGCACACATGCCGTCACACGAAACCTTGCAATGGCCCCACCCGCACATGGGTCTTAAACCCCGGGCTTGCCCGCATATTCTGACGTCGCACGTCAGGGTTCCGTCTCACACTGACCGATTCTAAGAAGCCTTGCTGTACCCCACCCGCTCATGGCCACATTGCCCGGGCTTGCTTTCCGCTCGGCATTCTCGTCAGTCTCACACAAGGGCTAGTCTCGCCGGGACACTTTCCCCACATGACTTGCGCGTCACGGGATAGCCAGCCGACCACGGAGACCTAGCCGCACCTTTGCACAGCACAAAACAAGGTTTCCCCACCCCAATTACCACTCGCACCGTGTCTTTCCCGTGCTCCAAGGAAACCATCTACCGCACAAAGCGGAGCTAACCTCGTCCGGTTCCGACTACGAGTACTCACTCAAATACAAGGGGGAAAATGCATACATACAACGGCGTATTGCCGCAACGGATTTTCTACCGAAGCTCGCTATGCAACATCACCGGGTCGGACTATCGGTCGCGACCACGGCTTCACCCACAATGCCTAATCCGCTAACGGAGCGGATCTCTAATGCAAGCATGCCGGGATGAACACGATCAACCCGGAGGTTCCTTTTGAACCAAGGCTACACGAATCCCTCTCATTTGAGAGATCCGGTGCTCAAAACACGAAAGGAAGGGGATGCTATTCATGCATCCTAAATCCTAAAAACCGAGAGGAGAAGTGTCGTTACCTTCCGTCCCCTCTTCCTAGCCATGGAGAAGATTTGCTCGGTTGAACACCACTGCAACGCTCCCACCTTCGCGGATCTGAACTCCGCTCGCGAAACGGACCTCCGAACCTTCGCCGGCGGCCGGAACTTGGCCTCCTTGCTCTCCCTTCTCTCTAGAACTTAGAGAGATAAAAGAAAATGGGGAATGAGGGTTTGGAACCCTATTCCCGGCCTTAAACCGCCCGGGGAGGCCCCCCACCATTGGATCTTCCAAGGAAAAGAACTTGGCCTTCACCACTCTCTCGGCCTGCGGCTCCGCCTGCCTGGCCTCCTCAACCTGCACGGTCGCTGTCGTGACCGGGGTAGCAGGAGTTGCTACCTGAGCAACGGGAGCTGCTACCCGTGCTGTCGCTGCAGCTTGGGCCGCCACCATCGCTTCTGCAAGCATGCGGTAGAAGTCGGCCGGTGTGACCCCCATCCCTAGCGGACCTTGCGCGGTCGCACTATTTGCCGAGAGCTCTTCTCTTGGCCTCGAGGTCCCAGCCTCGTTGCTTGCACTCTAAACACAAGCAAGAAAACGCAAATCAGTCTCTAATCACAAGACTCGAACACAAGGACACTCATGGTCCCGCGATACTCCTATGTGGATAACTTCTTATACGCGACTCGACTTATACTTTCGACCGCGAAACTTCTCCGTGGAACGCAAACCTGGCTCTGATACCAAATTGTAACACCTCCCCTGTAAAGACTATATAATATGGGTCCGGCCGGGGCCCCACAACATACGGACACCACAGCTTTAGTATTAAAAGATGATATGAAACTACCCAAACTCAAAACTCCAGACATACACAGCGGAAACAGAACAAATCGACAGAAGTTATCCACTAATGATAGAGTATCAAATGGCCTTAAGGCCTTACACAATAATAGTCCAAACAAAATATAAAAGTGCCAAGCACTACTAGGCTACCTCGGCATGCAAGCCGGACATGATCAAACAACATCAGCAAAACAAGGAAAAGAAACTAGCCAAGCACAGCAACACTTCGTGAGGCTTAGGGCTTTTCGCCCGGCGCGCTAGCTCCTGCATGCGATCCTTGCCCTGTAAGGATTTGAAGTAACGTGGGTCAGTAAAGGCTGACCTCTACTGTGTAACAAACACATCTCCTCCCGGCCGTCCCTAACGGACCCCGGGATACCACTCCACCTGCAAGTTAACACTTCGTATACCAAAAGAGCATATATATTAAAGCGGTAAACAGGCTTGGATGTCTCATACAGCATACATGTTCTCTATGTTTTGTACAAAGTAAAAGGGGCCTACTATGCAACATGAATGCAACCCGGGTTTCACCCAAGACACCCTAGCTCATATGCATCTAGCACAACATCAAACATTGGGTATTTCCGTTTCCCCATTGGCTTAAAGCCGCAAACATAAGGGAAACACCATGTCCCCAACGGCACACAGGCCGTCACACGAAACCTTGCAATGGCCCCACCCGCACATGGGTCTTAAACCCCGGGCTTGCCCGCATATTCTGACGTCGCACGTCAGGGTTCCGTCTCACACTGACCGATTCTAAGAAGCCTTGCTGTACCCCACCCGCTCATGGCCACATTGCCCGGGCTTGCTTTCCGCTCGGCATTCTCGTCAGTCTCACACAAGGGCTAGTCTCGCCGGGACACTTTCCCCACATGACTTGCGCGTCACGGGATAGCCAGCCGACCACGGAGACCTAGCCGCACCTTTGCACAGCACAAAACAAGGTTTCCCCACCCCAATTACCACTTGCACCGTGTCTTTCCTGTGCTCCAAGGAAACCATCTACCGCACAAAGCGGAGCTAACCTCGTCCGGTTCCGACTATGAGTACTCACTCAAATACAAGGGGGAAAACGCATACATACAACGGCGTATTGCCGCAACGGATTTTCTACCGAAGCTCGCTATGCAACATCACCGGGTCGGACTATCGGTCGCGACCACGGCTTCACCCACAATGCCTAATCCGCTAACGGAGCGGATCTCTAATGCAAGCATGCCGGGATGAACACGATCAACCCGGAGGTTCCTTTTGAACCAAGGCTACACGAATCCCTCTCATTTGAGAGATCCGGTGCTCAAAACACGAAAGGAAGGGGATGCTATTCATGCATCCTAAATCCTAAAAACCGAGAGGAGAAGTGTCGTTACCTTCCGTCCCCTCTTCCTAGCCATGGAGAAGATTTGCTCGGTTGAACACCACCGCAACGCTCCCACCTTCGCGGATCTGAACTCCGCTCGCGAAACGGACCTCCGAAGCTTCGCCGGCGGCCGGAACTTGGCCTCCTTGCTCTCCCTTCTCTCTAGAACTTAGAGAGATAAAAGAAAATGGGGAATGAGGGTTTGGAACCCTATTCCCGGCCTTAAACCGCCCGGGGAGGCCCCCTACCGTTGGATCTTCCAAGGAAAAGAACGAACGGCCATGATCGGAACCCAAATTAGAAAATCTGGGCCGAATACGGGTTGCAACACGGCCGTGTGCATGGCCGTGTTAGCCATTCGCCGTCTCGATCGATTCGAAAACCAGCACACGGCTCCTGACACGGCCTTCGACACGGCTTTCGACATGGCCGTGTCTCGCTCCACACGGCCGTGTCGTGACCCGTGTCACGGCACCCACTTTCAACATTTTCAGTCAGAGAAGTACACGGCCCCTGACACGCCCGTGTCACCTGGGACACGGCCGTGTACAGACCCGTGTCATGCCCCGTGTGCAATACCTCAGAAAGTTCGAAACGACCCGATGCTACACGGCCTGGGACACGGCCGTGTGCCTGGCCGTGTTCCATACCTGACTATCATCGACCTTAACATGGTCGACCATACGGCCAGCTCGACACGGCCGACACGGCCGATACGGCCTCCGACACGGCCGTGTCGGGACCCGTGTCACCTGCTCAAAAAAACAGTCTTGGCCAAAAGCGATCCCCGTCGCTCCTACAACATTTTGGGGCGTTACACCTCGCTCAGTTAGGGACGTCATTTCCTCATCCATGGCCATCTTCCAATGAGGAATAGCAAGGGCCTCCTAGTGAGAACGGGGTGTGGCAGTGGCAGAGATAGCCACAGCAAAGGCCCTGTGAGAAGAAGTAAGACGATCATATGAAACAATAGTAGTAAGGGGGTGTAGAGTATACGTCCGCACCCCTTTACAAAGAGCTACAGGAAGATCCAGGTCGACGGGTCCTTCGGCATCCGGAGCATCCGTGGCAGAGAGAGTTGGCCCGGGAGTAGAGAGCGATGATGGCGGAGAAGAGGAAGACGATGGTGGAGAAGAGGGATAAAGCTTATCTCGGGTGGCAGATGGGGCATGCACAAAGGCAGTGCACCCAAAGATTCGGAGAGGGAGGGGGAAGGACTCCTTGCCCGGATACAGAATGGAGAATGGGGTTTTCCCGTGGAGAACCGTAGAGGGAATGCGATTGATGAGGTAGCAGGCAAGGAGAACAACATAGCCCCAATAGGAGCGAGGAACATGCATCTGGGTCATCAAGGTACGAGCGACATCGAGGAGATGACGGTTTTTGCTTTCCGGCACCCCATTTTACTGGGAGGTATAAACACAACTAGTCTGATGAATAATGTCATGATGCACACAAAAAGACGTAAACGCATGACTCAGATATTCTTTAACATTGTCTGAGCAAAAAGTTTTAATACAAATACCGAACTGAGTTTGAATTAATTGATAAAAAGAGATCCATACATCCAAAAGTTCGGAGCGATCTCGTAAGAGATACACCCAAGTACATCTAGAAAAATCATCAATAAAAGTTACAAAATAAGAACTACCCTGACCAATGGTGAGGGTAGGAGCAGGGCCCCAGACATCAGAGTGGACTAGATCAAACGGATGGGTAGAGCTCCGACCTTGCTTCGGCGGGAAGGAGGAACGATGATGTTTGCCAAGCTGACAAGCGTCGCAGTTGAGAGGAGTACTGAAAGGAGGGAGGTGGGGCAGAAGCTGATGTAGAAGTCGCGGAGGAGGATGACCGAGGCGGAGATGCCACTGGAGAAGATCCGTAGAAGAAGAGGAGAAGGCAGACAATACAGAAACGTTGTCGAGGAAGTAGAGACCGCCGCTCTCAGTCCCAGTAGCAATCGTCCGTTGGGAGCTCGGATCCTGAAAAGAACAAGAAGTCGGAGTAAACGTCATAGAACACTGAAGTTGCTTGCATAAAGAGGTAACCGACAACAAATTGCACAGAAATTTGGGCACATAGAGAGTGTCCGCTAGGCGAAGAGACGGAGTAACATGAACCACTCCCGACCCATGAACTGGGGAGAACCGTCTGCAACGAGGACATGAGGCAACCGATCATGCTGTTCGAGTAGAGAAAAGCACTGAGGATTGCCCGTCATGTGATTAATCGCACCAGAGTCGATAAGCCATTTACCTTGGGTCACCACGTGGGCACTACCTGATGATGTGACCACGGAGGCAGACGACTTGGAAGAGGAGGTGGAAGAGTCACCCGAGGGGCGAAGATGAGGATGCTTCGTCCAACAGTGTTCCACAGTATGACCGGTGCGACCATAGTGAGAGCAGAGGTAGCGGGAAGAAACACGTCCGCCAGACTGGTGACTGCGGCTACCAGAGCCACTCCGCTGAGTTTGGTTAGTATAATTGTCCGGTGGAGAATGAGCGGGAAAAAGCGAGCGCTGAAGGAGGGAGGTGACAGCAGCGATGCGGGCAGCGGTGACATCTAAGGTAGGGGATTCTGCCTCACCCAAAATTTGCTGGCGGATCATATCATAAGTATCAGGAAGCCGGAGCAGATAAAACACAACGAGAAGCTCCTGAAAATGCTTGTGTTGTTGAGCCAAATCTACAAAAAAGGGGCGATTCTGAAGAATCTCAGCTCCAAAAGCCTGAATCTGTTGGTAGGCAGCAGCAAGAGACAATGTAGGACGGGCAAAGAGGTCCGCATACAACGTATAGATGCGGGACGTCTGAGCCCCCTCTGAGTACAGAGCGACAAGATGAAGCCAAGCGGCCTTGACCGTCTCATCATGATGGATGACGGGGAGGCATTCATCGAAGAGACTGCTAGCGAGTCAAGTACGCACAAGGGTGTCACTCGCATCCCAGTCATCAAAGAGAGGTGAAGTGGTGGGAGGAGGGTCATCAACGAGATGGTGGCGTTTGCGTTGCGAGCGAAGGAGAAAGATGAAGGAGACACTCAAATCCGGGTAGTTGGAGCCGACAAGTTTCGAAACAATGCCAAGGTTCCCGGAAGGAGTAGGAGGAAGAGGCGGAGCCAGATTTGCGACAAGAGTGGTAGCAGTAGAAGCATCAGAAAGAGCCATAGGAGAAAACAACAGGAAGCCGCACGGTTAAGAAACAAACCGTGCAGTTAGGAAACAAACCACGCGAACAGGAAGAAATCGCAACGGTTAGAAGAAGGAGATCTGCGACGGTCACGATCACAAACACCAGCGGCCAGAAAAGCCACGACCAAGCCGCAGAATCAAGCAGAGGGGAAGAAGTCGAGCGGCTAGAAGGCAGCCCGCGCGAACAGAAGAAGGAGAAGACTGAGCGGTTAGAGATAAGACCGCGGTAGACAAATAAGGAGACCAAAGCAAACAGATCGCGACAACAGGTCGCGACGACTAAAGGATAGGTCACGACGAGAAGAAGAGAGCGTGCACACAAAGGGCAACGACAAGAAGAGAAAGAAGCCGCACAAACAGAGTGCAAGCCGGCGGAAGAAACAAGTCGCAAGAACAGGTCACGAGAAGAAGAAGCAAGCCGGGCGGATAGGTCGCACGGACAGAGAAGGCACACAGAATCAAGAGGATAAGATCGAGTCCTCTGATACCATGTAGAAACGAACAAAAAACAAGTCGGAAGAGGTATAACAAAAATTTTATTATCTGAAAAAGGTATCTATTACAAAAGTATGACATCCCTTTCATAGAATGGAGGAGAGAAGAGAGAATACAAATAAGATATGTGAGACTAAAAAATACATGACTAAGCGGTCTATATAGAAACAACCCGCACAAGCCGCGCGGTTAGACGAAATGGCTAACCGCTCGGCCACCACCAGAGAGGAAAAAGAGATCGCCATGGGAGACCGCTAGACCGCCCGGTCTCCAAGCCGCCAGAGACAAACCGCTAGACCGCTCGGACTCCAGACAACAACAACACAGCAATCAAACCGCCAAAGGGAAACCGCCAGACCGCGCGGTCTTCAATCCGCCAGACCGCCCGGTCACCAACTTCAACAACAGTAAGGAAGACTATTATTATGTACTATGAAAAACAAAAGTGATGTTTTAAATGATATACTCATGTAAACTTTTGAATTATGAATAAAAATGTTGGTTATGTTGATTTTAGTTCTTAAATGTGTAACAATTTAAAAGATTTCGACGTCATATTTACTGTTCCCGTCTCGTTAATTCGAGTTTATCGGGGCAATGTGTGACACAAGGCCTTCGGGTTGGCTGCTGACCCCTCTAGTGATGTTACTCAAGAGTCTGGAATGCGCGAGTCAATCTAATTCCAAGCCTCTGGGCTTGACGTTGACCCATCGAGTGATGAATTTTCAAAGTTTCAAATGTGTGAGTCGATCTAAGCCCATGCCTACGGGCTGACCGTTGACCCATCATGTGAAGATTCTTCAAAGCTTTGAATGCACAAGTCGATCTAAGTGCAGGACTTCGGGCTGGCCATTGACTCATCTAATGATTATTCTTCAAAGCCTTGAATACATTAGTTGATGATCTAAATCCAGGCCTACGGGTTGGCCAGTGACAGTGCACACATAAAAAAAATAAAAATAAAATTATTACTAATTTAAATTATGTCTCAGAAATGAAAAATAAATATTATATATAAAGAAAATAAAATGATAAATAAATAGGAAATAAAATGATAAATAAACTTGTTAGAAAATAGAATGATAAATAAATATATTAAGAAATTAAATGATAAATAAATGAGACACACATAGGACTTTAATTCATGATCGTATAGTTAGATATCAAACACTCTAACAACTTAGTTGAGTGACTTACTACTTACTTGCTTAAGTTTATTCATGAATATATATATTTAGTATCTAACAAATAAATAAAATACCTTATCTACTATTTAAAAATAATATTTTTTAAAACCAGTATTAGCGGCCTCTCATACTGGACCCTATGTGGGTCCGCTCCTGATATCAAATCTCTCGTCTCGACATATCCACGATTTGCGATTCTTTCCGAACTCAAAAAAAATTCACAAAGAGCGAGAATTATCTACAACACATATTTAACAAGAGGCCAGGCGATCTAGGTAAATTTACGCACTTTTTAAATCTTCTTAATAATTATTCGATCTTATCGGATTCGGATTAAAAAAAATAAAACCAATTATGTAATTATATGTGTTATTTATTCCCCGCACTGGTCTATCCACGGCCGAAATACTGGGAGTTCAACCCCGAAGAACTATTTAAATCCCTCTAATTTACCCTAGTGATTTCACACACATTCACCTCCCCATTAGTAGGAAAAATTAAGCCACGTATCATGGTTCATTCTGGAGTCACAAATTTAAGTCCCTTTTACCAGAGAATCACTCCGCGAAGGGCGTTGTCATGGCAGTGGCATTTGATGCTCGTGTACGTGGAAGTAGATGCGAATCCAAGCGTCTAATCCATGTACTATAAAACTATGTTTTGATCTCTAAAACATCAGCGAGATTGGGGTTTTTGGGGAGAGCAGCACCCCTGATCCTGCAAGAGCAGAAGCTGCCCTCGTCGTCTCGCGAGGAGATTAGAGAAGAAATGGAGGAGGCGACGACTAAACGGCGGAGTGAGGGCGGTGAGTACAACGGCACCGACGCGTCGGCCAATGGCATCTCCGCCGTCATCCCCGGCTGGTTTTCGGAGATGAGCCCCATGTGGCCCGGTTAGTCTCTTCTGGTTTCTCTATCCCGTCTCCCCTTTCATTTCTGCCGCGTTTGGGAAATCTGTGAGTGGAGATCCTCTGATTGTGGTTCTAATGCATGCAAATGGACTTTATCCGACAGTGCATACTGCCGGAAGGTCATTTTTTCTTGCGAATTTGTCAATTTCAATTGTTTCTTTAAGTTCTTCCTTTCACAGTTAAGCATTACGAGAGAATATGTAGAAAGTAAGCTAATTCTGTTTCCCCTTTCTTTTCTCTGCCTCTTAGTAGTTTAGGGTTAAAGGTCGATCTTAATTTTATACCATGCATGCCAATGTTTGCTTCTTAGTATAATTTGCAAATTATTATTGAAATATTATGGATTTAACAGAACTTCTTTTTTAATTTGGTATGTATACTTTTATCTACTTAACAAACTGCAAAAGTTATAGTATTCTTGTTGCTAATTTAGTGGTTAATTATATATTTCTTAATTCCACAAAACGTTGATGGAATTTAAGAGCTCATCTTTGAAAAAAAATGTATTTGTTCTTAGAGCTCTTACATTTCATAATTACGAACTGAAGAGGAATAGAGGATGTGTTCAAAGAAAGTTTATATTGCATTCATTTCTGCATGTAATGCCATCCTTCCTAATTTTTTGTTCTTGCACATTTCATGTGGCTGTTTGGGGAACTTAATATCTGATTACGGGGTTGTGCGTGTGTGGGTGGAGTGGGGATGCATGCTTCCATGAATTTTTTGTGGGTAGATTAATTGGTTAAAAGCTTTATTTAACTATTATATCATGCGTGGAATGTCTTTTGGCAATTTTTGGTAGCATTTTTCCCCAAATATAAATTGCCTGCCTATTTATTTTCGCGAACCGCAGATGAATGGACCGCCTAGCTTAAGTGGCTAAGTGAACCACTAGCTCTAAACCCAATGACCAAAAGAATTGAATCCCCAAAGTTTTCTTTCATGCGATCCCATAGATGAATTTCTCCTCTGTGCCATCTAACTTTATGGATTGTAATGTTCTTCACTAAGGAAGATCATAATATGTTAGCTCGAGATAATAACCTTGATATTCTTATATTTGTACATTTCTTTCCACTAAAAAAATGATCCACATTTTCTTACCATCATACTCTCCGACATCAACTTTTGTAGCTTGTTCCTTGTACTCATAGTTTTTCTTACCCTAGGAGGCAATCCACATGGCGGGACTCCTTTGTATCACTTTTCTCGACATTGTCCCAAATATCCCTCCGCTTAACTTGATTATTTCTAAGTTGTTTACTATGGCAAGGGTCATGGCGAGCAACAAGCTGGCGATGGATGCTTTATAATATGATTTGTTGCTTAGGTACTTTTTACCCCATAGAACCTTTTGACTTATTCAGGATTTTTTAGCACATAGAATTCTGTGAGGAAGTTGTATTCCTATTCAAAATACCACAATAAGTATATGCTTGTAGGAGTTGGAACATCTTCAGTAAAATCCTATAGTTGACATCCAACTTAAGTTTTAATACCCTAATTGTTGCACTCTACATGCCTTTGACCGTTGGAGAAATGAGAATAATTTCACGAGTAAGCACCATAGATGACGTAGAAAAGTTGAAATAGGATTTTAAACTCGAAATTAATCATTGCACTATAACTAACATTTCTTTGAACGTTTGTTTTCTCCCGTGATTATTCACATGAGTTTTAACGGTCTCATTATCTAATATAACCCCTCGTACGAATATGTCATGCAGATCGTGCTAATGATGTCGATGACAAACAATATACTCAACACGCTCACTAGGCGCAACTCTATCGTGTGTGGAATGTCTCTCATAAGTTCAATCTCATGAAGCGATTTTCCGCTGGGGTTCTAAATAATTCATAAAGCGAGTTGCAATGATCAGAATGAATGTCCACGACATCTATTATGTCCTAAGATTTAGGCAAGATAGGCACTACACAGTCAAATCCATACCTTTATTTTTCACTCATGTGCTGACTCATAGAATAATGTTGATATAAAATGATGAATGTGATGCCAGATTTTATTTTACTTAATTCAAGCATTTCCTTTTATTTCGCGCACTTGTTTAACGTATTTAATTTATCTTGCAATTTTTTATAAATTGCAGAAGTTGTGGTGTATTTTCCATGATACAATTATGTAGGATTCAAACTGTGTCCTCTCATACTCCTCTATTGAGCATTAACCCTAATTTTGAGCCTATACTTATTCTATTCTCATTAGAAGTGTTAAAAATACCAAAAAAAAGTGGCTTCTTAGCAATTCATTCAGCTAGCATTTAATGGGCAATTCAATATCATTCCTATATTATTTGAGTCATGCATTAACGTGAATACCTTACTGTATTATTTGATTCTATCGGCCAAGCCAAATTTTTATTATTATTTTCAACTGATCCATGATTAGCGTTAATACATGGATTGCCTGATGTATCAACCTGTATATCCCATGACTTACTCCTACTAGTGTCCTTCTTTCGGGGAAATAAGGGGGAGGGACTTGCATTAAAAAGGTGGAAAAACATTGTTTTTATTGTGGAATAGTAGCCGCTACTCACATATTGGATTGAGGGTTTTATCCCACCTCTTCCCTACTGTCCTCCATATTTCTCCACTTCCCAATCATTATCTCAGATCCCACTTTCTCCGTCTCTTCATTGATTTCTGTGTCATTCTGCCTCTTATACCTTGTCACTACACCGTCCTTGCAAGCCGCCACTGCCTTTACACTATCTAAGCGATGTGTCTTTTGTATTCTACTGGATTTTCACCGACCATCCTACCCTACCTTTTCATACCCAATGAGATATTTCCTAATTTGTTGGTTTGCCTCTGTCTAGTTAGAGCGTGCAACCTAGTTTCTGAGAAAAATTTAGTTGTATTTTCTTCTTTTAAAATTTTCCCTATATCTTTCTTAATCTGTTGGTTCGCTTTGTCTAGTTAAAGCATGCAATCTAGTTTTTGAGGGAAATTTAGTGGTTGTATTTTTTTCTTTTTCTGTAAAGTTGGCTTTATATCGAACAACTAGTTTACGGTTTGGTTCATATTGATTGTTGCAGGATTTCCTATCACCAAAAGTTTTATGTTGTTAAATGGAGCTAAATTTATAATCTTGTGTAGGTTGCACTAAGTATGCTTTGTTGAATCTAATATTGTTTCCCTTTTTGATTTAAAATTTTAAATTGCATCTAGAATTATATTTGTACTGCATTCATCCCATCTGGTGCAACTACGAGTGCATCAACTGTGAGGGACTTTGAGGATTCACACTTTAAGATGGCTCCTTCATCAGAATTCTGTCCTTACTATGATCTTCAGGTTGGTTTGAGGATAAGGTAATCTTGCGACCCTTACTATAAAATGTGCACGTGTTTTGCTCGGTCATATGATTTGACATCCTGATTGTAAAGCCAATGTCTACCTAAAAGTTTGCGAGCAATGTTCAGGCGACTAACACTATCCTCGAATGAAACAAGATTGATTGGTATAAGACATTGTTGTGTGATTTGTACTAACCTTTTGTGAATCAAACAACATGATAAGGAGAAGGGGTGATGCTCAAGCTTCATCCTCATGCACTTTTGGCCCTTTGTACCCACCACATCTACAACAACTCCCTCTGCCAATGACATTCTTACACACATCACTCTAGGAAAATAGATATACAAATTTAATTGCATTTCCTAGCCTCATCTAAACTGGTGGTAGGACGAGGGCTCTATTTCCACCACTCTCCAAATCATCATCAATGTCATGAAAATATCACTCTCAGTCAGTTCTACCTGTTAGGGTCATACTCATTCTCACCATCAAGGAGTAGCTTCTTCTCAGGGCACTGTTACGTGCCGAAGATTGCGGTGTGTGTTGGGGATAAAGAGGGAAGCCCTGGAAGTTGGGAGAGAGGAAGAGGAGAAGATGAAACCCTAGAGGGTGCTTAGAGAGAAAGAGAGAACTAGAGAGAGAAATGAAAGCTTGGATTATTTCTTTCATAACATACAAAGACCCCTTGGGTTCCCTTAAATAAAACCTATGATGGCATAATTGTAAATACAACACATACGTGAAAATATTAAAATACTATGACTTTACACATACGACACGATTTATTACAATAATAATATACTAATAATAATATGAGATAACAAATGGAGGACCCTTAACACTCCATCCGTCCCTCAAAACGAGCTTGCCCTCAAGCTCGTGCATCATGCGGGTCGCCAGATCATCTGATACCTTGACCTCCCTTCAAAACAACGCGCGGTAACACGCAACGGTGGCAGGTGCTTCAACGAGGAGCGGTGGTGGCTTCGGCGAGGAGCGACGA
The DNA here is from genome assembly GCA_039513925.1 of Platanthera zijinensis. Lineage (NCBI taxonomy): Eukaryota > Viridiplantae > Streptophyta > Magnoliopsida > Asparagales > Orchidaceae > Platanthera > Platanthera zijinensis. The sequence continues at coordinate 15,662,480 of CM077087.1, forward strand.
CGCCGTCAGTAAAATGGGCGGCATATGGAATGGCTTCATCGGGGCTGCTGGAGGGGCTGTTGGTAGCAGCCACACGGAGGTCGAAGGGCCGACATGCGGCTTCAGGAATGGATCTGTCAGGGTCGGTGGAGCTGGTACTGGCGGAGCAGGTGTCGGTAGAAGAGGTGACGAGGAGGTCGATGGGAGTGACATGGCAGGGGTCAGCGGAGCAAGAACCGACAGAGGTGGCGACGAGTCGACCGAAGGAGCCGGTGGAGGAGACGATGATGAAAGTGGTGGAATGACGACAGTTGTGGCATGCAAAGGCGGCTCTGAAATAAGCGGCTCTGAAATAGGTTGCACCACCCCTAGATGACGAGGCGATGACACCGACAGGGTAGGGGCTGACAGAGCAGATGACGGCGATTGCATGCTCAAAATCGACGGAATCGGCGGCAACGACAATGAAGTTGCCGTCCTCGGCCCGATGTGGATGTCGGTAATGAGCTGCGTTGATGCGGCCTGTAGGGAGTCCCAGAGGTAGTCCAGGAGCGCGACGACCTGAGCGGAGCTTAAGTTCATGTTCACCATAATTAATTGACCGTGTAATTAATCCTGTGCGGCTCGATGGAGATTGAAGTCGGCCCGTGCGAATCGATGATGGAGCGGAGTCGGCGTGTCGGTCGACGAGGGAAAAATAGGCAGTGGGGTGGCTGGGTGTTGGTGTGCGGAAGCTGACCGAGGGAAGAAATGCTTGCCGAAAGTTCCATAAGCTGTCAAATGGGAGGTATTTGTTGGCGGAAGCTGTAAGGAGGAAGGTTCGACGAGATCGAACGTTGATGGAGGTGCATTGATGGCACGAGCAGATGTTGGTGGAAGGTTGCAGTGACGTGAAAGGGTGAAGTAGGTGGGCGAAGGCTGTGCAACTATTGTTGATGGAGGAGGTGGTGTGCTGCTAAGATAAAGCAGTGAAGGAGTTTGTTATGGCTGCTGTCACGTGGAAGGAGATGAGCTGCGGGCTGGTGGTGTCATGGATACGGGGCTGCCGATGGAGGGCGAAAGAGCAGCGGGGTATGGAATGAATGAAGTTGGGTCTACGAGTGGCTATTGAAGAGGGTGAGGACGACGGGCTCTGTGTAACTGTTGGAGGGTGGATTGCAAGGGTGGAGATGCACACGTGGTTAACGAATCGGAGAAAACAATAGTAAATGGTTTGGAGGGGGCGATCAAGAAGAGAAATAGGGAAGAGGACTGGACTTCTGATACCAAGTTGTTACGTGCCAAAGATTGCAGAGTGTGTCGGGGATAAGAGGGCAAGCCCTCGAAGTTGGGTGAGAGGAAGAGGCGAAGATGAAACCCTTGGGGGTGCTTAGAGAGAGAGATAACTAGAGAAAGGGAACCTTGGATTATCTTTCATAACATACAAAGACCCCATTGGGTTCCCTTAAATAGAACTCATGATGACATAATTGTAAATACAACATATACGCAAAAATATTAAAATACTACGGCTCTACACATACGACATGATTCATTACAATAATGATAATAATAAACTAATGGTAATAATATAAGATAACAAATGACCCTTAACACTCAATTCGTTCTTCAAAACGAGCTTGCCCTCAAGCTCGTATCCCATGCGAGTGGTCAGATCATCTGGTACCTTGACCTCCCTCCAGAACATCACACGATAACTCGTAATGGCGGCGGTGGCGGCGACGTGGAGTCCCGACGTCTTCAGTAAAATGGGCGGCATATGAAGTGGATTCGTCTGGGCCGTTGGAGAGGTTGTGAGCAGCAACCACACGGAGGTCGGAGGGCCGACATGTGGCGGCAGGAATGGATCCGTCGGGGTCGGTGGAGCAGGTGCTGACAGAAGAGGTTGCGAGGCGGCCGGTGGGAGCGGCATGGCAGGGGCCGACGGAGCAAGAGCGGACAGAGACGACGACGAGTCAGCCAGAGGAGCCGGTGGAGGAGACGATGATGAAAGTGGTGGAATGGCGGCAGTTGTGAGGCAGAGGCGGCTCAGAAATAGGCGGCACCACCCCTAGATGATAAGGCGATCACACCGACAGGGCAAGGGCCTGCAGAGCAGGCGACGATGATTGTGTGCTCAAAATCGGCAGAATCGGCGGCAACAACAACGACAACGAAGTTGCCGTCCTTGACCCATTGTGGATGTCGGTAATGAGCTGCGTCGAGGCGGCCTTGAGGGAGTCCCAGATAGGGCTGCAAACGAGCCGAGCTTGGCAAAATCGAGCTCGAGCTCGAGCTCGACGAGCTTGTGTTTAATGAGCTCGAGCTCGGCAGAGCTCGACGAGCTCCTTGACTGAGCCTCTCCACGAGCTCGACAGAGCTCCTCGCCCTCTTGGTCCGCCGTCCGCCGTCAGTTGCCGTCCGCCGTCAGTTGCCGTCTGCCGGCTCGCCGCTCGCGAGAAAATTGCCGTCCGCAGGCACCGGCTCTGCAGTCGCCTCGACCTGCTCCCTGAGAAGCCCTAGCAGGGAAGGTTAAAAGAGGAGATGAACAGTAGTTTATTATTATTATATAATAATATTTATTTAAACTATTAATATATTTGTCATTATTATATATGCCCAGACTGTCACAGCATGACAGATTGACAACTCACCTCGGGATCTGCAGCAGCCAGTAGGTTCGCATATTATAATTTATTATTATTAATATAATATATTAATTATATATCTATTAATATATATATATATATATACGAGTGACGGGCACGGGCCTCCGGCCCTCGTGCCCCGCGCGACAGTACCCAGTTGCGCCGGCGGGCTTCGCCTGCCCCCGGCGGGCCTATCTAATATATATTTATATAATCTAATATATATTTAATATATAAATATACCTTATATAGTATATTTATATAATATATTTATGTAATATAATTATATAAATATATCCAGCCAAACCCCCCCCCCCCCCCCCCACCCCCGTTTTTTTTGCCCAGCCCCGCCGTCCCGCCTCTTTCCACTGTCGCTGACGGCTGACCGGCGCCCACCGGTGGCGTTGGCCCTGCCCGCCGGTTGCCGGACAACCACCGGAGGGTTCGCCGGAGTCCGGCGAACCCGCCGGTGGGCGCCGGTCAGGACCGCCGACGGCGGCATAGGAAAGTGGGGGGAGGGCGGGGCACGACCAAAAAAAAGAGGGGGGAGGGCAGGGCTCGGGATTGAGGAGAGAGAAGGAGGTGGGTTTTTTTGGGTAAATTTTATTTGCAATCCAGATCTGATCGATCCAACGACCCAAATTTTTTGAATGAATTTTTAATTCATGGTTATTTGCAGACCAGACTATTTCTTTTTGAAATAATATATATATATATAAAGCTCCCGAGCCCATGAACAAGGTTTATTGGGCTCGAGCTCGGCTCGAAAGCAAGCTCGAGCATGTCGAGCTCGAGTCGAGTTTTTTTCGAGCCAACTCGTTGAGCTCTCGAGCCGGCTCAACTCAACTTGCACCCCTAGTCCCTGAGGTAATCCAGTAGCGCGACGACCTGAGCTGAGCTTAAGTTCATGTTTGCCATAATTAATTGACTGTGTAATTAATCATTTACGACTCAATGGAGATTGGAAGTCGACGCGTGCAACTCGATGATGGAGGGGAGTCAGCGTGCTTGTCGACGAGGGAAAATAGGCGGCGGCGTGGCCTTGTGTTGCTGTGTGGAAGCTGACCGAGGGAAGAAATGCTTGCCGGAAGTTGCAGAAGTTGTCAATCGGGAGGTATTTCTTGGCGGAAGCTGTTGGGAGGAAGGTTCAACATGATCGAACGTCGATGGAGGTTTATCGATGGCGCGGGAAGTTGTTGGTGGATGGTTGCAGTGACGTGAGAGGGTGAAGTAGACGGACGATGGCTGTGCGACTATTGTTGATGGAAGAAGTGGTGCGCTGCTAAGATAATGCAGTGGAGGAGTTTGTTACGGCTGCTGTCACGTGGAAGGAGATGAGCCGTGGGCTGGTGGTGTCATGGATACGGGGCTGCCGGTGGCGGACGAAAGAGCAGCGGGGTATGGAATGAATGAAATTGGGGCTACGAGTGACTATTGGAGAGGGTGAGGAAGACAGGCTCCATGCGGATGTTGGAGGGTGGATTGCAACGGTGGAGATGTGCAGGTGGTCTGCGATCAGAGAAAATAATAGCAAATGGTTTTAATGGGGCCGATCAAGAAGAGAAATGGAGAAGAGGACCGGATCTCTGATACCAAGTCGTTATGTGTCGAAGATTGCAGAGTGTGTCGGGGATAAGAGTGCAAGCCCTGGATGTTGGGAGAGAGGAAGGGAGAAGATGAAACCGTAGAGGGTGCTTAGAGAGAGATAACTAGAGAGAGAAAGGGAAGCTTGGATGAATTCTTTCATAACATACAAAGACCCCTTGGGTTTCCTTAAATAGAACCCATGACGACGTAATTGTAAACACAACACATTCAAAAATATTAAAATACTACGACTCTTCACACACGACACGATTCATTACAATAATAATAATAAACTAATAATAATATTATAAGATAATAAATGGAGGGCCCATAACAGGCACATAGCCACATTATGCCATCTACCATAATATTTATAACTATTAATCCTACAATGATGAATGATCATGTGTCGAGGGTCTTGTATTTTGTGTTTGGGAAAGCACCATTAGGCCCAATAGTGGGCCATAGTTGGGGGTGATATCTAAAATATTGAATCTAATCGCTTCGGTCTCTTGAACCCTAAATAATGCTCGTACCAAATGACAATTTGAAATATCTACTCGACAAAATCTAAGAGACGACCACTACGTTGATTATTAACGATCGCAACACACCACTTTCAGAGATCGTGTTGACCCACCGACACAACCCCACTATGCTAGAGACAACCAATATGATGATTGTAGTTGTTCTTATCCGTACACGCGAACAGATCGTGTTGATTCTTCGACACGACTTAGTTACCTTAGAGATTATTATTATGAGGATCGTTGCTTTAAGAGAGATCTCGAGAGTCAGTTTCGTATTGTTTCCCCTACCTTTGACAGCTCATCGAGTTCTGAGTCTTTCAGTTACTGGCTCGCGGATATGGAATATTATCTCGATCATTTTGAGTTATTCAGTGAGCATCGCGTCAAGTTTACGAAACTTAGACTTTTAGATCAGACGAGGGCATATTGGTGTAGCGTTGAGAGGACCCGCGATCGAGACCGTCTACATCGCATCACCAGTTGGGTGGACATAAAACGTACTTTGTGTCAGAGGTATCTCTGCCTTCGTCGTATCGGAGTCGCTTGCTCGACCAATTATTTCTCCTTTAGCAAGGATCCATGTCCGTCGCTGAGTACATAGACCGTTTTGATGAGTTAATGGTGAGGAGTGATCTCCGTGAGGACCCAACCATGACCATTTCCCTATTTCGGTCTGGACTTCGGTTTGACATACGTACTAAGGTAGTTTATCATAGTCCGAAGTCCCTCGAACAGACATATCAATTCGTCTTTTGTTATGAACAGTCTTTGAGATCCGCAAGTGCTGGTCGATGAGATTCTCATATTGACCTCCGCAGTACGACTCCCTCCCATACTGAGGTCACTACAATGCCTACCACTGTCTTGTCAGCCACGACAGAAGTGATACCTGATGCAGATTGTTCTCTAGGGGTGAAATTGGGGCGATTTGGTGCGGTTTGAGCCCAAAACGCAACCACACCGAAAAGGGTCGGTTTTGGACTTTACAAAACCGCATCGCATCCAAACCGTGCGGTGCAGTTTGACATTGATACGATTTGATGTTGGTTTTTGCGGTATGGTTTCGGTTTTTGCACAATTTTCAAAACTTATCAAAGAACGAGGGGTAGGAAGTCAACTGTTGGAAACGTAATCAGTAGGTGGGGGAACGTGGTACCCACTGCAAGTTCTAGAGAATCAGTTTGTGATGAGGGTCCAGGAGAATCCTTGACAACATTTCTCTTCTTAACAATGTTTTACAACACACTTTTTGCGCTCAAGTCGTTGAGAAGATCTCTTCACATATTTAAATATCAACCAAATCTTTTCAATTGAATCATTATATTCAGACAACACCTCTTTCACAATTAAATTTAAAATGTGAGCAGAATATCTAACATGCAAAACTTCATGTGCAAGTATGGTACTTCTCCATTCAATGCTTTTTTGGTTATATAACTTGCCACCACATCATTAGCAGATGCGTTGTTCCCCATGGTAATTGTGAATATTTTTTTAATCTTTCATGAAGACAAACAATTCATAACTTCATTTCCAAGTCCCTCTCCTGTGTATTCAATGATATTAGCGAAATTAAGAATTTGTTTTTGTAATCTCCATTCTTTGTCTATCCAATGTCCAGTGAGACACATATAACCATAACTTTTAGTCGATGTCCATGTATCAGTTGTTAGACAATTCCTCTCTAAATTTAGTTCTTTCTTTAGTTTTTTTTTCCTTCGGTATAAATATTTGTACAATATTTAACAATTGTGATTCGAGAAGTAACATTGAATCATGGTTCTAGTTGCTTAAAATAGTTTTGAAATCCTTCACTTTCAACAAATCTAAACGACAATTCGTCAACAACAATCATTTTTGCCAAAGCTTTTCAACACTGCTCGTCGTCAAACTTAATGAATTTTAACGACTCAACAACAAACCATCTTTTTCTTCTCCACAAAAGATAACATTTTTTGATTGCTATCTACCTTTCGGAAATCGCATAACAATAACATATGTGCTCTCAAAGCACTAGTACCATTTTTCCTAGGATCAGATGCATACACTTTCGAACAATGTTTACATTTAGCTTTCTCTCTTCCTTCTGAATCTTTAATTTTATCGAACCATTCCCACACTGCAGATTTAACTACTAGTATAGATCTCTATATGTTCAATACCCAAAACAATCTACAGTCGCTAATCTGAAAATCTTATAGAAGCTTCCTATTCAGCTCAACCTCTACTTCCAAACTTCAACTTCCGACAAATACCACACTTACTATGTCTCTCAAAAGAGATAGTTGATTTCATAGGAGCAGGTGGGCAAGTCTCTGCAATACTAGGAAGCAATGGTAAGGACATGGGTGTACTGCAATCTTCAGGAGGATTACCTTGAACCTTGAAGTCATTGTCTATCGGTCGCGTCGTCGTTGCTCGTGTCGCTGTCGCTCATCGGTCGGTCACACTCGCTAGGGCAAAAAATCAGAAATGAGAAGGCGTGCAAGGTGCAGCGGTGTGTAAACTATAAGAAAGGACGGGAGGGTTGAGTGTTATTAATATAGGCATATAGCATTGCCGGTCTGTTGAGTGTTGACTGCCGATTTGTATAAGAATTAATATAGGTTAGCGTTATATATTAATTAATATAAGATATATAAATAAAAAATTAATTTGTAACATATTTATAAGATATAAAAAAATTATTATAATCAATGCGGTGCAGTTTATGCGGTTTTGTCAAGGCAAAAACCAAACCACACCAGAAACTATATGATTTTTTAATAACCAAAACACACCGCAACCACGCCATTTGGTGCAGTTCAAAAACAGTGCGGTGCGGTGTTGCAGTTTTTTGTGGTTTCGGTTTCTAAATTTCAGGCCTATTGCTCTCACCCCAGTGAGGTGCTTAGCCCAGTGAGTGATCTATCTCTTGTTCATGCCTGTCTCTTATGACCCCGACTGAGAGCGAGTCTGAGTGGCCTATTGAGTCTGTAATGTTGTGTCCCTCACCCACGCCTCTTCCTCTGCCATACACCGGGTTAGTTAGCTCCCCAACCACAGACCCATATCTTGACATCGCACCCATAGATCCATTCTTGAGTGTAGGCCTATGTCGCTCTCCCATGGTCATTGCCCTGAGTCACATCACGAACGAGAGCGCAAAGCCTGGTGTTGATCTCGTAGTGGCTATGTCACCCATTCACGGGGACACTACACCTTATGATGACACTCGTATTGAGGATCATGACCCTGGTGACGAGTACTATGACGACCCCCCTATTGAGCCGCCTGATGAGCCCCCACATCCTGACGAGGAAGCGATTCAGGTGAGCCTCTCGTTTATGAATTTCGAGTTATTAGTGTCTCAGACATTATCATCCCTGGCCTTGCCTCGGAAAAGAGGTCTTGAGTGGAGCATGGCGTATATAATGCCTTCTTTGAGTACACTTGAGCATACCCATATCTTGAGGACCTACCTTATGACACATCATACCCATGATAAGTTTTGGGATACGCCTCCTGCTAACCCGCCAAACGAGTTCTTTATTTCGGGGACACTCACCACACTATAGAGTCCCGACTTCTAGTCGGTGTATACGATTTTCACCCAGGTGGTCGTCTCATTCGCAATGACTTTTCGTACGTGCCTCTTGGTGAGCCCCCTGATGTGTTACGTTCCTTGAGAGATATTTTTCTCGTTATGAGCTCGTATTTGAGTATAGATGTCTCACACAGTCATCTGAACACTCGTCACACACGAGATGAGTTTTTTTACACTCCATCGAGAGAACCCCCTGATAGGTCACCATATTTTAGAGATGTCCCGGTCATTAGATTTTCCTGTAGCAGTCATCTAATGTCTGTCATGTTTCATTTGCATGAGCCTGTTAAGTCGTTTCTTCATCATTCGTATAAGTCTGTTGTGTTGTCTGTTCATTGTTTGTATGTGTCTTGAGTCGGTCTGACGAATAATCTATATTGGTAATAAATCTTGTAAATCACATGCGGATGGTCGTTGACAAGTGCAGGTACTTCATGAAGGTGAGCAGGTGACAGTGAGAATCTGTGTTGTGAGGCTCCGTGCGAGGCTTGCTAAAAGTTTGAGCATTCGGCGTGTGGGTCCTTACTCAGTCTTGACACGCGTCTGGACAAATGCTTATGATCTGGACATCCCCGCAAGTATGGGTACCCATACCGTGTTCAATGTCGAGGACCTGACGCCATACTTTGCACCTCACAAGTATTCGGGCCCACATCTTGGCGGCCCTCCCGAGCCTTTACCACCATTTTTACCACCCACCACTCAGTTTACCCCCGAGCCCTTGCCACCACATTCATTGCCTCGTGCTCAACCCATCCCTGATCCCCACTTACCCGGGATCCTGTACCCAACAACTTCACCATTGGCACCTTGGATCCCATCGGATCCATCTACTAGTGTCTTGAGAGATGGGCTTATCACTTAGATCATTACTCGCGAGTCCGCCCCCTCTACATACAGTTTTGTGTGCCACTACCTGGTTCGCTGGCGCGGATGACTCTTCACCGACGACACCCGGTTGCTATCAGCGGAGCTTGATCGACTCGCCCCGGGACTTCGACTTCAGTACGACCGTCTCCATTCATTAGAGATGGAAGCTTTCAGTCCGGAGGAGTTGATTGGCGAGGACACTTTTCCAACGACGACACTTGGACGACTTCTGGTGGACCTCTTTGAGCTTTACCTGGTGTACAATGAGAGAATTATGATCCCTATTCATCAATAGATTAAATTCTTTCAAGACGGGGGAGTGATGCGGAGCAGAGACGAGGACATGCAGTGGAGGACGATTTTTGTGCCCGTTTGGGGCTGATTTGGAAACTTACCATATATGACGTGCCCGAATCGACGATCTGACTCCGTGGTTGCGCCCGGATTCGCGTTGTGAATCAATTTCGTATATAACTTTGTATTTTTCAGATTTTATTTCATGTAGTTTTGACTCTGAGACCAACGACCAATCATAACCGTTGATTCCGGGTGCCCTAATTTCAGTTTATTATAAATACGTTGTTAGGGCAGCCGTCATCCTCATTGTTGAATGTTTGGAGAAGAAATCCCTTAATTTCGGTGATCTCCTCCGCGGTGCCAACTCCGTGAAATCCATCGGTGACGACTCCTTGGGTTAGATTTTGTATCTTTGTATTTTTCCTCCTCCCCCACCCTTCCTTTTTTTTGTTGTCCAGTCCCACAAATAGCAGCCTCCCTGTTCAGAAAACAACCGACCACCTCCTGCCTGCCCAGAATCCAGCCAACCCCTTTTGCCTATCCAGAACCCAGCTGGCCATCCCGACCGCCCCTCCCCCAGGTCGCTGCCCCTCAGCCACCGGGCCGCCGCCCCTCAGCCACCAGGCCGCCGCCCCTCAGCCACCAGGCCACCGCCCCTAGTTCTCTCCAGAACCCACGTACAAGTCCCCTTCCTCCCTGTTCAGCCCTGCTGCCAGCCACCCAAGACAACCCCTTTGGCTGTTTTCAGCCCAAAACAGTCCAAATCTGGACTTTTCCAGCCAGATCCAGCCGCCCCGCCTCTTCCCCTTCGCTGCCATCACTCTCATCCCGTGGATCCACCTCGAAACAGCCACCCAACACCAAATCTGTCCAGATCTGTGTATTTTAGCCCTGTTCTAGCCATCCCCCGCCCCGATCCAACCCTCCTAATCCCCAACCGGCCCTCCTCTTACCCGATCCAGTCCACCAACCACCGAAGTCCTTCTTTGAACCCTCTAACGTTCAGATCTTTTTATTTACGGCAACCCTAACATTCATAATGTGTTTTGTATTTGTTTGTTCGGTTGTAAACATTGTTATGGTTTGGATATTATGTGTTTGCTTGGGAATCTAGTTTATTATGTTATTTGCTCTTGAGAAATCTCTAACTTCAGGAATGATCGGTTCACCGCGCGCTCGTGCTTTGGCCCTCCACGCGGAGGAAAGCCCAAGCCTGTTTTGCCCTAATAAATTATCCTGCCTTGTTTGAATTAATTGCGTGTGATTTTATTATTAATTGCTGAATTTTGATTTAATCCGCCGGACTTTGCATAACATGTAGGGTTAGGTCACCGTTAATCCGCCGCTTATAGATTCCTCCAACGTCATAAACTCTATATGTATTTCGCTGTGAAGGCTAGATCGAAATCACAAATAGTTGCAGTGAGATCCTCATGGATGTTACACCTTACTAACTCGTCAAATCGAATCATATAATTTGCAATGAACAAAACCCATTTTTGCAATGAACAAAGCCCATTTCCATAATGCATATAATTGGTCAAGGAGCCGACTCCTATAGGATACCAAAAATACTTTTCTCTCAACTTCGACTTCAGGTTTGCCCATCGAGAGATGAGGCGAAAATCCTCTCACTCTATCATATGCTAGTCCAATAAATCTTGGTCTGGCTGGGAAGTCTCCTGTTCACAAACCTAACTCAATCCTCATATGATATCTCACGCCAATCAAAAACAATGATCCATATCTAAAATCAAACCCGTAAATGCCTTTGGGTTCACTTGATCTTAAAGAATTGTGCATCAATTCTAACTCCATGCATAATACCATCGTCAATGCGGTGACCTCTACAAGGTCTCTGATAATCATCATATTGTTCCTGCTGGAGGGTCAACATGATCTTTGTATCAGATATTTGGTGAAGAGAATGATCTACCCAATGATACTAATGTTTATACGAAGGAGCTCTTTGGCTTATGATCATCTAATCGGGGGGGGGGTCTACAAAGCATAGGATGGTTACATGAATGATCAACGAGATTGTCGAAACCATAAATCTCACCTAATTGCTCAGGAGGGGATCCGATAAGGTCCCCACGGCGAGGGTTCAGTTGACTCGAACTCGTAACTCATCCACTATAGTGATCAAAGTGCTAATACCATATAAATGCGCATCAATCTGAGTGAATCAGTCTAATTTGAGTATTTGAAGTCATTAGTCGATATCTCTCCTCAATTAAGCATTATGGTTGCTAGGATCTGGAAGGATAATCTATATACTTGCCACTATGGAGTATGCGCAAAGCAGTAAACCTTGGGTTCTAATACCAAATTTGATGTATGACAATTCTACAAGGTCCAACGCATGCCTTACTCCATATGGGAATGCATGAAGGCACACGACAGATGTAAGTAACTACAACCAATCTAACACTAATATGCCACAATTGTGTCAACGCGTAAACTAATTAACCATATTCTCTCACAAACAACATAATTGATCATTAATATTTCCAATAAAACTAGCTGATAACAGTTGCACTTGAGTGAAAGTGTTAAAAGTTAAATATGCGGTGAGCAAAATGTGCACACCTAATAACAAAGTTGTAAACACAAGTACAATGAATATAACTTAGGAAATAAAGGCACACATATACAATATAGTGAAATCTAAAACTAAAAATAACAGCTCCCAAAGTAATCGAGTTTAAATGTGGTTGAGACGAGCTTGAGTAGGGTTGGAGTGTGCATGTGATCTATTATGCAGTTAGTTGAAGAGGTGTCAAAAAATTAGGGTTTTGAAAGGTTTTGGATTTTTTGGGTCTTGTTAGAGAGGGAGGGGTTGTCAGGTGGCTGTTAATGAGAGAGAAAGAGTGAGGGAGTTTGATTAGGGTCTCAGTTGGGGACCGAGGAAGAAGAAGGCTAGGGTTTTAATGGTGTTGTCGATGACTGCGAGTGAGTGGTTGGCTGAGGAAGGAGGTAGGATTGCGTCTGAGGAGGGCAGCCTGGTGGCTGACGGGGCTAGTAGAGATGGGGTCAGCATAACAGGCAGTGGAATGGCTGGAGAGGCCGGTATAGTAGGGGCCGACAAAGTAGGGGGTCGACAAAGGAAGGACTGGCAGAAGAGGCGACAATTTCGGCGGAGGAAATTGTGAGGCGGAGACTGTAGGAGGCGATGACGACATGACAACTGCCGTGGAGAGTGGTGGCGCATCTGCGAGTGATGGAGGAAGTGGTGACAAGGAGACTCGACGACGGGGGAGGTGGAAGTTGCGTTGGAGGTGGTCATAGCGGTCTGGTAGTGGTAGGGGCTGCAACGAAAGAATCAACGAGCTCGGTGGGGGCATGCATATGTGTAATCAGCGGCCTCGCTGGTGCACATGCTGGGATGGACGAGGCGGCATGTGTTGGTTGAGACGGAACCCCTAAGTGTCTCGATGTCACCAATTGGTCGATTTTGATGTTGATGCAAGATATGGAGGCCTGAAATGACGTCGACATCTTCAACAACATCGAACAGAGGGTGGCCTCATCCTCGTCACTATTCTTCATGCCGCATTATGTCATTAACTGATTAATTTTTAAATATAAAATTAATTTATTGTATCATGTGCTCTTGGTGGGAGGAAGAAATCCCAGGTTGGGCTCGACCGGAGAATGCAGAGATGCTGGATCAGCTGTTGATTGCAACTGGTAAAAAGATCGGGATTGGGTGTTTTCTGAGAGCGACGACAAAAGGGGGCACATGCGTCGACACTGGTAAGCTTGAGAAGAGACAACGACTCTGTGTTGAAGACTTGAAGCTGAGTGTGTATTGGACATAAAGATCGACGGAAGCTGAGTTCTGGCGGTGCGTGTGTTGTGAAGGAAGCTGAGATCAACGACGAGAGTTGCTGGGTTGATCACAGGTGAGGGCGTAGGTCGATGCAAATGATGGGCCAGTTGAGCGATTCAAGTGAATATGAAGGCAACAAAGAGGAATAGCTCGAACTAACGGAATAGGGTTGCGAACCTGATCTGCGGCCGGAGACGATAGGGCAGTGGAGTCAAACCGGCAAATTGACAGGGAAATACCTGCGGAAATGCCAGATTTGTTTGGATCTGAGTAAGCGCGGAAAGACCGCGGAAGGGAACCATAGATCCTTGGAAAGAGGGCTTTGATACAAAATATGTCATGTGCTTTTTTGGGGTTTTTATGAGGAGTTGACAACGGAGATACAAGGGGGATTAAACCCTAAGAATGGGGATATGGAGAAAAAGTTGAGGGAAGAGTGAGAGGAAACACTAGAGGAAGAGAGCTTGAGGGAGAGGAAGAGAAAATTAGAAAGCAGGAGAAAATACCTTCATTTCATTGACTGATTCCATTATATGATTATAAGGGTCTTTATATAAAGCTCTCAATTGCCTAATCACAAATTGCACAAAAATATAAAAATTGCGTAGAATACTAAAACACCTAAAATACTATGACTATGACTCAAATCATACGACTCAATAAATACATATAATGATATCCCATAACAGATGCCTCTCTATATTAGCCGCCAAACCATCTTCTCTCTTTTCACCCTCCTCCCCTCTCTTGAGTTGGGTTCCTAGAAATATGAGTGAAGTTGCTCATCCACTCATGCTCTACTCGAAGTCATTAAATCCTATTTCATTTCGAAAAACCCTACATTTTCTGTGGTTGATATGATATCAATTTGAGCTAATTATGGATCTTCAAATTTGTTCTGAATTCAATTGATCTAAAAATTTGTGTTCCCCATTTTTTTACCTTTGAAGTAGACCGCCTGGAAAAACGGCTTTGTACTTGGCCTTCTGACAGATGAGGCTGGCGGCCACAAAGGCTTTGACCTGTCGGAACATGTGAGGCCAATAATGTGAGGCTGCCAGACGTTGGTGTGTCCGGTAAGCACCGACGTGTCCCCCCGTCGAGGAGGCATGAAATTCAGCCAATAACCGCGAAATGCTGGGGGAGGAGGGGGCGAGTACGAGGCACCCTTGAAGAGAAGGCGACCGTCCACCAAGGAGTAAGGTGGGTGGGCTGTGGCGTCCGCGAGGAGTGCTGTCCGGATCCCGTTGAGCGCCGGGTCCGCTTCCACTTCCCGTTGTAGGGTGTCCGCATCCTCCCAAACCGGTCGGGAGATGGCTGCAAGTATGGGGTTGCGAGAAAGAGCGTCGGCCGCGCGGTTCGCCTTCCCCGGCTGGAACTCGATGCTGAAGTATTAGCACAATAGCTTGGCCAGCCACACCTGCTGGACGATGGTAGCAATCTTCTGCTGCAGGAGGTAACATAGGCTATGGTGGTCGGTACGGACCACGAATCGTCGACTCAGGAGGTAGGGCCGCCAATGCTGCACTGCGAGGACAAGACCCATGAGCTCGTTCTCGTACGCTGATCGGTTGCGGATGGTATCCAAGAGCACCCGACTGAAATAGGACACCGGGCGGCCGACTTGCATGAGTACGGCCCCCACGCCGATGTCTGACGCATCACACTCCACGAAGAAGGGCTGGGAGAAGTCCGACATAGCTAACACCTGGGCATGAACCAGGGCTTGCTGGAGAGCGACAAAAGCCGCGGAGGCCTCCACCGACCACTCAATGGGGCCCTCGGCCGACTTCTTCAAGAGCTGGGTAAGGGGCCGGACAATCGTGTTGTAGCCCTGGATGAACCGTCGTTAGTATCCTGTCAGACCCAGGAACCCGCAAACATCGCGGAGGGACAATGTGGTTGGCCACTGGAGTACCGCCTCGATCTTGTCGCTGTCCATCGCGACTCCTGCAGTGGAAATTGTGTGCCCTAAGTAACACACCTCCGGAACCCCCAAAGAGCACTTGCTCGGGTGGAGCTTGAGGTGGTGGTGTCGGAGAGTATTCAACGTCTGACGGACGTGCTGTAAATGCTTCTGGCAAGAAGAAATGTAGACCAAGATGTCATCTAAAAAAACAAGTACATGCTGGCGAAGTACCAGACAAAAGATGTCGTTCATCGTGGCCTGGAAGGTGGTTGACGCGTTGGTCAGGTCGAATGACATAACCAAGAACTCGTAGTGGCTATCATGGGTCCGGAAAGCCGTCTTGGCGACGTCGGCCGTCCGAACGCGAATCTGGTGGTAGCCCGCACGGAGGTCCAGCTTGGTGAAAACGGTGGCGCCATGGAGCTCGTCCAAAAGCTCCTGGATCATCGGGATCGGGTACTTGTCTGGAACTGTGGCCTTGTTGAGCTCCCGATAGTCCACGCAGAAGTGCCAGTTGTCGTCCTTCTTCCTGACCAAAAGGACTAGGCTGGAAAAAGGGCTTGCACTGGGGCGGATGAGGCCCCCCTTCAACATGTCGCGTACCAGGCTCTCGATCTCGTCCTTTTGCACATGCCCGTAGCAGTATGGTCGGACCGAGACTACTAACACGCCGGGCTGAAGTGGTATGGCATGATCGTGCGACCGAGTTGGCGACAACTCGGATGGTGTAGTAAAGAGATTCACAAACTCGGTAGAGCCTGAAGGTCCAGAGGTGGTGCTGAGGTCGGTGGCACGTTGCCCGAGATGGGCCAGAGTCAAGCTGAAAAATTGACGCCCGCAGTCCGCTGAATCGCGCAGACGGAGACAGGGGAGAGAAGTAGCGTGACGTCTCCCACAAGGCAACACTCCCGACCGTACTGGAGGGAACACATTGTCATAGTCCTCCAGTTGACTCACACGTCGCCAAGCGTGCAGAGCCACGCAACTCCCAAAATGGCGTCGATCCCGCCTAGGCCAAAAACGTAGAATTCTGTTGTCACCGAGTAAGGGCCCACTGAAATCGAGACGTCCGGACAACGACCTTGGATCGAGCGACGAAGGCCATCGCCCAGACTGATAGTGAAATCTGGAGAAGGTTCCATCAGAAGACGTAGCTGCTGGGCCCAATGAGCGGAAAAAAATTATGACTCGCTCCACTGTCCACCATAATGACAATGTGGCGGTCGCCCAACCTGCCCGCCAACTTCATGATTTGGGGGCCTGAAATGTCGCCCACAGAAAAGCTTGGAAGCTCCAAATGGTGAAGGCCTGCGTCAGCGGCAGCCTCTGTGGTGTCCTCCGTCGTGATCTCAAGATCTTCAAGTTCTGTCAAAGTAAACTCTGGCTCGAAGTCACCGATGATGACATGGAACTCCTTGACCGCGCAAACGTGAGTAGGAGAATAGGGCTGACGACAGCGGAAACACAACCCTTTACGGCGGAGGTCGTCGAACTCGCAGTTGGAGAACCGCTGAGGCGGGGATGGACGGCCCGGCCTTTCGGCCGGAGGGGGCCGAGGGACAAATCTGCTTCCACGAGGCGGGCCATGTCGAGGGCCTCGGACGCCGTCCGGGGGTGATGTGTGCGGAGCCGGGACCGTATGTTTGGTCGAAGGCCTTGCATGAAGAAACCGAGATAATGATCCGGTGCCAGACCCAGAACATGAGTGATGAGGGGCACAAACTCATCGATGTAGTCATCCAACGCACCGGATTGTCGTACCCCACACAGTCTTTCGATGGCGGAGCCGGAATAACGACTGTCATAGCGGCGAATCATTTCCTGCTTGATTTCCGACCAGGAGATGGTCGTGTTGTTTTTGCGGAGCCATCAGGGCTTGTGGAGGGCGGAGCCGTCGAGTCCCATAACGGCGGTAGAGACCTTGTCCTGCTCGGGTGTGTGGTGGAGATAAAAGCATTGTTCTGCCTTGGCGATCCACCCAATCGGGTCCACTTCAGCGAAGGTGGGAAGAATCAAGGCAAGGGCCGGGCGGCCGGGGGGAAGAGTGGGTTCAGCATCCCTGGTGTGCGGAAGTGGTGCCGACCCCAGGATTGACGTGGCGGTGGCCGGGCACGCGGGTCTACTGGCGGAAGAGGCAGCGGGTGGTTGTAACGCATCAAGCTTTGCGTGGATGACGAGCAAAGCGGCCTGCAAGGAGGCCACACTGGACTCTTGGGTGCTGACGCGACGAAGGAGGGCCTCGTTGGCGTCCTCCGATGGATCCTTAGCGGTGGAACGAGTGTTTGGTGCTATGACCACTGAAGGAAGGGCGGCAGCGGTGGCGCGGCGCGGACTGTACTGGTGCGGACTGGACGGAGCGGCAGAGGCGCTGCGACCTGTTGCGGTTGCGGACAGGGTAGTGCTGCCAGGGGGCGCTTTACAGAAGCGGCGCCGGGGGTGCCCGGGGCAGCGGCCTGGATGCGGTGCGTTGCAGCGGTCTGGACGCAGCACAGAACGAAGGTGGGGGGTGTGGTGCTGGGCAGCGATGCGGGAGCGGTGCTTGGCCCGACTTCAGTTGGTGATGGTACTTCGGCGGCCGGCGGTGTCGGGCGGGCGGGCAGGTCAGACCAATTTGTTGCTTCTCCGGGTGAGCGGGGGGGGGGGTATTGAGAACGGGAGGGGGAGAGAGAGAGAGAAGAGGGAACGGGAGAGGAGAATTAGGGTTAGAAATTAGAGGAAGGGAAAAACATGCTTTCATTTAAGATGGTTCAAACGAGTACAAGCGCTCCCCCTTTATAGTTGCGGGGTGCAAACAGAGAGGCGAATACTTTGCCGAAAATAAATGCTAGAAATAAAATACAAATGCTGAAATAAAAGATATGACGCGGCTATGCCGCGATCTCCTCCGAGCACTCGATTGGGCCATGCGATGAACACGCCCGACGCGTGTACATTTGTCATTTGGGCTCGTCGTCGTGCAGTTCTGTAACAGATGATTTAGTGATTGCCTCGATCCTCATTCCTCACATGTCTGACTAATAATTTGTATTCACCCATGACACTTGATAATTGACTCTCGATTATCTTCTCTTAAATATCAACAGGGGTATAGGAATATAACAATTATTGATAGTCTTTTCTAATTGCATAGTGGGATGGCCATAATCTATCCAACTTGCCCAATGAGTTTGTACAAAATGCTCTTAATTTCCTTTTTGGCCAGCCCATTTAAACGCTCTTTAATTTTAACTGTGATGTGAGAATCACTACCCTTGTCATTCTCCTTTTTCTGATTCGACCTTTAGAATGCTACTATCGATGTTGTGACATGAAAATCTAAATTTCGATATTAAATTATTATTGTGGTCAATTTTAAATTTAGCGGGACAAAATAGATTCATCGAATCATAAAGAACAGTAAACAACCTAGGGTTCGCAAGACTCATGTAAGGGCTTAACAATCGATTGATGCATAATCATTAATTAGCGTTCCATATGTATGAAAACAAAGAAATGAAGAACATCCGAATCTGAAAATTCATGTTCTTTGCTAATTGAGGCAAAGCTGTTTTGAAATATAAAGATCAAATAAAATATGCACAAACTAAAAATAACGATATGTTAGCAAAAAGAGAGATAGATATACCGTAGCTTTCAAGTGCATCGAAGAATATATAACGACTAGGTTCTCAAGATATAGGAAATGGATGGCTCAGAGGGATGTGCGGGAAGAAAGATTTTTCTGTTTTTGCAGAGGAGGGAGGGGGATCAAGCCGGATCGACTGTTTTTAGAGGCGGTGGACTGGACTTAGGAAGATTGTTGGAGATTAGAAGGCCCAGGTAGGGTTTTTGCGGACATTGAATGGGAGGTGGATTTTGAGGGGAGCGTTTGGGTCAGAGGGATGAGAGAAATGGTTGCAGGGTATACCTGGGTCGGGGGAGCAGGGGGTGACTGACGGTGGATCTCAAATATAGGCTTGGGCCGCCCAAATTTCGGTGGGAGAGGATTGATCTCCTGCGACATGGATTGTCAGAACTCAAGTATGTCGTGGATGGCGGTGGGCGGTGGGTTCGATCAGCTGGGGGCGATGGAGGTGTCGTTGGCAGGAACGAAGCTATGATTTCTCTGTTTCGTTCTTTATTCCAGGCAAACCTTTTGGGAATTGGGGGACCGGCCGACTGTATACAAATTTTCTTTCTTATTTGGGCATTTGATTGGAAGTAAGGGAAGAAATCAATTTCAGATTTTAAGGCTCTTCTTTATTTGGTATTCCCCATATTTAATGTAATTCTAATGGGTGGAAAATAAGATGTTTACTTAATTTATTTCAATTTTAACTAATTTGAATATACTTTATATTCATTTTAAAACATCTCTTACTTAATATGGATGTTTTTGTCGAGCTTGTCTTAATTAACATTTAGCCTAATTTGATGGACCTTTGCATTTAGGTTTTTATTGGTTGTTCACTCCAATAAGCCGTAAGAGCGTGCACGAGTGAGATGCACGATGCAAACACAGATAAACGAGTGCGAATAAAATGCGCGAACATAAAATATACAATTTTTGAACATTTGTGATTACATAAAATGCGCCAAAAATATAAAGATCTGAAAATATGAAGTGATGCGACATAGGTTACTTCAATCAATCTCATTTATCTACAATCTGATACCCTTATAATCCCTCCCTCAACACACACATACCCACCCCAACCACCCATCCTTTTTGTTTAAGTTGTTTTGGTGGTTGCCTTCAACAACCTCCCCAATTTCTCCTCTCCTTTATTTGTTACCACTTTTCTATTCCATCACAAACATCCCCTCTTTAAATAAAATTTGTTTTCAATATATGTTTCAAGTGGCAATAGTCTTAATAATCATATCCCTAGGTACCTTCTACTCTTCCCTCCCATCTCCTTTTTCTAATTATTCTCGAACCAATAGTGATACGTAGCCAAAATTCTCATCCCCTATCTTTTTAGTTCATAGTTTTGTTGTTAATGATGGGAGCGGCCAAACGTTACCCCATCTTATGTTCCTCTTTATACTCCCTTTCTCCATGTCCAGTGTGCATAGATAGTATGGGTGGGTGGTCAACCACATCCAATGCACCTCTTCTCTCCCTTCACCACCAAGCATGTGGTTGGGTTATTTAAGGGTTACATCTAGCCAGACTATCCTCCACCTATGATCCCATGTATCATCTCTCTATCATATATTTTTTCTCTCTGGTCGCATCCCAGCTCCGGTGAGACATTAGTTGATCTCATCTTTTTATTTCATGGTTTGTAGTCAATGATGGGAGCAGCCAAATGTTACCCATCCCCTGTTCCTTTCTATTCGCCCTTTCTTGACATCCAATGTGTAGAGATAGTATGAGTGGGTGGCCAACCACTTTCAGTGCGCCTCTTCTCTCCCTTCGCAACCAATCACGTGGTTGGGTTGTTTAAGGGTTACTTCTAGCCACATTATCCTCCACCTACGACCTCATGCCTCATCTCTTTATCATAAATCTCATCTCTCTAATTGCATCCCAATTCCGACTAGACACTAGTTGATCTCTGATCGGGATGTTCAGAAGCAATCATCTCTCTCACCCCTCATTGCATCTCAGGTAGGTTGTGTGAATTTGGGATGAACATTGGTTGTCGTCTCTTCTATACCTTTGTGTTTGTGTAGGCTCAGTTGATCCTATATTGCTTAGTTGTTTTAATTGAAAGATTCAAGTGAAATTTAATAGTTGTCTCCCGCTTGAGATCAAGTATGACCTTTGACCCAGATTTCCCAATGATGAAGGGAGGGGGGAAGGATACTTCTGGTTGGGGAGTTGAGTTCAATCCATGCGCGACAACCCTAAGGAGACACGAGTACCTGCTTGATGGAGAGGAAGGAGGAAAAGACGTGTAAAAAGGGAGTTTAGAATGTAGGTTTTGGATGCCCATTCATTATCCCTAGCTCATTTAAGTAGTGAGAGTGAAAAGTTTCACAATATTACCGAAAGGTACCTCTCACCCATGTTACATGATATGTGAGTAGAAAATGTGGAGCAATGTTAAAAGCACATCAAATTTGGCTATTAACACACCAATATTTACTCAAAAAAACACAAAAACCCTAGCCACGTCTGTCTTAAGCGCACACCATCTTATTCACGAGATGCGGAGACGGGAGACGGCGTAGTAGCAGCTATCGAGCGTGTGTTGGGCCATTTTAGGTCTTTTTCAGTGAACTGCTTATTAGTAGTAGTAAACAGAGACCATTAAGTTTCATAAGTTGCATTGTGACTCATGTTAGTTCTTTACTAAGCATTCTTAATCATTTACTCTTTTTCATAAGTTTTCAATTTTCAGTTTTCAATAGCATTCTACTTTTTTTTTACTGTAAAAATCTTTCACCTTTATGACTATCAGAATATTAGTTATTTGATAGTTCAGTTATTGGGCGCGTGCTTCATGCTTGTCAAGGGGAAGGGATGATTGCACTGTTTAGGCCTTCGTCCAGTTGTCACGGCTTATTATCTATTTGAAATCATAGCTAATTTGGTGTGTAATAACGAATTTAATCAAGGGGAAGGGATGATTCCTCTCTTGTCAATTGCAATATTGGTGTGCAATAACGAATTTAATCATAGCTATTTTGGTGTGTTAATAAAATTTTTAAAATATGGTGTGGCAATAACGTGTTGGTGTGCAAATAAAATAATTTGGTGTGTTAATATAGTTTGGCTGTCAATAGCGAAAATGAGCGTGCTTTTAACATTGCTCGATAGTGCGAAAATTATAGAAGTGCTCTTGTGAATAACTAAGATATATAGTTTGGCTGTCAATAGCGAAAATGAGCGTGCTTTTAACATCGCTCGATGGTGTGAAAATTATAGAAGTGCTCTTGTGAATAACTAAGATATACATGTCCTTAGCCCAAAACCAGTGACTGCTAGTAAATTATATTAAACATTTAGGCCGAACGCCTGAACGGTATTGCGCCTTTTTTAAATCGAGTAATCTCTCTGGGCAGTAAATGCTACTTCATTGATTGTCTATTTTTTAAAACACAAGTAATTGCTCATTTTCAGGTGAGGCTCACTCTTTGAAGGTTGAGAAAATTTTGTATCAAGAGAAATCTAAATATCAAACTGTGATGATATTTGAGGTATATTTGATATAAATGCAATATAAATTCCTTTCTCTACTTTCACATTGCATCCCTTAGGCTCCGTTCCTTTCTCTACTTGCACATTGCGTCCCTTAGGCTCCGTTTGGCACGGTGGTGGCGGCCGTAAATGCGTGGGTTAAACCGTCATTTGTTAAGGATCACCTAACAAACATCATCCGTTTGAACATAAAAGTGGATGAAATTCCTTAGGTGGGCATTAACAAATGACAATTTAGCCCCCATGTTCATGACCGCCACCACCGTGCCAAACGGAGCCTTAGTCTGTTTGTTGGAATGTGATATGATTTGTTTTATCTTGATTTTCAGTCGGCTACTTATGGCAAGGTTCTGGTTCTTGACGGAGTAATTCAAGTTACTGAGAGAGATGAGTGTGCTTATCAAGAGATGATCACGCACCTTCCTTTGTGCTCCATCAGGAATCCTAAAAAGGTAAAATTTTCCTTCTTAGGTACATGGAATTCATAACAAAACGCATATTGGAATATAATCTTATTAATCAAATGCACATTTTTTTACAAATATAAAATGATGATCACGATTTTGTTGTACTTGTTCCATCTTTTAGAACTTCTATTTGGCAGGTTTCTTTAGTACAATATGTTTTCTAATTTGTCTCATTTACCCCTTTTATCTTTATGGGATTTCTTATCGCCAATGCCATCATCACTGTTAACTTTATCGCAACAACTACTTAATTCTTCATTTTAATTCATTTATGCTGAGTGTAGCGTGTGCTGTTAAACATATTCTCAAAAGATACTTTTGAACAACTTGTATACCTTTAAATCTAATTATACCTCCTTTTCTTCCTAATCCTCCAAAAATAATTTAATATATTTGCCTTGTATCTTAAGGCTAGGGGTTGCAATGCGAAACTATTTTAGATGCGCAGAAGACACTCAAGTAATTCACGAACCATAAATTTTTGTAATAGGAAATCTGAAGAACCTTGTCACAGATAACAATTGCAAAGTCATCTAATTCTTTGCGAGACAGTGTAGAATCAGAACAAAATTAAAGGCACATTTTTCTCATGTCACTCCTTGTTGGCCTATGGAGGAAATGACAGAGGATCAACCGCTAGAAGAGGGGGCCCACAACTATAGTGAGGGGTTAATGGATAGAGGAGAGGAGCCTGATGCTAAGAAGAGAGGAATAAATGCTAAATCAAAAATAATAAATGTGAAATCCAAGCAATAGATGAGATAGAAAAAACGATAACATGAAATAAAAATGTGATAAAATATTGAAGGCAGAAGCCTCAAATGTTCTAATTTGACTTCGTGTTTTCGTCGATGATTCTCTTCCTACTAAACTTGTCCCCCCAGAATGCGTAATTAACATCTATCTCCTCCAAATTGAGTCTGTCCTCATGCTCAACGGAGGGGTAGGACCAAAAGTGTGTAGCTACTCCCACGTGACCTTCAAGTCTAATACATCCTCCCACCGATTGAGAATCACTCCAGTCACGCGCGCTGGGTCTTAGCTTGTGCCAGGCAATCTGTCGTAATGTGGTGAAGTGGAGAGGGTGTCGCCCTGACGACTCTTCAATAATGACGGATGAAAGGCTTTGTGAGACTTGGCTTTTGGTGGAAGCTCCATTTTATAGGCAACCTCGTGCACCTTGCCGAGTACCTTGAAAGGTTTATAAAAGCTAGGAGAGAGTTCATGGGCCACCTTGAAGGGCCTATTAAAGCTAGAAAAGAGTTTATGGGCCGCCTTATTGGATATGGAGAGTTCACGACGAGATCTGATGTTGAGCCCAACCCAATCTCCTTCGAATTGGACCTCGCGATGGTGCCGATCATAATATATTTTTGTCCATTTCTGAGCCTGTAGTCGTTTACAGTTGTTGATATGATTGCAATTTTATAGGGTCAGGTTCACTATGTATATTGTAGTTGTCCTTGATATTTAAGGATAAGTGGTTGATGGGGCATCCAAACATAGGTTTGAATGGTATCGTCTGCAAGGTCGTGTGATGCGATGTGTTGTGGCAGTACTCTACCCAAGGTAACCAGTGGACCAACTCAATGTGCTTCTCTGATGCAAAGATGAAAATTGTGTGATCAAGAAGTATGAGAGCAAACACAATATTGCATTAATTTGAAATTAAGCATACAAAATATAATCTAGTGCAAGCTCCGATCATCTCTCGGAGGCTACGCCACCCAAAGAGCCTAGGAACAAGAGATCTCGAAAAATCCTCAAAACAACCTTACCCCTCCCCCTTATATAGATTAGGGAGGGCACATTTAATAAGACAACATATTTAATATAATTAATTATATTGATATAATTACTACTAATTAGTACTAATTAATCAGTACTAAATAATTGTCAAATCACAACTGTCTCCATACGCGCGCTTCGGTGGTCTCGATGAGGAGTGGCTGCTCTGGCAAATGTATGAGGGTAATATATATGTGCGCTCCGATGGCCCCTATGTGGAGTGGTCGCCCTGACGAATGCATTAAGGTAACATTCTCCCTCATGATACTTTGTAGATATATCTTAATGTTCTTATTGCTCACATCTATTTGATCATCCGACTATGGATGATAAGTTGAGGATAGACGAGCTAAGTCCTGCTCAATTGAAAAGCTTATGCAAAATATGACTAGTGAAGAACTTGTCTCGGTCGAACACAATCATCTCCGGAGGGCCATTTAGAAGATGTGCTTAAAGAAGCTCCGAACAACCCCAATAATGGTTGCCTCTCCTCTTTGAACTGTCCCTTAACTCTGATAGAATGGTGTATCCTTCAATCCCCCTTTACCGAGTGTCAAAGGGTCGCATTGTGGATCTGGAGAGGGATGATTTATTAAGTGTAATTTTAAATCTCTATTTACTCCCTCTCTAGAGAATTCTCTGAGTATTTTAGTCAACTGTTCATACTTTCAGGGTTTGCCGCTGCTGCTGTACCTCGAAGAATTCTCGGAGAGGGAATAAATTCTTTGAGTATTAAATGTTGACTAAAATGCTATATTCTCTGAATTCTAGTTGAGTATTAAATGTTGACTAAAATTTTATATTAAATGTACCCAAATTTTGGGGAATCATTATATTCTCTGAGTATTAAATGAGATGTTAACTAGTGAAATCATGTGATAACCACAGAGTAGCTAGACACATAAATGTTGAACATTTGTGCACATTCCATATTTTTAAATAAATCATCAACAAGCATTTCTTTAATTAAAAGAGAACATTGTATTTAAAAGTTAATGACAAATAAGTAAGCACGATAATTAAGGGCAAAATCCGAAAGTTTAAAGATCAAATAAACATTAGGCATAAAATTCAACTAGCAAGATATGAGCGTGGAAAATATGGTATACCTTCAACTCACTTGTATGAAGAGTTTCTGATCTGTGGGGGACGGAATGAAGTGTGTTTGGAGGTGTCGAACAGTCGAGGAAATGCTGGTTCGGCCTTGGGGAAATGTCGGAAATTCTTGGATAGCGACAACAAAGGATTTGGATGCGGCTGAATTGGTTGGGAGGCAATTAATGAGGAAGAGAACAACAAATGTCAGCCCAGAGCTCATCAAAAGGGCGGCGGTAGTCCGAGGAGGGGTTGCCGGGATCTGGTAGGGACTTTGACGGTGGAGGAGAGTTCTGGAAAAGTGGGAACGGGTGTCTGGAAGGAGGGGAAACGTCAGAGGGTTCGCCGGATTTGTCGAAGGGCGGTTCAAGAGAATTCGTCAGGTCTCTAGGGGCCGTCGCCCGACGGTATTGATGGCCATCTGGGTCGTCAGTGGCCGTAAGAGGAGCGGACGATCCTGGGAGTGAGTGTCGGCTGGGAGATCGAGAACAAAGAGGTTTTCTGTTCTCAATATTCCCTAGTTGGCTAATTCAAGGCGGGGGGGGGGGTGGGTTAAAGGATTTATTTAAAATTAAAGATGGAATTAAAGGGGTGGGCCGACTATTACAGAGGATAAGTAGTTTTTTAAAAAATTCTAATTTTAATAAATGATTATAATTTATAATAAAAGAAGGGAGTAACCAATGGACAAGGGGAGTGAATTTGACCCCTTGATATTCTCATATTTAAAAATAATTTTCTGAAACTAAACTTATATTATTACTTAATTATAATTTCATAAAATATCTTGAAAATACTTGAATTAAAATATTTTTTTTTCAAAGCTTGCCCTAGTATCATATTACCTAATTTTACGGACCTTTTCATTCAAGGTTTTATTGGTCAGTTATGCCAATAAGCCGAATAACACGCAAAGGTGACATGCACGAAACAAAATACACGATCACTAATAACATGCGCGAAAACAAAACAAAAAGGAAATGTTGTAAAATAAAGATGTGAACTAGGTTGCATCGCCGAGCCATTTGTAACCTGCAGTCGCGGTTCCTGGCAAAGCGCATGGCTATGACGTAAGTCGAGTGGAGGGTTAAGAACTCAACATTGAGTCACAATCCCTCTTGTAAACATGCCATGAAAATGGGGACCTGTTGGTCAAATCTGATCAAGATAGCCCTGGCTAGTAGGGATTGAAGCTTCTCTGCCTACTCATTGATCGACCGTTTTTACTATCAGATTAGGATAGTAGTTTTTTAAAAAATGCTAATTTTAATAAATGATTTTAATTGATAATAAAAGAAGGGAGTAACCAATGGACAAGGGGAATGAATTTGGCCCCTTGATATTCTCATATTAAAAAATTATTTTCTAAAACTAAACTTATATTACTGTTTAATTATTATTTCATAAAATATCTTGAAAATACTTGAATTAAAATATTTTTTTTTCAAAGCTTGCCCTAGTATTATATTACCTAATTTTACGGACCTTTTCATTCAAGGTCTTATTGGTCAGTTATGCCAATAAGCTGAATAACACGCAAAAGTGACATGCACGAAACAAAATACACGATCGCTAATAACATGTGCGAAAACAAAACAAAAAGGAAATTTTGTAAAATAAAGATGCGAACTAGGTTGCATCGCCGAGCCATTTGTAACCTGCAGTCGCGGATCTTGGCAAAGCGCATGGCTATGACGTAAGTCGGGTGGAGGGTTAAGAACTCAACATTGAGTCACAATCCCTCTTGTAAACATGCCATGAAAATGGGGGACCTGTTGGTCAAATCTGATCAAGATAGCCCTGGCTAGTAGGGATTGAAGCTTCTCTGCGTACTCATTGATCGATCGTTTTTACTATCAGATTAGGATAGCCCTGGCTAGTATGGACTGTAGTTTTTGTAAGTATTCATCGATCAACCCCTTTTCTTGAGAGAAATCATTCTTCCAAGGGATTGTAGCGCAATGATGGTTTTAATCTCATGTTGCAGTAGTTCTTGAACTCTTCCCAGTTCATGTGCAGATGCTCTCTTACTAGTTGCACACTATTTAATTGTGCGGATCCCACTAAGTGAACTGTCATTGGACTGATCAACTTCATCCACAATTTTCGTTGATTGATCAATAATTGCTTGCTATCGACAAATGACTCTATGGTGTCTTTCTTGCCCCCAAATAATGAAAAATCTAGCTTCACATAATGAGAACATTGCGCCTGTGTGTTGTGTAAAATCTCTTGGGAACATATGTTGAAGTTTATTGTATGGAAACTAGGGCTCCCACTGCATTCTTGCCACCGGATTTGAGCCCCGACTTGGGCCCATATTTTCGCCTTGAACCCTAGCCAACCAACTTGGTGGTTGTATGTGTTAAATAAAATTACAAAATGACATACTTTTAATAAGTCAGAACTTTTGGACTTCTATAGAACAACATATGCTGGACTCGATGACCTGATAATTGAAAGAGGCGATGCACATCGACATGTACTTAAACTAAAACATTCATAAAAATAAAATTAGATAACTGGTCGTGCGGTACCATAACATCCCACTTGTCCTTCAAATCAAGCTTGCCCTCAAGCTCGAACGAGACATATACAGCTTGATCATTTGGTTCTTTAATTTACTACAAGAACAACTCCTCATAAGGCATCGCTGTGGCGGAGGCTTCATCAAGCAACAAGCCTTCGTCGTACTCACAAATGTCACGAAGGATGATGATGTTGTCGGTGAGCCATAACGTGTGTGGTGCTAGGATCAAAGAAGAGACCAGATCTTGAAGTGGCGGCAAGGTCCTTTGTAGGAGGATGATTGAGAAGGGTTGTTGTGAGGCCGGTTGAAGAAGAAGCTTCAGACCGTCTGACGGTGGGGTAATCGAAAGTGTTGAATGGAAGAGAATCGTCGGGGTTGTCGGCGTCACAGATTTCGGTAACACCACTGTTGGGTTTTGCGGCGACAGTGATTTGCTGTGTGAATCGGGAGGGAACAACCAGAGGTGATGGTGATGCGACAAAAATTGTGAAGATTGATGGGGTTTCTTCAAGCCCTGGTAGGATCAATGGCTGCTCTGGCAAAATCGGGCCTCCAACGTGTTAAGACATGGCCAGTATGTCGATGCTGACGGCGAGTCACAAAATCGTGTTTTCGTGCGTTGCCGACATCTCTAATAATTTCAAAAGCATCAAAAGAAGACCATTTTGATCGTAAGAAAACGCCGCCATGCCTAAGTGGAAAAAAACAATTAACAAATCCAATAATTGACTAATTAATTAATAATTATGTTTTTGTTGTGTTGTAGGTGTCATGTTGCTTGATTAAAATGGGAAGACGCTTGGCTCAAAGGGTAGAGAACGTGCTAGTGCCTCGAGGAAGGGAGGCTCGAATAATTGAAGTTGTGGGCGGCTCTACCCCATTCAGGGTAGAACAAAAAGGGGAGGCACACTTATTATGGGCTATAGAATGATGCTCGAAGGTACGCACACTGGAGGATTCCTCGCGCAAGAAGGAGAAAATTGTGGCCAACAGGATGGACGATCTCAATGGCTGCTCCTCGATGCAGGGAGCTGGTGCAGAGGGAAGTGACCTCGATGTTGGACGACCTAGATGCAGGGCACTGGTGCAGAGGGAAACGAAGTGTGAATGACGATGAGTGGCTCGATCATATGCAAAGAGATGCGAGGCTAAAGCAAAAGTAGATTACAACTTGATCGTGAGTGTTTATGGTTTGTTTCGTCGCATTCGACGAAGCTGGAGGCGCAGATGACACCAAAAATGGAAGATTTTTTCACTGGAGCTAGAGCAGTAACGTCGTTTCTTGTTTGAAGAAGGCGAGCGCGCGACTGCGATCTGACACAAATATCTTATGCATGTGCGAGGTAAGCTGTCCAGGTGCCAGGAAGAATTCGTCTTCACGCTCTTAGGCGTCCAAATCAGCAAGAGATAAGATTTTGGTGGTTAGTGTAACGAGGAGGTTTGTGGGCAGCGAAATGAATGACAAAGCGTTGTTGGAAATGCTCTGAGTATAGTGGGGCCGAGGAGAATGACTCTGATATCAAGTTGATACGGGCAACCCACAACGACGTCAGGATCTCGCCGGAGGTGGTGGTGGAAACGGAGTCGAGCTCAACCTACGAAGAATGTGAAGAGGAAAAAGGAGAGTCTTGCTCAAGCCTAACCCTAGATTGAGGATAAGAAGGAAATAACTAGAGCGAAGAAGCGAACTTTTCATAATTTTTTGGATATTCCGTTCATGACCCAAGGGGTCCCTTAAATAGAATTACATAGTGGCATGCTCGTAATAAGCTCAAACAATTGAACTTTTATAAAATAACATATGTAGGACTCGATGTCCTTATAATTAAAAGACGTGCATGCGTTGACACAAACATGAATTAAAACATTCATAAAAATAAAATAAGATAACGACTCATGTGAGGCCATGACAATATGGTTGCCTGATAGTCACTAGATTGCCAACCATCGTTTGAAGGCGTTTTGGCGACCCCTTGGGTGTGTGTGTGGGGGGGGAGGGGGTGGATGACAGGCGACAATGCCTCTTGCCAATGACCGCTCCCCCCATCTCGCACTCAGGCAGTCGTCTCGGGTGTATTTGGATTGCACCGATTTGTGGGGATTGGCTGGGTCCCCGACTATTTGTGTTGTCCTGTCCCGTTGAACCCACTTCAAGTGACTCCAGATGCGCATGCACATTGGCGAGGGCGATGTGCCTCGCTTCACATTTATTTACTTTAAACATAGTTTTAGGGTCATGAAGGCAATATTCCATATCTATTTGATAATACGCTACAATTGAACAGTATTGTGGGTATTAAAGTAACTCAAAAGAATAGGATTTGCACTTTTTGGGTGGATTGAATGAGAAGTGTAACTTCCCATTTTTTTTGTAGTGATCAAATTGCCTCCAGCCCAACAATTAACTTTTGCGTCCATTTATCGCTTTGTTCAATTGTTTCCCCTTGTACACCAAAAAATCCACTTTGTAGTTGAAAGCTTCAACAAATATAACCAAGATTTTGTGATTCCCAAACAGTTCTTTTGAATATCAATATATTTTGCTTTGGTAAGGTGTTAATATCACTTTAATGCTGTTTAAAAAACTTCTGACTTTTGTATTAGCCTAATATTTTCTTTCACTTTTTGTGTTTTCAAATTTACTCTCTCATTTAAAGACGTTTAAGATTCAATGAACATAGTCATCCAAAATGATTGATAAAATATGTAATTATTTAAACATCTAAATTTACTTATAGTTTTAAGTTAGTTTTACTATCATGTTGTAGGTATTGGTTATTGGAGGAGGTGATGGTGGTGTACTACGCGAGGTTTCCCGCTATCCCTCTGTTGAACAAGTTGACATATGTGAAATTGATGAGATGGTTGTGGAGGTGAGTATCATAAACCCTTGGCACTGCCTTTTCCTTATTTATTTTAGCTTTAAGCATATATGATTTACTTTGTGCACTTCTAGTAGCTGTTTGTTTCATGAAATCATTTGCGTCGGTCAGATCAGCATATAGTATTGTTATTAGTCTGTTATCATGTTTTCAACATGTTGAGCCAAGCTAGAGCAAAACCTTTTCAGCTCTAGTACATAATGCACAAAATCATCTTGACTTGGTTTTTTTAGAAGAATTTGTATAGTGCCGTTGATGTGTTGAGTTTATTCAATCATTTTTTTGTTAGTTCTCTATGTGAAATATTTTCTACATTAGTTTTTATCCTTCTCATAGTTTTTAATGAATTTGATTGTTCTCGTTCCATACAATCCTCATTTATGAAGCTTAGATGATAAAAATCATCCAATTTTTTTTGAAGAATTACACCCGCAAGTGAAAAGTTGCTTCTAAAGTTTGAAGAATCGATTCTGAAGTTCGCAAGTGGAGAAGAGATTTAAAATTTTCTCGAATTTGACTGATGAGATGTAGCAATTGAACTTAGTCTCTTTTGTGTATTTTGTATTTCTGGTTCAAGTCGTCTCGTATTTACTGTCTTAGTCGTAGTTCCGTCTCGTATTATTTTCCGGCTTCTATATAAGCCTTGTAAGGTCTTGTTTTTTGCTCTTGAATAATATATTTGTGGTATTCAACTTGGTATCAGAGCCAGAGAAAAAAACCATAACTGTTGTCCTCGCATGTCCATCTCGCCGTCTCTGACTCGCGGTCGATCCCGCCTCCTCCGCTCGCGTTCGATTGCTGCCCTCTCCTGCTCTTCCTTTGTGGCTGTCGGGCGACCTCCTTGCCATCGCTGGTTGCTGAGAAGGACCCGCCACCGCCCTTCCATGAAGCAGTTGGACCGCTCTCTTTGCACTTGAGTTGACAAAGACGCCGCCGCCGTCTCTCTCTCTCCGCGTCTTCTCAACGCCTACACACCTCGAGTCGACAAAGAGCTCTCGCTGGTTGGTTAGGGCCAATCATTTTTTTAGGCTCTGTTTGTACTCGATCTCTTGATCTGCTACTTGCGCCATTCTTTCGACTGCTGTCCTGTGCCGATTTCGCTGCCTGCGCCAATCTCGCTGCCTGGGCCAATCTCTCTGTTGCCATTCTTCCTGCAACCGATTGCCTCGCCAAACGATTGAGCCGATCTTTTGCCTCTTTCGACAACCGTCCTCTACAGTTTCCTATTCTTCCTAATGGTGGATAATTCCTTTGTACTATCGAATACCCTCCTCTTTTTTCTGCTGTTGCGGTTTGAGTTCCTGTAGATTCTCCTCGCCATTATGGGTGATCCGGATTCTTCTGCTTCCTCTCTGATTGTGATCCAGCCACAAGTAAGTGATCCTCAACATCCTCATGGACACTCAGGCTCTCTGAAGATTACCACAGTTCCTTTAGATGACACGAACTATCTCGAGTGGTCGCGTGCTGCTCAACACGTCATCCGCAACCACCAACTATTTGGTTACATCGATGGAACCATTACGAAATCCCTCAAGACCGACCCCTCATGGAAGCGTTGGGACTCAAATAACTCCCTTGTAGTCTTCTGGCTCCTGCATTCGATGCCCCCAAGGTATATCCGAGTTATATGTTGATGGACTCGGCTCACGAGATCTGGACCTTGGCACAGGAAACATACTCCCAGGTTGGTAGCTCTACTTAGGTTTATGAGCTTATCCGTCGTATTTTGGAGTTGCGGCAAGGATCGATGACCATGTCGTCGTTCTTCTCGGAGTTCGAGCGCCTACATCAGGAATTGGACTACTTTGCTCATTTTATCGCTGCGTGTACTGCGAATGTTGTTCAGTTGAAACAACAGGATGACCGCTTTCATCTTCATGTGCTCCTTATGGGGCTGAACATGGAGTCTGATACCGTGCGGTCTCATATCCTTCACGGCTCCCCTCTCCCGTCACTTCGGGAGGCATTCAGTATGGTTCTTTGGGATGAAGACCGCCGGAAGTCCCTCAGTGCTATTGCTCCTTCGGATTGTTCCGACCTGACTAGTGTAGGTCACATCTATGTTCCCAGTCTCGACTCCTCGATGTCTACTTGTGATTATTGCAGTCGGCGGGGGCATACTCGGAAGGTGTGCTTCAAACTTCATCATCACCTTGCCCCTCCTGGTTGTGGTCGTGATCGTAGACCTGGACGTGGAGGCCACAAACAGGGTGGTTCTTGGTCTCATGATGTTGCGTACTCAACTGGTGTCTATGATGAGACATTACATTCCTCTCACTGCACACAAGTTAGATGTTTTTCGCCTGCTTCACTCTCAGCCAGATCAGCCCTCTGGTGCTCTTACTTCTCTTGCCACTGCTGTTATTCCAAGTGCTCATGTTGTCCATGCCTCGTCTTCTGAGTTGGTTATCGATTCGGGTGCCACCCACCACATGACGAGCTCTACCTCAAGTTTTCTTTCCTATACTCCCTTGTATGGTAAGGATAATGTCATATCTGCTAATGGGAGCTTGTCTTCCATTGCGGGGAAGGGACACATCTCTTGTTATCCAACTATTTCCCTCCCTACGGTTCTTCATGTTCCCTTTTTTCCTCAGAATTTACTTTCTATTAGAAATATTACTAAATCCCTTAACTATTTTGTAACCTTTTTTTCCTGATACTTGTGTCTTTTAGGAACTGAGTACGAAGCAGAACATTGGCAGTGGTAGGAACTGTGGCGGGATGTACTACCTGGACTCCCAGCTATCCTCTCCGTCTCCCTCCTGCTCGGCTGTTACTACTGATGATTTTCACCGCTGGCACCTGCATCTTGGACATCCGTCGCCTGCTTATCTTCAAAAAAAAATTCCTGCTTTTATTCCTTTTCTTAAAACTTTTGTCTGACATGTCAAAACATGTGCGTCATACATCATCGAACTTATCTGTTCCTAGTAGCATTCCTTTTGATGTAATACATTTGACTGTTTGTGGCCTTCCCATGTGTTATCGTTATCCGGTTTTTCGATATTTTGTTACTTTTATTGATTATTTTTCTCGCACCACATAGTGTACCTGTTAAAGAAGAAAAATGATGTTTTCTCTTGTTTTCAAGTTTTCCATTAAATGGTACAGACTTAGTTTGATAGACCTATTCAGGTTCTTCAGAGTGATAATGGGGGGGGGGGGAGTATCACGATCGTGGCGCCTTTGCTTCCTACCTTGCTAGTCATGGTATTATCCATCAGACTACTTGTGTTCACACCTCCACTCAAAACGAGGTTACTGAACGAAAAAATCGAGACACCTGCTTGATGTTGCTCGGTGCCTCCTTGCCACTATGCATTTCCCCAAGTCCTATTGGGGTGACGTTGTGCTCACCACTGCTCACCTGATCAATTGTCTTCCCTCTCGTATCCTTAGCTATGTCACTCTTATCGCCTGTCTCTCCACCATGACCGTTGTCCATACCACCCATTTGGCCCTCTTGTCTTTGGATGTGTTTGTTTTGTCCACGTTCATCAACCACACCGAGACAAACTTGATCCCCGGGCTCACCGGTTTGTCTTCTTTGGCAACTCCACCACAAAAGGGTATCAGTGTTATCATCCACCCTCAAGAGTCAAGACGTATGTTTTGTACTATAGATGTTACCTTCAGGGAGGGTGAATCCTATTTTCAACCTTCGACTCACTCTCTTCGTCAGGGGAAGAGTACTGGTGATATTGAATCAAATGTTGTCCTCCTTCCCATTATTCCTTCTGCAACACCATGTGCCTTTGATCCCACTCCACCACCGTCCTCGATTCTCGTATCCGATCCTTTGCTCTCTCTGCCGATTTCTCCTTTTCCTCATGTATACCACCGTCGTTCCTCCGGTACACAGGCTATTAGAGTTTCACCTCTACCAGTGTCCACTTCAGCCTCAGATTCTGATGATGTTGATCTTCACGTCCCACTTGCACTGTCGAAAGGTAAATCTTCTTGTACTCAACACCCCATCTCTAATCAGGGTTCTTACTGCCATCTCTCTCCGGACCATCAGGCATTTGTCGCGTCTCTCTCCTTGGTTGTTATTCCTAAAACGTGGCAGGAAGTTTTGAGCATAACTGGTATGGACTCGGGAGATGAAAAAGGAAATGTCTGCGTTGGACAAGAATCACACATAGGATATTTCTCCCCTTCCTTCTGGTAAGAAAGCTATTGGTTCACGGTGGGTTTTCTCTGTTAAGTAGAACCAAAACGGTAAGGTTGAACGACACAAGGCCTGACTGGTTGATCAGGGTTACACTCAAACCAAGGGAGTCGACTACCAGGAGACCTTTGCTCATGTGGAAAATACAGCCTAAAACAATCTCCTAGGGCATGGTTTGGAAGGTTCCTCACGAGCATGCTCAAGTTTGGTTACAAGCAGGCTCAGTCTGATCACACCATGTTTGTCCGTCGTTGTGATCAGAGGGTTGTGGTCCTCATTGTCTACGTAGTTGATATTATGATCACTGGAAATGACACAGATGAGATTGCTAACCTCAAGTCCCTCTTATCTTCTGAATGGGTGAAAGATTTGGGAAGGTTACGTTACTTTTTTGGTATTGAGGTCACCAAATCAACTCATGGAATATTCATATCTCAACGCAAGTATATTCTAGATCTTTTGAAGGAGACTGAGATGTTTGGTTGTGTTCCTGCGAACACTCCTATGGAAGAAAATCATAGGATTGGAGAAGATGATGATGGTGACTAAAGCGATGTTTCCCGCTTCATAGATTGGTTGGGAAACTCATATATCTATCCCACACATGTCCAGATATCACCTATGTTGTTGGTATTTTGAGTAGATGTAGCACGCTCCTAGGACCGGACATCAAGAGACAACATATCGTATGTTACGTTACTCGAAAAAAGCCTCGGGTCGTGGCCTCTCGTTCTCTAAAAAAACCACTTGAAGATCAAAGTTTTCACGGATGCCAACTGGGGCTGGATGTCGGGATGACCGCAAGTCCACTACCAGATATTGTTCCTTTGTAGGGGAAACCTGGTGACCTGGCGTAGTAAGAGGCAGAATGTGGTGGCCAGATCCAGTGTTGAGGCAGAGTACCGTGTTTTGTCACAAGGCTTTCGTGAGGGCCTATGGTTACGTACTGTATTACAATATCTGAGTTTCTCCGGGAGTAGTCCATTTTCCTTATTATTTGACAATAAAGAAGCTATTAGTATAGGCTGTATAGCTCACAATTCAGTCCAGCATGACAGGACAAAGCATGTGGAGGTTGATCGACACTTTATCAAAGACCACCTGGATAAGAAGAGCGTGGTCACACCGTTTGTCCAGTCCAAAGATCAACTGGCGGATGTGTTCACTAAAAGCTTGGGAAGTGATGTGTTTTCTAATGATATTCAAAAACTTGGGATGACCGACATCTTCCGTCCGATTTGAGGGGGAGAGTTGATTTTTGTCTCTTTTGTGTATTTTGTATTTTTGGTTCAAGTCGTCTCCTATTTACTGTCTTAGTCGTAGTTCCGTCTCGTGTTATTTTCCAACTTCTATATAAGCCTTGTATGGTCTTGTTTTTTGCTCTTGAATAATATTTTTGTGGTATTCAACTGTAGCTTCATCTGTTTTTTTGTAAGTTGTGATTGAATTTCCTGTAGCAATGAATACATCTTCTGGCATTGTATCTGTGAAGGAATGTCTTTAATAAGGACTTGTTTGTCGTTATGTTGTTTAACACACAAAATTTACAATTCTGGGTTGCATCGTTTTTCCAATACCTGCTTCATGTAGGTTATGGAATCTTTCAGAAGTGTATTAATGGTTGCGGTATCATTTAGAGTTGCGGAATGTTCCCATTGGATACGAAGGGCATTCGAACTTGTAATCATGGACACATTTTTTAAATTATAGAGCGCAATTGTTTTAGCGAGATTTTTATCTTACCATTGTAACTGAGGTGTACATTTACTCCAAGTATTCTATTTCTCAGATTTGATTTATCCCCTCCAACGGCTCCAAGCAGGCTATTGAGAGAATCAATTATTCGTTCATCTATCTTTAGACAATAATTCACAGCGATCTCCCTTGAGATTGCGTGCCTGGAGATGTCTGCTTCTTGGCCGAGGACATGCCTAAAATCGACAACACATTCAATGATTGTGATAAGACCTGTCATCAAGAACTTCATTGTATAGAGAATCCTCATAAGTACAGAGAGATCAATGAACATGCTCTTCAAACCCGCATCAACAGAGTTGAATGTCTATCCACTAGGTTGAAGGTTAAAAAAGATCTTCTATTCAATGTCTCAAGGGAAAGTAAATAAATCAAAGGTCGTGTTTGCTCCCAGTGACCATGGGTGCTTTGCTCCCAGTGACCATGGGTGCTTTTCCTCGACTGTTCCTGTCGTCCTGGTGAACATGTAGAAAAAATTTTTTGAAGGGAAGAGAAAAGAAGGAGAGGAGAAGGTCCACATGTAGGCAGCATGAAGTTGAGGAAGTTGACATTTACAGAGGGGCAGCTGCAACGACCTAGGGCCGGCCCACTCTGGATCACATTGGATCACTATGGCCTCACCTGTCATCGTCTGGACTGCAGCCTAACTGCCCAAGCATCCAACCCCTCTTCATCCACGGGCGTGTTGTTGGTGGCCACAACCCCCCTTTGATGAGTGAACTCGATAATTAAGTTGGGCCGTACCGGGACTTCCCAAGTCACCCATCCCAGTACTACTCTTGCCCAAACACGCTTAACTATGGAGTTCTTAGGGAGTTGCACGCTTAACTATGAAGTTGCAACTCAATTGGTGACGAGTAGTGGTTTGAATGCTCCTTATCAAGGAGGTTGTGAGATCGAATCCCGACCTCAACAACCCGCCACGACCAAGAAACATGCGCATATAGGGGGTTGGGGTTGCATGGGCTACAACCCGGACGATCTCAGTGGAGCGTCGCCCTCGTGGGTCCGATCCTAGATCATTACAAAAAAATTCTATAGTTAAGCGTGCTCGGGCTGAAGAAGTTACGGGATGGGCGACCTCCTGGGAAGTCTCTGTGCTACCCACTTAACTATCGAGTTTGCTTCATCAAATGGAGGCTGTGGCCTCCAGCAACCCGCCTGTGGATGGAGAGAGGTTGGGTGTTTGGGCCGCAGCCCGGACGATGTCAGCTGAGGCCACAGTGATTCATGTGTGATCCGGAGTGGGTCTGCCTCGAGTCTTCACAAAGTGTACTTTTTTGCAACGATCTAGGGCCGGCCCCACATGGGCGTAGCTCTGCTGAGATTGTCCGAGTTGTAGCCCATGCAACCCCCAACCCCTCTCCGCGCTTGTTTCTTGGTCGCAACGGGTTGTTGCGGTCGGGATTCGATCCCGCAACCTTCTTGATAAGGAGCCTTCAAATCACTCCTCATCACCAATTGAGCTGATGAGTGGTTTGATTGATCCTTATCAAGGAGGTTGCGGGATCGAATCTCGACCTCAGCAACCTGCTGCGACCGAGAAACAGTCGCAGAGAGGGGTTGGGGGTTGCACGGGTTGCAGCCCGGACGATCTCAATGGAGCTTCGCCCATGTGGGGTTGGTCCTAGATCGTTACAAAAAAGTGCGCCGCGGCCAAGAAATAGGCGCAAAAAGGCTTTGGGGTGCTTGGGATGTAGCCCGGTAACGTAGTCCTGGCCAGGTTCGCCAAGCTGGTGGAAAGGGCGTTACAGCAACTCTGTGGTAATTGAGGCTCAATGCAAAATTATTGGCGAAAGACAAGCTTGTACTACTAGAGTGTCTTAGTTCCAACATGGTGTGTTTGTACGACCCGTATTCTGCGAGTTTAGAAAGAAGACATGCAAAGAGCATCAGGACAACAGGGACATATAGGGGGATCTCACCAAGTTAACATTTCAGGGGAAACCTATGGACACGTGTGGTCCCCTCCCTAACCTATGGACACGTGTGGTCCCCTCCCTAATCGTTGCTTATAAATGTCCAATTGTAACAAAAGGAATGTAGTTGATAATACGGCGAGTAGGGGTGTGTGCGGTGCGGTTTGTTTCCAAAAGACAACCGTACTGTAAGGACCGGGCGAGGTTTTTGCCCAAGCAAAACCACGTTCCGCTAGAAATTTGCTGTGCGATTTCGCCTGTTGCGGTTTTTTGTGGTGTATCTGCGGCGCAATGCATTTTTTCATGCTAATTAATAAATATCAGATGGCATGAGTTTCAAAATTATCATTATTTCCATATAATATATATAAAATACAGGGTAATCCACGGCAATAGATAAATGACATGCTAATGGGAAAATGTAAAACACTTTGAAATTCAACTGATAGTGTTTTATCCTTGCCTTTATAAAAACAAATGCTTTGAAGCATAAATGCCACACCAATTATGCTTCATGCTTGTTTTAACATCGCATGTAACTTGATACCAATTAGTTATTTCATCATTGACACCTAACACTATTGTTCTATATTTTATTAATTCAAGCGAACAAGTCAGTGTAGCTTGGTTTTTGCATTTTTGAAGATCTGAGTACCGCATCGCACCACGCTTGATTTACAAAAGTTCTAAATCACACCACACCAAAACTACGCGTTGCAGTTTAAAAAATGTTGTGGTTTGTGCAGACCTTGCAATACAAGCAGCTTTTGCGGTTTTTAATGCTCAGCCCCTAACGGCTAATGGTGCCCATGTTATGATTTAGTGATCTTGCATGTCTCCCCCCGACCACAAACAACTTTTGGTCAGGGAGAGTTTTTATAGACACCTGGGTATGGACGGAACCTTCACATTATAACACAACATTGTTAGGCAATAAAATACTCATTTTTTTCTTCTCGTCTGTTTCCTACGGTGGTCACTCGCAGTCAAGAGACTTGCAGTCATTGCGCAGTCTTAACTTCCAGCATACTGAAATCTTGGCTCGAACTGTGTGCATCTGGACCGTGGTAGACATGCCCAATGTTGATTACTAATGTTGCTTTCAATCGACTCAATATTAACTCGGCCATTCATTTAGTTAAGTAGAAAAAGCTTAAGAAAGCAACAGTTCTCGCTGAACACATCCATGGGGAGGTTAAGAATCTCTGAATGCAGGTTTTGTCAAAGAGATTGTGTATTCTAACTTGATCTTGACCTTATAATGATGAAAAAGCCTTTGAAAAGTGGGATATTGATGGAGATCGGCGGCTCACACATGTTTATTCCCTCAAGAGGCAATGACCAGTTGTCCGCTCTCGTCTGGATGGTTGTATTGAGTCTGTTTTATATATTTATTATTGTACTTTGAGTTATATTTGACACCCAATCAACTTGGATAGTATGAGCCGTCCAATTCAGGTGCTCTAGCAGTTATTTGTTTTATAGGCGTGCATGCAGGCTGAGGGACCGAAGTTTTGAAATTCTACCTCCGAAACCATTGGTCTTCCTCCAGGTGTAACTCCGAGACACCCCCTTGGTGTGGCTCCTTGGACCTTCCCAATTCCCCCTTTGTTACTGCAGATCGAACACTCTCGTTGCCCTATTACAGGTCGGACTCACCCTCCCCGCTGAAACCGACCCCTCCCGATTATCTCCTTGCTAAAATCGACACCCCTAGTTATCTCCTTGATGAAACCGACTCCTTCCCCAACCTTCCCCGTCGCAACTACCACTTTCTCTGCTCTCTCCGCTACAACCGCAACCTTCCCGAACCGCCTTGTCTCAACTGCCACTTTCGCCGCTTTCCCCAGCCCTCCCCGCCGCAACCGCTGTCTTTCCAGTCCTCCCCGCTGCAACCACCATTGTCTTTACCCTCCCCGTTGCAAGTCGCTGCCTCCCAAGCCCTCCTTGCTTCTAACCATCGCCTACTTCAACTTTCGTTGTGTTCCTCCTGACCACACCCTTCTAGATCTTCACCAAAGCCCGCTTGCCCCTCTTCTTCCCTTCAACGACATCGAATGTCATCCATGCCTCTATGTGTAAGTTGTAATTTTATTTACTTTCAGTATTGTTGTGATCGATCTAACATGTGTGTTATTTTTGATAAGGGTAGGAAGATTACCCTAACACCGACCCTACCCAAAGAGCCATCCATGGGTAAAATCGAGTCTTCCGTTAGCGCGAGATCCACGAGTCTGTTACATATCTTGAGAAGGGTTGACTTTACGTGGGAGAGCTTAACTACCTGGATTATGTATATTGTGGTAGCCACCTTGGCTACCAAGGCCACTAAAGACACGATGATTATTGATCCAAAGATTCTCCACTTATTGGATGATTATATTGATATCACGCCCGCGGTGCTCCCCAATGAGCTTCACCCCATGAGAGACATCTGACACGTGATTGACTTAGTTCCGGGGGCATATTTGCCCAACCTTCCTCCTTACTGCATGAATCCAATTGAGCATGCTAAGCTAAAGTGACAAGTTGATCTTCTTTGGAAGAATTTCATTAGCGAGAGTTTGAGTCCATGTACGACACTTTCCTTTCTTATCCTGAAAAAAATGAGAGCTAGTGTATGTGCATTGATAGCCTAGCTATCAGAAAGATCATGTTGAAATACTGCTTCCCTATATCCTGCTTTATTACCTCTTGGATGCTATTGTCGGTGCTTAGATTTTTTTGAATATCGACCTGCGTAGTGGGCACCATTAGATTGGGTGCAAGAGGGGAATGAATGGAAGACGGCCTTCAAGATGAATGATGAGTTACATGAATGTCCAGTCATGTCTTTTGGGTTATCGAACACACCTAACACGTTTATGAGGGTGGTGACGTAGATTTTGTGGCCGCATATGGGCAAATCCTTAGCTGTATACTTGGTATATTGATATAGGGCCGCATGGAGCACCTACAACATCTTTGGTTACTTTTTGCTCACCTCGGGGACAAGCATTTATATGTCAATAAGAAGAAGTGCTCCTTTTCCATGTCTGTTCATTTCCTAGGGTATATTGTGTCCACATCCGACATATTGGTTGACCCTGACATGGTCAAGTTCATCGTGAGTGACCTGTTCCAACGAATAGTCACGAGGTTCATAGTTTCCATAGACTTGCCATCTTCTACTTGAAGTTTATTAGAGCTTTCAATTCGATTGTGACCCTCTTACGTGTTGTCTTCGTAATGGTGATTTTGTCCGGAAGAAAGCAGCTACACAAGCAGTCTTGGGAGTCTTGGGGTCAAGCTATTCTATACCATGGTCATAATGTTCTTTGCTTTGAACATTTAGCATATGATTATCCAAAGTGCCAGATTTTTGCGGCATCTATAACTCGTTGACGAGAGATCGCCCTGAGCCCCGTGAGGGCTACGCGATTTCTAAAGGTTATCTATTTTTGGGCTCCCGTTTCTGTGCCACAGACGTCCTTCGGAGATTTCCTTATCTGAGAGTTACAGACACATGAAATTTTGGTTGAGATGAGGCAACTGCTTTAGTTGACGTTCTCTTCTTTTGTCCTAGCATGAAGAAGGGCATCGTGAGAGTTATTAGGTAATGTCGGGTCTGCTAGACTGCCAAGCGTACACATCAGTCCTCTAGCTTATACACTCATCTCCCCATCCCATAGAGGCTTTGGAATGACATTAGTATGGATTTTTTGCTCGCTCTCCCGCACACTCAGAGGAAGCATGCTTCTATTTTTTTGTTGTGGTAGACCGCTTTTCAAAAATGACTCACTTTATTCCTTGTTGAAAGACCGATGATGCATCTCATGTAGTAGACCTGTTCTTTAGGGTAGTATTTTTTTTTCCATGGGTTACCTATGCCTATAATTTCTGACCGCGACGTTAGACTCATGAGTTATTTTGGAAACATTGTTGAAGAAAACTAGCACAACATTGGGCAAACTGAAGTTGTCAACTATAGCTTAGGGACCCTTATACGTTGTTTAGTGGGGATAACCCCTCTGCTTAGGATTACATTTTGATCCCATAGTAGAATTTGTGTATAATAGTTCGGTTAATATGACTACGAGTCTGAGTCAAATTCACATCATGTTAGGTTATGATCCTAGAGAGCCTATACCCGTTCCACGTTTCGATGGAGTGTCCGTCAAGTGTGTCTACAGAGTATTTATTCAAAGTTTGCAAGATTCTCATGAAATTATCCGAGAGAAAATTGAGATTAATGATAATAATTATTATAAAGCACAGACAGATCATCACATAAGAGAGCAGATTTTTGAAGAAAGAGAGCAAGCATTGATTCACATACACGATCTGAAAGGTTTCACTAGGGATTAACAGAGAAATTAAGTGTTCAAAGAATGGGTCCTACACAGTCATACAATGGTTTTGGACGAACGCATATGGGATTGACATCCCTTAAAATATGGGGATAAACAAAGTATTTGGTGTAGAGGTCCGACTCCTTACTTTCCCCCCGGTCTCAGCCTAATGAGTATCATCATAAGGGTTACCTCGCACCACTAATGGTACCACCAATTCAAATGTTAGTCGGAGATAATCTTTGCTCAGGGATGTTGTTGACAGCAAGGGGCATAGCTCAGATTGTTGCCAACAATTTCACAGCCACAGAGGGGCGAGATGCACTGTGATATCTAGTCCTTTGGAGCGGACACCTGACCTCAAAAAATTCTTGGATCTCCTTAGCAGTTCTTAAGCGACTCGTCCCTAAGTTATGCCGAGAGTATGACCATCTTCATCACTGGAGATGAATACTTTCAAGCCAGTGGAATTGAAGGCCTACACGTTTATTCTCGTAGGTGGAGATGGCCAGTTGTCCGTCTGGATGATCTGAGTCCACAAATGCATTCAGATGATCGTTTCGAGCATGTTTTGTATATTTACTGCAGTCATCCAATTCGGATGTCCTAGCAATCGTCCTTTTTATAGGTGTGCAGACTATCATTGGATGGATTGAGTTTTGGGATTCTACCTCTGAAACCATCAGTCTTTCTCCCGGTGTGACTCCGAGTGTTCCCTTTGGTGCGACTTCTTGGGCCTTTCTTGCTCCCCCTTAATTACTGCAGATCGACAACTCGCATTGCGTCGTTTCATGCCTGATTGCCCCTCCACTCGAAAATCGACTCCTCCCAGTTATCTCCCCGCTGAAACTGGAGGCTTCTTCAGCCTTCCATGCTCCCCCTTTATTATTGCAGTTCGACCACTCTCGTCGCCCCGTTTCACGCCTGACTCCCCTCCTTGCTAAAATAGACTCCCAGTTATCTCTCCGCTGAAATCAATGCCTTCCCCATCCTTCCCTGTGGACAACCGCCTCTCTCCACCCTCCCCGTTGCAACCACAACTTTCCCTAATCCTCCCTGCTACAATCGTCGTTGTCCCCGCCCTCCCCGCTATAATCGCGACACCCGAGTCTCCTCCCCGCAACAACCACTACCTTCCCTAGCCCTACCCGCCGCAACTGCCGCTTTCCCAGTTCTCCCCGCTGCAATCCTAAGTTCTCCCCATTGCGAACTATTGCCTATAAGAACTTTTGATGTTTTCCTCTCAATAGAACCCTTCCAGAGCTTCGCCTAGGCCCCATTTCCCCTCTTCTTCCCTCCAACAGCGGCGGATCTTGCCCACGCTTACACATGTAAGTCGTAGATTGGTGTTATTGTTTTTTATTATCATGTGCTTGGACTATATTTTGTTAGATACAATACTATATGCCTTTTTTTGCGAACCCATATGCTTTGCAAGGCATATTCTTCATGCACTTGAAAGTATTTTGCTCTCCAATAGTGTGAGAATATTTGTAATTCTAATTTAATTATGCAATCTA
Organism: Platanthera zijinensis; assembly: GCA_039513925.1. NCBI lineage: Eukaryota > Viridiplantae > Streptophyta > Magnoliopsida > Asparagales > Orchidaceae > Platanthera > Platanthera zijinensis. The sequence goes on from CM077087.1 coordinate 15,707,296, forward strand.
ATGTGAAAATGAATGAGTTTTATTTTAATTATTTATCCCCAATTGTTAAATCAGACTCTTTCTTTACATTTGCATACTCATTACAGCATTTGGAATCATTTGACACATCACTTAAAATTGGATACTAGAGTGTCGACACACGCAACCTACCCTGAGTTTCGTATGTGTGTAGACTTTCTCGAAGAAGAATGAAATCTGTCCCAAATTATCCTGCCCCTGACCCGGATAGATTCTCTAGTTGATTCTATCGTAGGTATCCTGATCATGAATTTTCTAGATGCTTTTATTAGGTTACCACCTAATCCTCATGCACCTTGACGTGCCAAACCTAATTCTCATTTGGGTGCTACTGCTACCAAGTAATGTCATTCGGCATGAAGAATGCAGGAGCTATGCATCAACAAATGATGAATATGGTGTTCTATGTGCAGAAGACACAATTTGGATGTCTATATTGACGACTTCCTTATCAAGAGTAAGGAATTCGACTGACGTCTTAAAGATCTCATCGAGGCCTTTGTGACACCTTGAAAATTTAACATGAGGCATAACATGACAGTGTGTTTGGAGAGTGCAAATAAGCCATCGTAGAGAGCTCAATCAACAACTCACCTCCGCCAGCTCCTTCAGAGTCCTCGTAAAGAGTTGCACTTGATGTTATGGGCATTAAGAATCACACCCAGCATAGAAACAATCACCATTTGAATTCCCATGGATCAATGACCCTCTATCTCTTTTGAATTAGATGTCTAGAGCTAACACGCGACATCTACAATTTCACAGGCGGTACTCCGTCAACGAAGTTCCACAAAATGCGAGGGGAGATATTTGATTTAGAAAAAAGTTGCATACGATCTGATCATGCAGGCACTGAGATTCAGACATTATTTTTCATGTGCATTTACGGGTGTGCAAAAATACCGAGAAGCTGAATATTGGACGGATCCAAACCAAACCGAGCGATTTGGGTTGATTCTAACAGTTCTTGATTCAGGCCTTGGTCCAAAAAATTACCATAACTGTTTATATGGTTTGGTTCCCGGTTCGGTTTGGTTCCCGGTTCTTATGGTCGGGCACCATGAATCCGAACCGTGAACCTGCTTATTATAATAATTGATGAAAATAAATTTTTTTGTTCTATGTTATAACTTATAAGACTACTTTTGAAAAGTTGGTTCATCCATCACTATGGATGGGTAGCCCTTTCTATTATTCTTCAATTTTTTTTCTTGGAACTTACATTTATAGTCTATGTTGTGTCAATTTCATAGTTGCTCCATTTCATTGTCTATATTTCTGTTGTTGTCAATTTAATTTGATTCTCTCTCTATATATAATGAAATTACAAATACTCATGGTTATATTTAATGTATGATTGAACCTACGACTACAATTTTCTTTTGTTGTGCGACTTAAAAAATTTAGTATGCATCTGTTACGAATTCACCATCAGTTATCTTGAATTATTATTATTATCTATATGTTGAGTCATGTTGTGACGAGTCGTGTTGTATCGAGCCGTGTCGTAGCGTTTAAGTGTTTTAATATTGTTGCATGTTTGTGTTATTTACAATTATGTCATCGACGCCTATATATAGGGTCTTTGGGGTCTTGTAATTCTCATGGAAGAAATATTAGCGAAGTTATTTATCTCTCTCTAACTCCTCTCTCTCTAGTTCTTCCCTTCTTCCCTCCTCCCTTCTAGGGTTTCGTCTCTCCCTCACCTCTGTCGGCTCTTCCCCTTGCTGGATTCCTCCTGAAATTTATCTGTGATCATATCTATTGGTCTGACCTACCTCACCACCCGCACGTCGCCTTCGGTAGCCGATCCAATCCCGATCTGTGTTTGTTCCGATTTTCCACTACGTCGTGACTTCGTTTTCGCCGGACTCACGCAGCCGTCCCACTCCAATCGCCGACTCCCGGTCCGCAAGTCTCTCACATGTCATATTTCCACACGCACGACTTCCGCACGCCAGAATCCCACTTCCGCCAGACTTCCACCATCGTTCCGCAAGCCGATCGCGCTTGCCGACGCAGAAATCGTCGTCATTGGTCGTTTCCCTCCCGATCTAGGACGTTGCCTGCGCGCCCGCCGTTTCTCGCTCATGCGCATCGACAACGCCCCGATCTGCCGCAGGAAGGTCACCGTCCCTCGGTTTCCGCAGCCCTTCACCAGATCCGGCGCTCCTACCCCCGATCCGCCAAGTCCAGCGCGGTTCCGCCGCTTTCCACCCTATACCTGGGCCAACCTCAGCCAGCTCCGCCTTTTCTGACTGTCGTCCAACAACTCCATCCCCATGGTTGTCGCCCAACCAGCCGCTCCCTGACCCCTGTTCTTGTTGTCGCCGAACACCAACCCTCGACAGGATTTTTCTGCCCTCGCTGCACAAATCCTGGTCACATGTGCCTCTCTCCACGCCAAAGTCAATTGTCTCCTCGCTCTTGACGGACGGGCCTGCGCAACCGTCTTGAGGCTCCTTGCCCTAGGGCGCCTCCACCTCGGCTGCCTCCTGCACCATGCAAGAGTTATCCTACCATGCCGCCCCCAACATTCCTCTACGATACCAGCCTGCCCCTCCGCCCCGCAGCCGATCCTTCCGTCGAAAGCGCACCGTCCGCTGATATACCACCTCTCTCCACGACGGTCGTTCCTCCACCGCTTCCGCCACCTCTCCGGTCACCCGCTTCACTGCCTCCGGTAAACTCGCCGCCTCCTCTACCGGCTCTTACTCCGCTGGCCCCGGTCTTGCCGCCCCCTTCGGCCATCTCACCCCTCCTCTCCTAGCTCTTGTTCTGTCGGCCCCTGCCTTGCCGCTTCCACCGACCGCATCACCGCCTCTTCTGCCGTCCCGTTCCCCGCTGTCCACGACGGATCCGTTCCTCTTGCCGGTCGTCGCGTCTCTGACATCCTTGTGGTTGTTGCTCACCACCACTCCACCGACCTTGCAAAAGCTATTACTTCTGCCACCCGTCTGTCCGATGGCGCCGCCGCTTCTCGCCAACACCGCCGTCGTTGCTATGCGCTACCGGGCCTTGTTCTGGCGGGAGGTCAAGGTACTAGATGATTCGGCCACCCGCTTGGTACCCGAGCTTGAAGGCAAGCTCGTTTTGAAGGATGGATGGAGTGTTACAGATCCGCCATCAGTTATCTTGCATTATTATTATTATTATTATTTATACGTTGAGTCATGTCGCGTCGAGTCGTGTTGTATCGAGTCATGTCGTAGTGTTTAAGTGTTTTAATATTGTTGCATGTTTGTGTTATTTACAGTTATGTCATCGGCGCCTATATATAGGGTCTTTGGGGTCTTGTAATTCTCTTGGAAGAAATATTAGTGAAGTTCTCTATTTCTCTTTATCTTCCTCTCTCTCTCTAGTTCTTCCCTTCTCCCTTCTCCCTTCTCGGGCTTCGTCTCTCCCTCACCTATGCCGGCCCTTCCCCTTGCCGGATTCCTCCTGGAATTTATCCGCGACCGTACACCCATGTGAATATTTTTCTGAAACACCGGTAGAACTGAGAACCGAACCAAGATTTTTGGTTTGATGCTGGTTCTAGATCTTGAGTACAAGGATTGTTTGTGGTTCCAAATTTAATGGTTCAATTCTTGGTTCTAAGAGGAAGTGATCCTAAGTTGCACCCCTAAGTGCATTTCATCAAAGTGGTAACTGACCACCCTCTTAGGATGTTATGGAAAAAATATTGCACTCAAAGCGGTTGGCTAAATGATTAATTTACTTGTTGAATTTGACATTTCTTACCCCCCAAGATCGCGATCAAAGTGCAGCTGCGTGTCATGACCAATTGACCCAGAAGTTGAGCGGATCTCTCGCCGCCGCATGCATGACTAGTTTTCATGGGTGGAGCCTCTGTGAGAAGTCCTCAGATTTGGGTGTAGTCCTGAAGAATCCCACCGGGATTAAGGTGGAACAGGCCGTCAAGCTTCATTTCATGGTGATGAACAATTAGGCTGCGGCAAACGTTACTTTGCCATCCAAAAAATAGACTATGTTGCATGTTCGTGAGAAATTTTGTTTGTTCATATTTTCCTTATACTCTTATCAAAAACACACCTGAAATTCCATGCCCGAACATTCAGGAAGCTTATTTTCCTCTATCTAGCTACTTAAGACTCTCTTGCTAATTGCTAAGAAGCAATTTTACTGTTGTGGAAAGCATAATCTGACAGCAATAATTGTCAAATGAAAGCCTAAACATATTGTGACCCTGAAAATTCTTCTGTAATAATGGAAACATTTCAATTTTCTGTATAACATTTACCCATCTACTAATATTTTGCTCTTATCCTAGGTCTCTAAGCAATTCTTCCCTAATTTGGCAATTGGTTTTGAGGATTCACGTGTGAATCTCCATATTGGCGATGGTAGGTCCTTCCCTCTTTTCTCTCCACTTCATAGCCCCATACTGAATTTCTTATTTATCATTTTTTAACTAATAATCATTAAATTTGCAGGCGTTGCTTTCCTAAGGAATGTTCCTGAGGGGACCTATGATGCTGTTATTGTTGATTCTTCTGATCCAATTGGTATGCACCTATACTGTATATTCCAAAAAAAAAACATGTAGCGCGTTCGTTTTGCGTGATTTGTTTAATACATATGGGGTATGGCTAGCATTAAAATCAAAATACATATGTTGTTTATAGATACTAGCAGTTATGCACAGGGCCCCCCTGGGCACCGTGCAGTGGCATTGGTAATCCGCCTTTGCTCTAGTGATGGACGGGTATTATCTTCATCGTACTCTGCGCATGGGGGACCACTTGCAGGACCACTAGTGTGTGTGTTGCATTCAGCATTTGGCATCTTATATTTGTTTTCCAAGGAAATATTTTCATTTTCTTTCGACAGGTCCAGCTCAGGAGCTTTTTGAAAAGCCCTTCTTTGAATCAGTCGCTAAGGCTCTCCGTCCAGGTGGCGTTGTGTGCACACAAGCTGAGAGCATATGGCTTCACATGCACATCATCGAGGGCATAGTTTCAAATTGCCGCCAAGTTTTTAAAGGCACCGTAAATTACGCATGGACGACAGTGCCAACTTACCCAAGGTAAACTTTTTTTAACCAATAATTACGGCTTAATTTCCTCGAAGAATATTATAGCTGTCTGAATCTTATCAAAATCAGTGACTGCCTTCTTACTTCTTAGGCTCATTAACAATGTTAACACACATGTATAAGTTACAATGTAAACTCAAAGGGGAGGTTTTGGTAATTTTAGAAATTAGATTGGAGGTATTGGATAAAATTATTTGTAAGTATTGCAAAGTCATATCAGGATTCAAGAGAAAGTTTGATAACACAACATAAGTTAGTGGTATTAGATGTATAAATTAAATATAATAAATTTAAGACAAGAACAAAATATTGTCAAAAATTGGGTGGTGGAACTTGAAGATGGAAAAAAAGTTGTTTTTAATACAACAATTATGGAACAATTAGTTGATGATCTTTATGCTGATCATAATATCTAATGAGAAGTTGTATCTTCACATTTAAGGATAAGTGAAAAGAACATACTTGGAGTATCAAAAGGTAGTGCGTCCCCAAATAAAGAATCTTGGTGTTGGAAAGAGGAAGTGCAAGACAAAGTGAGGGCAAAGAGGGACAATTATAAATCACTTTACGTTTGTAGGAATGATGAAAACCTAGTCAGACATAAAGTTGCAAAAAAGAAGAAGCTAAACATGCAGTAAGTAAAAAAAAAATCAAGGTTATGAAGAATTTTATAAGCAATTAAATACCAAAGATGGAGAGCGTGATATATATAAAATTGTTCGAGCTAGGGAAAAGAAGACGAGATTTAAGCCAAGTAAAATGCATAAAGAATGAAACAAATTTAGTTTTGACGGGTGATGTGGATATTAAAGAGCGATGAAAAGTATATTTTTATCAACTCTATAATGAAACAAAAGACAATGAATTGAACTTGAAAAAGTTAAATAAATCGGAGAAGTATATAAACATAAATTTTATTCTAAAATTCAAGTATCAGAGGTAAATGATACTCTCAAGAAGATGAAAAATGGAAAAGCGGTTGGGTCCGTCGATATACTCATCGAAGTATGAAAATATCTAGAGAATGAAGGAATTTTATGTCTTACATGCCAATGGAGAAAAAGTATCTTAGTATCTTTGTATAAGAACAAAAGAGATATACAAAATTGTGTTAATTACTGAGGAATTAAATTGATAAGTCATAACATGAAACTATGAGAATGAGTAATTGCAAGAAGAGTAAGACAGAAGACCAACATCTCGAAAAATCAAGGATTCATGCCTGGGCGGTCGACCATGGAAGCTATACATCTTTTGAGAAGACTCATTGACAACTACCGAGAAAGAAAACAAGTTTTGCATATGTTGTTCATCGATCTTAAGAAGGCTTATGATAGAGTTTCAAGAGAGATCTTATGGAGAGTCTTAGAAAAGAAAGATGTAAATATATCATACATTGACATACTCAAAGATATGTATACAAATTCAGTGACAAGGGTGAGGACATCTGGATGATTAACATATGAATTTCTTTTCACTGTTGGCTTACATCAAAGTTTAGTTTTAAGCTCTTATCTCTTTACCCTTATCTTAGATGATCTCATCAGAAATATCCAACAAGCAATACCTTGGTGTTTATTCTTTATGGCTGATATTGTTTTGGTCGATGAGACGCGCGAGTTTGTAAATGCAAAACATGAATTTTGGCGAGACACTTTAGAAAAGAAGGGTTTTAGGTTGAGCAGGGCAAAGACGGAGTATATGGAGCTTAAATTTAGCAGTGCAAGATGGACGGATGACTTCGTTATTAAGTTGGGTGATCAAGAATCAAGATATTTCCCGTAGTGAATATTTTAAATATCTTGAATCGATAGTTCAAAACAACAGATGTATTGATAAAGATGTGACATATAGAATCCAAACGGGTTGGTTGAAGTGGAGAGCCGCGTTAGGGATCTTATGCGATCGTAAAGTACCATTAAAACTTATGGACAAGTTTTACGGTACTTCAATTAGACCGGCGATGCTCTATGGTTCTGAGTGTTGGGCTGAATTGTGTACACGAGCAAAAAATGGGAGAGATGAGAATGCTTAGGTGGATGTGTGGACACATGAGATTGGATAAAATTAGGAATGATAGTATCAGGGATAAGACAGGGGTAGCACCAATTGCAGAGAAGATGTGAGAAGCTCATCTAAGATGGTTTGGTCACGTACAAAGGAGACCATTAGAGGCACATGTTAGGCGTTGTGAGAGTCTTGCCACTAGGCATGTTAAACGAGGGAGGGGTAGACCAATAAAGATTTGGAATGAAACTGTAAGGAAAGACATGATGTACATAGACATTAGTGAGATTATGACAAAAGATAGGGCACAATGGCGACAAAGGATCCATATTGCCGACCCCACTATCATTCTCATTTTAGCAACTCCAAAAAAAACTACAGTAATCCCCTCTTATAGGGTTTCGTTCAGAAGCAAATACAGAAACGAATCACAACCATTAATTCTCAAACCGTCGGAACTCGTTGTGGGAGGCGTTGTGGAGGCATCGTGGAACTGAAATAATCTAGGGCTCGTTGGATCGTGGGCGCTCGTCCGAAAGAAGTGGAAGGTCTAGCTGGCGGCGGTTGTGGGCGGAGGATGCACGGCGTACGGGGCTCTAGTTGCGTGCAGCGACGGAATTGGGGGAGCTGCAGCGTTGATCAATCAGGGAGATAGACCCACGCGGCTTTTGCTGACTGGAAGAATGGACCGGGTGGGGAAGAGCTGAACCGGCCCAACCTTAGGGTTTTAAGCAACAGATGTATATATATATATATACTATAAAGAAGTATTAGAATCGCATCACGACTATTGAATATAAACCACACATTTAATCGCAACCGTTCGATCACAACAACGAATCATGATCATCCATATTTTTTCTTAGGTCTCCTAAACCTATGATAGAGCGACTTAGACCTATATATATTTTTGGTGGGGGGCCCTACAACTCTGCGGGCCCGCCCAATCTGCGGGCTACAAAATCAAGCCCAAAATTCGGCTGAAGCAGCCCCGCCAGCAACCCGCCAGAATAAGCTTCGGGCCCGCCACAAAAACTTTTCTATAGAAAGGCTGCTACACTATATATACACAAAAAATCCCTCAGCATACGCGGTGCGGGACTAAATCCCGCCTACTTAGGCGGGACTAAATCTCGCCTACTTAGGCGGGACTAAATCCCGCCTACTTAGGCGGGACTAAATCCCGCCTACTTAGGCGGGACTAAATCCCGCCTACTTAGGCGGGACTAAATCCCGCCTACTTAGGCGGGACTAAATCCCGCCTACTTAGGCGGGATTAAATCCGCTTGCTACTTATGCTGGATTTAATCCCGATGAAATCCTGCTTGCTACTTAGGCGGGATTTAATCCCGATGAAATCCCGCCTACTTAGGCGGGATTTATTCCCGATTAAATCCCGCATAAGTGCGGGATTTAATCCCGACTGCTGCTTAGGCGGGGATTAAATCCCGCCTACTTAGGCGGGATTTAATCCCAGGCCCGCCAGGGGCGGGCACCGCCCGCCGGGTGGCCGCACCGCCCGCCGGGAGGTGGAGGCGGGCGGTACCCTCCTCGATGCGGTCGAACGGCGCCAGGGGCGGGAGCAGCCTGCTGAGAGGCGGGCTTCCGCAGGGGGCGGGCCGCCCGCCCCCAGGGGCGGGCGCATCGCGCTGGGCCGTCATCGGCTGGGTATTGTTGAGCGCGTTACGTGGAATGTACGGTGATGCGGGCGCAGCCCGCAGTGCCCTGTCGTGGGCTGGCGAAGCCAGCCTGGTGCGGGCGAAGCCCGCCGTCACGGGCCGGGTACTGTGACGTGTACCCATAGGGGCGGAGCCCCGTGTCGAGCACTCGTATATACATACATATATATATATATATATATATGTATACAAACATACACTTGCCAATCAAATGCAATACAATATTTTAAATGCTTTAGAGCCGGTAGGGTTCCGGTCGGGTGCGGCGTCTGGAACTTCGGCGTCGACCTGATCTGGGCTGGTCTCCACTAAGTGGGATAAAGGCTTGAGTGTTGTTGTTGTAGATTGGAGGTTTTTGTAATTATACAAAGGTAGAGGGAGGTTCTACTAACTGACCTTTAAACTTAATCATGTTGGGCTTGAAATAAATTGAACTAGCTCTAGATCCTATTGAAATGCATATGAATGCAGACCCATTTATGCACTTATGTTGAAAATTTAAACAACTATAAATGCTTTCTTTCAATAATATTCTTAAAAACTCATTTATTTATTTGCTCGAATTCTCGAGAATGAATCAAATAACTTTATTCATTTGCGTCCTACAAATAACAGCAACTCCAACAACAACATTATTTGGAGATTGAATATAAATTCCACTTTGATTGACGATGCAGCGGAGTAATCGGATTCATGCTTTGCTCGACCGAGGGACCGCAGATAGACTTCCAGCGCCCGGTTCATAGTATCGATGAAAATGACGATTTCAACAAAGCCAAAGGCCCCCTCAAGTTCTACAACTCTGACATCCATGCAGCTGCTTTCTGCTTGCCATCTTTTGCCAGGAGGGTTATAGATTCCCAAACCAGTTAGGTTTTGGAAGAGATTGCTCCTCTTCTTTGGGTCTTCAGCTGTAACATGGTGACTAGTTATTTATTTGGGCATTATTTATATCATGTATTAAACCCTTGTGCATTTCCTCAACTCCAGTATTGAGGATTTTTATCCATTTTTAGGTTTTGGGTTTGGTGATTTTTTTGTTCACATTTGGATTAGCACAGTGGTGATGTTTTTCTTTGGAAGTCCATTTTTTAAAGGACCCCATGGGCTCTGTTTTTTTAAGGGAGAGAAATGGAAATTAAGATTTGTTAATGAAAATTGTGAAGTAAATTATAATTTAATTATTTATTAATTAATGAACTGCCAATGTACTCATTTATTTAGTAATAATTAAATTGGGTTTGTGCCCAAGTGAGGCTCAGTTTGGTGGGGCATTTTTGGTCCGATGAGTTTTGACAAAAACGCTACCAAGCATATCGAAAGTATGTTGGGCATGACAATAGTTAATGATTATTCTCAAGAAAATAAGACTACTTTTGAGCAGAAAAATGGTTTAAGTTGAGATTCGACATTCTTCGTATGATTATGAAATATTTGATAATTGCAAATGATTTTTTTGGCAATTGTTAATCGAATTCAATTTTGACCTGTCGCACGAGCTGCGTCTCCTGGTTCGGCTCCTCGATCCTCTAAAATGATTTGGTCAACGACCGTTAGTCTAAAAAGATTAAGTCCTGTCATCCCCCATTCCTCTCCCAATGGCTCCTAGGCACTAAGCAGGAGGAGGAAAGGGAAGATAATGAAGGTGGAGAGTAATAAATCCTAAACGTTAACAGCAATTCAAATTTAATTAAAAACATAACACCCCCGTTGTTACCTGAGAAGGGAGGCACAAAGCAGCTTCAACGAGAGGGAGGAGGAACTAAAGGGAATACACAAGGGGTTGTTACCTGAGATGGGATATGTAAGAGGTTAAGGTTTTGCATTTTTTGTTGCGGTTAAACGCACAAAAATGAGTTTTTTTTTAATTCTAAATTGTGGTTTACTAAAGACGAGTTGTGGCTAATAATCATCTTATGTTGAAATTATATGTATATACACACACGTGCGCGCGAAAATATGTATATACACGTAACGCGTATATAACATATTTCCGCGCATCCCATCGGACGTCGGAACTGCTTCGTATCGTCGCGGCCATTACAGCAGGGCGGCGGCAGCCGCGACAATTTTTTTGTCGTTGGATTAAATCCAATGGCTATACCTACGTGCGGATATGGACTATATCCGCGTAATACTGATTTCGAGCGTACATAAAGAGGGAGAGTGAGAGAGGCGGCCTGCAAACAGCGGAAATTGAAAAATCTTCCTACTATGTCCGGATAAAAATCACGATCGTTGTTTACGTAGTGAACCTTACTGACGCTTTTGCTCCACCGCCGGCGGCGGAGCCACCAGCGACCTGTCAGGAACCCAACAACCGGCTCGTCGGACTCCAACGAACCCCCTGGGGGTAGTCCGGTGTCGCCCCGGCAGGGCCGCCGCCGACGATGGTCGTGCCGGGGCGACGCCGGACTACCTCCGACGGGTTCGCCAGAGTCCGACGACCCCGCCAGTGGGTCCTTGCTCACGGTTTTCTCCACCACCGGCGACCGAAATCCCGGCAGGCCCAAATCCCGACAGGCCCAAATCCCGGCAGGACGAAATCCTGATCACTGTTTACGCAGTGAGCCTTGCTCATGGTTTTGCTCCACCATCGGCGGCGGAGCCGCCGGCAGCCTGCCGGGAACCTACCTGCGTGGTTGCCGGACTCCGACGAACCCGTCGGGGGTAGTCCGACGTCGCCCTGGCAGGGCCACTGCCGGCGGTGTCCCTGACTGTGAGGTCGAGATTAAATTTAAATACACACACACGAGAGGCCTCCCGTGCCCCGCGTGACAGTACGCGCTCCTCGGCGAGTTTCTCCCGCCGCTCGGTTATTTAATTTTCTAAAATTTAAAAGTGTTGTAAATTTGTTTAATATAATTTAATAAAGTATTAAATTTTTTTAATAGAAAATTAATATAATTTAATTTTTTTTAATATTAAAAAAATTAAACAAGAAGAATTAAAATATTTAAAAAACAAATACGCTGGCAGTGGACCCTAATAGAATGTGTGGGTTGTTTTTTTAATTAAAATTTAAATTGTTAAAATAATTTTAAAATTGAAAAAAATATTAAAAATAAATACAATAAAATAATTTTAAAAAAATTAAACAAGAACAATTAAAATATTTTAAAAAATTTTAAACAAAAAAATTAAATAAGTCTACCGGTCGGGCGGAGCCCGCCGATCGAGTGTGGGCGGAGCCCGCCTCCATGACACGGGTACTGACGCACGGGGCACGGGGCACGGGGGGCACAGTGAATTCTCTAGCAGACTGCCCGGACTCCACCAGCGGGTTCACCGGACTCTGGCAAACCTGTCAGGGGTTGTCCGACAGCGAGCGGGCAGGGCCACCGCCGGCGATGGCCCTGCCTTGGGTCTCACGGTATGGGCCATCGGCTGCGGAGGCCAAAACCGCGCTGCCCCCGGGCCGCATTTTTTTTAATTATTTTCACTTTAATTTTTGTAATATTAAAATTATTAAATTATATTAATTTTCTATTTAATAATTATATTAAAATAGAATTATAAATTATTATACTCTTAAATTATTTTTTTAAAAAACTTTTATAATACTTTTAAATTTTAAAAAATTAAATAACCCGGGGGCGGGCGAAGCTTGTCGGGGAGAGTGTCCTATCGCGGGGCACGGGGGGCCTTCGTGCATTGTCACTCGTGTGTGTACAGAGATTCTTGGGGGGAGACTGTTGCATCGAATGACTCCACTGGCTGTCTAGCAATCTCAATCACGTCGAGGAGGGTTTGGGGGGGGGGGGAGGGTGCATTGATTGCACACCCATCCACTTTTTCACTCCATCTTCTATGTGCTCATGATGCAGGCGGCGGAGCTGCAATTGTTCCGCTGCATTTTTTGTCCGAGAAGTGAGCTGTGTTTTTGCTGCGCTCGCATGCGGGCAGCGAACACACGCCCATGCGAGCAGCGTGCGCATCGGAGGCTACCTCCACCACCGCCTTCAGTCGTTTTCGGCCACCGTCGGCCGCTACCGTTGTTGGTACGTTGCCTAGGCTGCCCGGGGGGGCATGTCCATTTTTTCATGAAAATGGGTGATCCAGGTGATCCGAACGGAGCGACGTCATTCGCCAACTCAGGATCCAGCCCGACACAATTACCAGCACGTCTCTCCAAAAAACTATAAAAAGGCTCTCAGACCTTCATTTGAAGAGAAGCAACTCCAGATAATATAGAGAGCTTTGAGGTTTTTTTGGCAAAAACGTGAGACTTAGATCGTTTCTTAGCTTGAAATTCACTTCACTCCCTCTCTAGCATGCACAATGCCCGATGCTCACTTAGACGCTTTTGTGAGCTTGAGAGAAGGCACTAGAAAGTGCTCTTGCGAATTCTCGCGTGAAGACACTCCAAGGCTTCAAAGACTTGTCATTTTTCTCCACGTGGACACTCTCATCCAAACTTCATGGACTTAGTTTATTTTTCGCTTTTCTTATACTCAGTGCTTATAGCTGAGCGGTGACCTGTCACCCTCCGAGGAGAATTCCAATACTTGTAAACTAAAAGCTAAATAGTGGATTTTGGCTCGGCACAGATCCGATCACATGGGTTTTTCACCCTTTTTGGGTTTTCCATGGTAAAAAAAGTCTCATGTTATTGCGGCTAGATTTTCATTAACAGTTTGCGCGCTCGGTCTAGCTCCAAGCTAAGACGGTCTGATTCTCTAGACTGGAAGAAAACCAGGTGACCCATAACAGTTTGGCGCCATCTGTGGGAAAGTGTTCCCAAATGCTCTAAAGAATCTTGAAAGGACAATGCTTTCCCCGCTCAAGCACTCCAAACTGGCTGCAATGTCAAGTAGGAGTGTGCACACCTTTAACGACATGGATCTAGAAGAACGCGCCGATCTGTCCCCCGTTAACTCGCCCGCAAACGACTCCCCACTCCAAGTAGGAATAACCATTGTTGCACCCACAAACTCAAGGGAAGAGCATGTTCGACTGATTGAGGAGCGTCGGGTAGAAGTGCTCACCATTCTACGAGATCTGGGAGTCTCCAATCCTCCCAACCCATGCGTCGCTCAAGGGGCGCGACCGATAGCCGCTCAGGACCGCACACCTCCCCAAGACGCGCCTCGCCTTGGGTATCTCCCCGCCAACGAAATGTCTGATACAATGAGCTTTTTGGACGTCGCGCGATGGTCAGAGCTACTAGGAAATGCTATGCACAACCCTTTCCTGATGGATGTCGATGCGGGGCAATACGACTGAAGGCTTACTCACCGGGAAGTAAGAAATATGATTGAGGAAGAATACGCCCAGGGCAGGTACCTCCCCCCGAATGCACGACGCTCGTGTCCCCATGGATCCCCGCTCGCTCTTCAGGTCCTGTCGCACCCAGTACCGTACTGGTTCAAGCTTTCATACATTAAGGCATTTGATGGGATGGAAGACCCCCTAGAGCACGTAAATCACTTCGAGACAATCATGTGCCTCTTTAACGTGTCTGGTCAATTGTTGTGCCAAGTGTTCCTCACAACTCTAAAGGGGCAAGCCCGCACATGGTTCCACTCCTTGCGGGAGGGGGAGATCAACAATTTCGGGTAGCTCACATGCTTCTTCATCGACCAATTCATAGTAATTCAGCGAATCGTTAGGGACCCCTATCACCTTTCCGGTATTTGCCAGGGCGAGGGAGAGTCACTCAAGGAGTTCTTTCGTCGTTTTACTTCCGAGGTGCGACAAATCCCCAGAGTCGACTCATAGTGTAACATCCCGACTTTTATTGGGCCACCAAAACCCTAGTGGGCCCAATAAAAGTGCCCCGAACCTCTACCCACGACCCACACCCGGGTGGGAGGTAACTCTATGCGGGGTATATAGAGCTAGAGAACTCCGATTTGAGTTCTGTCAATTCATATGACCTCTTATAGTTAATACGAGTGCATTGGAACTCGTTCTGTTGAATTCTGAGATCATATGGTGGATATGGCCGCTGCTCGTAGAACGTCGCGAAAACGAGATTTTTGGATAATGACCTAGAGAACTTCGATTTGATTCCTATCAGCTCCTATGACTTCGTATAATCAATACAAATTCATTGGAACTCGTTGCGTCACAATCTGAAGTCTAACGACGAATATAAGTATTTTTACCATTTTAGCACGCTGCGACGCACAGATTTTGGATATTTAGCAAACGAACTCCGATTTGACCTCGGTCAGTGGCATTGGACCCGTATGGTCAATACGAAGTCAACCGAGTTCGCCCCGGTCAATTTCATTGGCGGGTGGTCAACCCATGGTCAAATTAAGCATAATTGTACACCGAAAAGCGTGCACACACAAATTATGACACGATAGCCTAACTTTGACCCAACTCCCAATGACATGGACCTAATTTGACTTTGACAAGCAAGGGGGACCCACCCTAGGGTTGACTTTGGTCTAACCCCCATAAAAACATATTTTTGAAAATTTTCTTTAGGAGGTGCACACCTCCTGTTCATGGATGGTTAAGGCCCTCCCCCCTTATCCTTGGGCCACCAAAATCAGTCCACACAAGAAGGCTAGGTGGGCCATGGGTCAAGCTAGGCCCAACTCCCCTCTTCCCCTCCCCTCTTCGTCACTACCAAGCCCATACCCAAGGCCCTTTAGGCCTTTGCTCTATCCCCCTTCCCCATGCAGCAAAAGGGATCAACCTCCAGCTGTCCATGGATAGCTGGTGAGTGGTGATTAATCGCTCCCTTAGAGGGATTAATCCCTCACCAAAAAGGGAGGGGAGGAGACCCCTTCCCTTGGCTATTTATAGCCTTCTTTCCCCTCCCCAAATCCTCGCAGCCCTGGTGAGCCCTCCCCCCTCACCGGAGCTACCCCCGCCGAAAAATTTTCATCACCCGAGCTCCACCATCACCTCCAATGGAGGCTTGGCCTGGATCCTCCCAAGCCCCCTCCACACAGGTGGAACCTTCTCCCCTCCCCCTTTATATTATTATGGACGTCCTGCATGGGCCTCTCGCCGGTCGGAGCGCCGCCGACACCACCCGACCCATGCTCCAGGTCGGGTGGTGGCTGCATGGAACTAGACCTTCTCCCAGTGCCTGTGGTAGCGCTGGGGAAGGTCTAGTCCACCAGGGATACCCCTCCCCGGTGGTAAAAGGCTAGGGTGCCGCCGAAAAACGTCGCTCCGGCGACACCCGATAAACAAAGAATTCCTCTGTTTTTACTCCGGCGGCGGCAAGTCGTCGGGCCACCACCGGAGAGGGGTACTACCCTGGGCGCACTGACCGGGGGTGTTTTTGGGGCCAGTATATCCACCAGAGAGGCAGGGTGGCACATCGGCGCTGGGAGCAGGGCCACCGCCACCCTGCTCTCGGGTTTTCAAATCCCGGCGGTGGTCGGCGGCGGCAGGCCGGCGGACCACCGCCTAGAGTGATAGTTTAACTTTCAAGGCAGCCTAAACACCTAGAGGGGGGGGGGTGAATAGGTTCTGCTTCTCTTTCTAAAACTTCTAGGCAGAATTCAATTTAATAACTAATATAATAAACACAACAATCACAGAAAACAAAACATCACAGATTGCACTATGTTTTATAGTGGTTCCCCAAGGTCTGGGTACATCCACTTTCCCCCCTTCACCTATCTAGCAGTATGCTAGATTCGGCCAAACTTCCACTTATCTCAGATCAATAGATCTTACAACTCAGAACCCAACTGGTTCCTACAACTCAGGCACAACTGCCCTACCTCAGCCTTGCCCCAAGGCCTACAACTCAGAGAATATCCTTCTCCTACACTCAGGCAAACAGCCCTACCACTCAGAGTTCAACACTCTTACACTCAGCCTTTATAACATAGGCTTACAACTCAGATCTGTATAAACAGATCCTACAGAAATATAGAAAAGATTGTTTTAATTGTCTTGCCAAAGTTGAGAGAGAAAAGGCAATGACAATTCTTGATCAGCTGATGCAATCAACTGTTTCTTAGCCTTCTTCAAAGCTTCTTGAAAATGTACTTAGCTGAGTTGATTCCAAACAGCTTCTTGAGAATCCACTGGTGGATTCTTTCTTCTTCTTCAAATTCTGACTTGATCTCTCTCTATCCAGAACTTTGAATGATTCTTCTGAATTCTGATTAGAACTCTTCTTAGATCTATCCTTAGATAGTCTTCTTAGATCTCCCGGAGAAGATCTTCTTAAGTGCCTAGCACTTTCTTGAAATGAGTAGAATTGTAATCCTTCTCCACTTTCTGATCCAATGTATTTCAAAAGGTCAGTTCTATATGTTGTTGATTGATTTTCTCCTTCTGAATCTGTCTATTTATAGACATTCTTCATGGTAACCGGCTGATCCGGTTTCTAACCGTTTTCTGACAAGTCTGACAGCTTCAGTTAACCGGTGGTAACCCACAGCTGTCAAGTCTTCAATCAAGTCCTGTGCCTTAGTCTTGAATCACAAGTTGTTGAAA
This sequence comes from Platanthera zijinensis, assembly GCA_039513925.1. NCBI lineage: Eukaryota > Viridiplantae > Streptophyta > Magnoliopsida > Asparagales > Orchidaceae > Platanthera > Platanthera zijinensis. The sequence continues at coordinate 15,724,483 of CM077087.1, forward strand.
CAGTCTGTTAGAAAGTGTCGAGTCCATCTGTCTATCTGTGTCGACATAATTGACTTTGGTGTCGACACAGTCTTCAGTGATGTCGACTAAGTTGCCTTTGAGTCGACACAGCTTCTTCTGCAAATAATTTGATCTTGACTCTCCAGTGTGTCGACACAAGTCCTGTGTGTCGACACAGTTGTTGTAGAATCATAACTTTAGTAAGTGTCGACTTAGCCTTCAGGTGTCGACACATTCATTTTTTTTAACTCTGCTATAATGTGTCGACTAAATCACAATGTGTCGACACATTCTGCTGGTGTCGACAAACTTGAGGTCGACTATTTTCTTCTGTGTCGACACATTCAGATGATGTCGACAATCTTGAGATCGACTATACTCTTCTGTGTTCGACACATTCTCCCAATGTTGAGGTCGACGCTTTTCTTCTGTGTCGACACAATTTCCCAGTGTTGTGTCGACTCTTTTCTTCTGTGTCGACACAATTTCCCAGTGTTGTGTCGACTCTTTTTCTGTGTCGACACAAATTCCCGGTGTTGTGTCGACTTACTTCTTCTGTGTCGACACTTTTTCCCAGTGTAGTTGTAGACTAACTGCTATGTGTCGACACTGCTTCCCAGGGTTGTGTCGACTATTTTCTTCTGTGTGTCGACACTGCTTCCTTTGTGTCGACACTTGGACTTAGAATTTTTCTGCATACTTTATCAATTCTCCACCTGCACATGTCAACTTAAAACAACATCAAATACACCTTGATGTATATCATTGAGCTAAGTTGGGCTTCTTCAAATCAGGTACACATTTTCCAATGTACCCAACAATCTCCCCCTATTTGGAGAAGTCATAACCCCTATAGCCAATGATATACACCATTTATAAACAGTACTAAATGATGATTAATGACATAGCAGGAATACTTTAAATATAAACAAAACATAACATAGAATAATTCAGAATCAATCATCACAGAATGCACATTATAATATGCCAAACAACATTTTGTTTATAACAGGGTAATGTTTGATTACAAAGTTTTACATTTGATGATTACATCACAACATTACAAAATATTTAAAACAAAATCAGGATTGATCAGGCTCTCTAATCATAATCCCTTTGCCAGATTGAATTGTAGCTATCACAGGAGCTTCTGATTCTTCAGCTATCTTCTTTCCTTTAAGATCAGCCTTCTTCTGAGCTTCTTCCTTGATCCTTTGCCTTTCAAAATAATGAAAAGGCTTTGGGAAGTATTTGCTTGGCTCCTTAGCATCTGATGGCAGTCTTCCCAGCTTGGTTTTCCTTCTGAATTGTACAATTGCCTCTTGCCTTGCCTCATACTTCTGCCATTCAATTTCATTGTACCACTTCCCTCTCTCATGAACTTTATCCTGTACAGCTTTCCATGCAGTGAGTATTATGTTCCTTGAAGTAGGACTCCACTGCTCATAATCTGGCTTCAGTACAGCCTGCTCTCTGAATTTCTTCTTTGCCAATAGAGCATCCTGCTGTTCTTTCAGAGTAGCCTCAGGCTTATCAACCTTTCCAAAGACAATGTTAGTAACCTCCTTTGGAGGACTATACATTTCTTGAACTTTCTGATCAATCAAATCAAAATCTGGAGGGGGGTATATGACTTGGGCAACCTCAGGTTGATTGCCTTCAAGTAGATTAGATTGTATTCCTGACTCAGCTACCATAGCATCATCACACAATGGGGGATATCCCAAAGTGGCTCGTATGCTATTGGTCACCCACTTGGTGTGCTCAGAGCCTGCATGAATTAGCATCCTCTCCCCCTTTATGGCTTCTCTAGATACATGATCTTTTAAATCTTCCTTTTGAAATCGAATTTGGCCATCCAAATAATTCACTCCCTCTTTGAAAAATGGTCTTAACTTTTGAAGCTTTTCAGATATGTCCTTTTGAGAGGTTGTGATGGCAGTCTTAACAGATGCAATAGCAGCCTGAAAATTCTTATCAAATTCTTCCATTTCTTTGGCTCTATCTGCAGGCAGACCTGGAACAATCTTCTTGACCTCCTCAATAATCTCATTATGAGATTCAGTTAAATTCTCATTCATTCTAATTTGATTTTCCAAAACATAACTTTGCTTCAAAGCAATATCATCCACCTTTGTAGAAATAGCCTCCTGTTGTTTAGCCAGATAAACCACAGCATTGCCACCCTTGTGGAAGCAATCTGTCATTTCAGTTTTATGCATGTTGACTTGAAATTGGATGGACTTGATATCTTGAGCTAAGTCAAACTGAAGTGACTTGCTATTCTCATCTACATACTTTTCCATAGCCATCCTTTGTTCATCCAATTTTACTTGAAGATCTATCATGAATTTGTTGTAATCAAAGGCTGGAGAAACTTGTGGAGTTGTGGTCTGTAAAGCCTGCTTATAGTTCTTGCTTCTTCTCTTAAAGACAACAAGTTTTCTTTTCTTTGCCATCCTGGCATCTTCAGTTTCTGTTTCAGAGGAAGTATCTACATGAATTATTTCTTGTGGATGATGAATTGTATCTGTTCCAAGGGGTTGTTGCTCAGCTTCAACATCCACAGGCTCATCCTCAACCTGTGGTTCAACCGCAGCTTCCTGATCAATGTCCATTCCTATGGACTTCTCAATATCTTGTCCACCTCCTACTTTATCAGCAGCAGTATCAATATCTGGGAATAACTCCTCCATAGTAAATTCCACTTGAGTTGTCACCTCTGCAGCAGTTAAATCTTGAGATATGTTTAACTGTGCTTCTTCTTGAAGTTGCACTTCAGTATTTGTAGTGTCAGGAGTAGGAGTGGACACTAGCTCCCCCTGAACCTGTGCAATAATAAGAATATGAGCAATGTCTTTTATAGTAAAATACATTAGCTCCCCCTATACCTGAGCAGAAGTAGATACCTTTGGAGCAGGAGTGGAAACTGGCTCCCCCTGCATCTGTGCAGGTGTTGATACTTCCTGGACCACAGTTGAGTCAAGCTGTGTCCCTTCTTGTACTAGTTCAGATTCTTGATTTGGTGTAGGGGATTGCACAGGGGTGTCTGGCCTGCTCTCTTCAGGCACATCCTTGGACAGCACCCTATCCCACCTGGAGAATAGTCTCATATCCATTCTTCTCATATGGTTAATCTTACTCCCTTGCAGCTGCTGCATCACTTCAGGAATCACTCCAGTGAAGTACAGGCTCATGATCCTAGCCATGTTAGGCTTCTTGATTCCCTCTTTGATCTTGTCAAAGAGCACTCCTGACCAATCAGTAGGAATAGTAAAAACTATCCTGGTCATCAGGCTGAACATATAGGCAGAAATCCTATCATGTCCACCTGTCTTGCAGAGGATTACCTTTCCAACTACTTCAGACAAGAACTTCCCTTGCTGATTCATTCCCTTCCTGTTGAATGCAGCTCCAATCTTCAATCCTGAATCCAGGCCACACCATTGAAGGGCTTCCCTTGTCTTAGATATAGGAACTTCCTCTTCATTCTCAACTACTTGCAGTTGGAAGATCTTTCTTAAACTTCTTTGATTAATCTTTACCTTCGTCCCTTGAACAGTGGACTTAATCTTGAGGCCAGTAGAATGGACTGATGCAGAGATAAAGAACTCGTGCACCTCCTTCTTCCAGATCTTAGTTGGTTCTGAAATGAGAAATTCTAACCCTGATGCAGAGAGAAGGGTGATAACTCCTTGAACATCAGGCGGCGCCTCTGCAAAGGCCTGGCGCACTAACTCATATCCTTCATTGATGTTATCTTCAATCCTTGGCGCCATCGTTGTGTCGAGAAAGCTTGAGAGAAGAGAGAAAGAAAGACTGTCGACACAGGGTTTGAGTCTCGAAAACCTTGAAAGCGTGTCGACAAAAAGAGCTTTTGACCTATTTATAGCTTCTGTTGAAAGAAGTTCAAAAGGCGCCAAAAACAGTCTAAATGTGTCGACACAGACGGAATGTGTCGACACAAACTTCTATTAACTCGACATTTCTTCAGCCTACTATGTGTCGACACCAATTTGTGGTTATGTCGATACCGTGGATACATAGTAGAAAGACAGAAATTCTGTGTCGACACATAAGTAAGTGTCGACACATATTCTGTAAGTGTCGACACCATTATTCTGGTTGAGTCGACATTACATTTCTGGTTAAGTCGACAATAAAACTCTTAAGTGTCGACACATATTCTCTGTGTCGACACAATATTTCTGACTTGTCGACATAATTTCTCTGAGGCGACACATTATTACTGAATGTGTCGACACATTCTTACTTAGCCAATTTCTGTAACTTCAATGTGTCCTTTTTTTTAACACTTGATTAGGTTGTTATTACTTTAACTTACTTATATATCACTTCAATAGCATTGTTAATGATTTTGTTAATATATTAATCAATGTTTAACATACCTAATTCAATTTTGAATTTATTGAATTTGGTTTCATCTAAAGGCTTAGTAAATACATCTGCTATTTGATAATCTGTTTTTACAAATTCCAATGAGATGTCTCCTTTTTCTACATGTTCTCTAAGAAAATGATATTTGATTTCTATATGCTTAGTTCTACTATGAGAAACTGGATTATTAGCAATAGAAATAACACTCTTAGAATCACATAAAAGAGGTATTCTACTTACCTGAATACCATAATCCTTAAGCTGATGCTGCATCCATAATAGCTGTGCACAGCAGCTTCCAGCAGCAATATACTCTGACTCAGCTGTGGAAATTGCCACACTAGTCTGCTTTTTACTACTCCAAGATATTAGTCTTCCTCCCAGGAATTGACAAGTACCTGTAGTACTCTTTCTATCCTCTCTACATCCTGCAAAATCTGCATCTGAATAGCCTGTTAGTTGAAAATCTCTATTCCTAGGGTACCAAAGACCTAGAGTAGGAGTGCCCTTTAGATATCTCAGAATCCTTTTGACTGCAGTATAATGAGATTCTTTAGGGCAGGCTTGGTACCTAGCACAGACACATGTTGCATACATAATGTCAGGTCTACTAGCAGTGAGATACAGTAGAGACCCAACTATTCCTCTATACAATGATTCATCAACAGGTTTACCTGCCTCATCTTTGCATATTGGCATACTTGTTCCCATAGGAGTTCTCATGGAGGAGGATGACTCCATACCATATTTCTTAATTAATTCCTTGGTGAACTTAGACTGGGATATGGACAATCCATCATCAGTCTGTCTTACTTGGAGTCCCAAGAAGAACTTAAGTTCTCCCATACTGCTCATCTCAAACTTCCCTTGCATAAGTTTGGCAAACTTTTTACAAAGGTTGTTTTCAGTAGATCCAAAGATTATGTCATCAACATAGATCTGGACTAAGATGATCTTTCCTTTGGATTCCCTAAGGAATAGAGTTTTGTCTATCTTTCCTCTTGAGAATTTATTCTCAATGAGGAAGGTAGACAGGGTTTCATACCAAGCCCTTGGAGCTTGTTTTAACCCATACAAAGCTTTCCTAAGCTTATACACAGAATCAGGTTTAAGAGGATCTACAAAACCTGATGGCTGCTCTACATATACTTCTTCTTTAAGATCACCATTCAGAAATGCTGACTTCACATCCATCTGGTATACTTTGAAGTCTTGGTAGGCTGCATAGGCAAGGAACATTCTGATTGCCTCCAGCCTTGCTACTGGAGCAAAGGTTTGATCAAAGTCAATCCCTTCTTCCTGCCTGTATCCTTTTGCAACCAATCTTGCTTTATTCTTTACTATTATTCCACTTTCATCTAGCTTGTTCCTATAGATCCACTTAGTTCCAATTATGTTGTGGCCTCTTGGTTTAGGAACAAGCTCCCAGACTTTGCACCTTCTAAATTGATTCAGCTCCTCTTGCATAGCATCAATCCAGTGCTGGTCTTGGATAGCTTCTTCAAACTTTTAGGTTCCATTTGGGACAAGAAACTAGAATGCAAAACTGTGCTTTGATTTCTGCTTCTAGTTTGCACTCCTTGTCTTGGATCACCAATTATCTGATTAGTAGGATGATCTCTTAGATATCTTATAGCTGGAGGTAGATTCCCTTCAGGTTGTGCATCTCCAGCTTCTTCATTCTGCTGTTCCTCTTGGTTTTCATCAGCTTCCATTATCTCTTGTACTCCCCCTGGACAGCAGCCTTCATTTTCCAATGCTCCCTCTTCCTTTGAAGCTTCAGCAATGGAGAGCTTGTCCATCTTCTTGCTTATACCTGTTGAGTCATTTGATCTACAAGACAACTCACAATTGATTAATCTTGTTTCATCAAATACAACATGCACAGATTCTTCAACAACTTGAGTAGTTAAGTTGAAGACTCTATAGGCCTTACTATTTGTGCTGTACCCAACAAATATCCCATCCTGGGATTTGGCAGCAAACTTAGTCAAATATGACTTGCCATTGTTAAGTATATAGCATTTGCAACCAAATATCCTAAAATAGGATAGGTTTGGTTTTCTGCCTTTCACAATCTCATAGGGAGTCTTTCTGTGGCCTTTGGTGATAGAAGCCCTATTGATGACATGACAAGCAGTGTTAACTGCCTCAGCCCAAAAATATTCTGGGAGAGAGGTGTCACTCAATAGAGTTCTACCAGCTTCAATTAATGTTCTATTCTTTCTTTCAGCAATACCATTTTGCTGAGGTGTTCTAGGTGAGGAGAACTCTTGGAAAATCCCAAAGTCTATACACAAGTTTGTTATGCTTTCAGATTGAAACTCAGTACCATGGTCACTTCTAATTTTGACCACTGTACTATTCAGTTCATTCTGAATTTGCTTTACAAAATTAAATAATACACTTGGGGTTTCAGATTTTTGTCTCAGAAAGAACACCCATGTAAATCTAGAATAGTCATCTACAACCACTAGAGTGTAGACCTTCCTACCTAGACTGTGAACTGGCATAGGACCAAAAAGATCCATATGCAAGAGGTATAAGCACCTCACAGAATCCTTGTTTTCAAGGCTTTGAAATGAGGTTTTTGTCTGCTTGCCCTTTTGACAAGCTGAGCATACCCCTTCCTTTATACACTTAACTTGAGGCCCATTCCTCACTAGTTCTTTACTAAAGAGTTGGCCAATTGTCTTGTAGTTTAGATGAGCCAATCTCTTGTGCCACTTAACACAATGAGAAGCATTGTCATCAGCTACAAGACAAATGGGGGATGCCTTATTCTCACATTCAAAATTAAGGCAATACACATTTCTCTTCCTATACCCAGTCAATATGATCTCTTGATCACTTGACCTTTTGATATGACATCCATCCTTACCAAATGAAATGTCATATCCTAGATCACTCAGCTGGCTTATGCTTATTAGATTATGTTTCAAACCTTTTACATAGGCCACTTGGGTGATAGTAATTAGGTTTGAAGAGATGTTACCAAATCCTTTGATGACTCCTTTTTCAGATCCACCAAAGATCACTTTATGTCCATCTTTGACAGATGAATACTCCTTCAGCAGCCCCTTTGTTCCAGTCATGTGCCTGGAACAACCACTATCCAAGTACCATATAGGGGCATGGTAACTTGGATTCACCTGCAATACAGAATTACTTACCCTTAGAACCCAAGTAAGTCTTGGGTCCTTGGTTCAGGTTAGCCTTAATAAAGTTATCATAACCTCTTCTAACAGGTAGACTCTTATTCTTTATAACACTTGTGTTATACCAGCAGTCCAATGCAAAATGACCCCTCTTGCCACAGCACCAACATTCAAACTTATTGTATCTAGATCTAGATACATCCTTGTCAGAAGCATTTCTGTTCATTGCTGGTGCTGTTGCAACTTCACCTACTGATTTCTTAAAACCATAGGGTTTATGACCATAGGTAGGCCTGCTTGCCTTAACACCCTTGTTCTTCAGAACATTTGTCTTAATATGATCCTGAATGTCTTCATGATCATATATGTTAGAAGGCACTTTCTCCTTACCAAACCTTATGGGGACTGAAAGGTTTAGTGGCTGAATAGGGGCTTTGCCTTTCCTCTTGAATCTGCCAGCCCTGGAGTTACCCTTAAATCCTAATCCAGCCTTACCCTTCTGAGTGACAAATTCATCTATCAAGGGTAAGACAGATTTTGGCTTAGAGTAACTAGCCACTAAATCCCTTTCAATTCTAAGTCTGTCCTCCAGACTCTTTACTTGATCATTAGTATAATTAATTGTGCCCATCTGAATAATAGTTATATTCTTCAGCTTGGCAATTTCAGCTAACTTTTGATCAAGGACTTTTTCTAACTCAGTTGTTGCAACCCTTAGATCAGCAATTTCCTGAGCCTGTGATTTAACCAGGTTCTTGCTTTTCTTAAGGGCCTGCAACAGGTCCCCATACTTGTCTATCAATTGATAGACATCTCCTTCAGATCCAGATGCATCTTCATCACTTGATGCAGATGTAGCTGATTCTTCACTTGTATTACAAACAGATGTACAAGAAGGACAGTTTACCTCATTAGAACCAGACTGATTCTGGCATAGGTCCTCTTCTGATCTTGTCATCAAACCCATGCATTGATGTTCATTGATGGAGTCTAGCAACTGCATAAACTCCTCTTCCTCAGATGCAGCATATAATCCAATATATGCTTCAGCTTCAGATCCTGATTCTGAAGTTGACTGGTCTGACAGACTTTTATCTTTCTTTGCTACAAAGGATTTCTCCTTCTTGCCTTTCTGATAAGTCTTCTTCTTTTCTGAAGATTCCTTCCTTTTGTCAGGACAATCAGCCACTACATGTCCAGGCCTATTGCAACAATAGCGGACAATCTTTGAAGTAGTGGCTTTGCTGGGCTTTGACCTGCTTTTCTCTTTCCTTGATGACCTTTTCTTCTGATAATAGTCATCTACTTGCTGTGATGAGGAAGGCCTAGACTTCCATTGCTTCTTTTTCAAGAACCTTTGAAATTGCCTAGTGAATGCAGCAAAGTCTGCATCTGAATCACAGCTGACTGAACCCTTATCTGAATTTTCAGAACTACCTTCTTCAACTTCCTTAGGAGGAGATGGTGATTTCCTCCTATTCTTTCTAGTGGCTTCAGCATTAAATGCCACAGTCTTTTCTCTATGCTCTCCTCTTGAGTTTCTTTCCTCCTCCTTCCTTACCATAAGTTGCATTTCATAGGATAGCAACTTTCCAAACAGAGTTGGAGGAGATATCTCTGCCAATTTTGCCACTTCTCTTATGGCACAGATCTTTGTATCCCAATCCTTTGATAAGGATCTTAAGAATTTGTCATTCAGTTCATAGGTACTGAAGACTCTTCCATAGGATATTAGCTCATTCACAATTCTATAGAATTTCTTATAGCACTCAGTTATGCTATCAGATTTTCCTTGTCTAAAACTTTCATACTCCTGATTTAGCATAGATTTTCTGTCCAGCCTTACTTCTTCAGATCCCTCCATGTAGACAATCAATGTGTCCCACATCTCCTTGGAGGTCTTGCAGTGAATCAGATTCTGAAATGTTGAATCATCTATGGCACTGACAATGATGTTCTGTGCCCTTTTGTCCATGGTTGCCAAGATGATTTCATCCTTGGTCATTTCAGAATAAGTCTTTGGTGTTTGGATATTTGCATCAAGAACAGATATCTTCATTAGTTTGAAGGGGCCTTCCTGTACTGTGATGTAAATCCTTGGGTCAGATGCTTCCATAAACAATCTGACTCTTTCTTTCCAGATCCCAAAGATTTCCTTCTTGCATATGGGTAATTTCATTGACCCTAGCTCCTTATGATTCTCTCCAGAACCCATCTTCTTGATTCTTGAATCTGCCTATCAGATCTACCTCAGACTGTTAAGTCCTTTTTGAGGAACCTCCCTCTGATACCACTTGATAGTTTAACTTTCAAGGCAGCCTAAACACCTAGAGGGGGGGGGGTGAATAGGTTCTGCTTCTCTTTCTAAAACTTCTAGGCAGAATTCAATTTAATAACTAATATAATAAACACAGCAATCACAGAAAACAAAACATCACAGATTGCACTATGTTTTATAGTGGTTCCCCAAGGTCTGGGTACATCCACTTTCCCCCCTTCACCTATCTAGCAGTATGCTAGATTCGGCCAAACTTCCACTTATCTCAGATCAATAGATCTTACAACTCAGAACCCAACTGGTTCCTATAACTCAGGCACAACTGCCCTACCTCAGCCTTGCCCCAAGGCCTACAACTCAGAGAATATCCTTCTCCTACACTCAGGCAAACAGCCCTACCACTCAGAGTTCAACACTCTTACACTCAGCCTTTATAACATAGGCTTACAACTCAGATCTGTATAAACAGATCCTACAGAAATATAGAAAAGATTGTTTTTAATTGTCTTGCCAAAGTTGAGAGAGAAAAGGCAATGACAATTCTTGATCAGCTGATGCAATCAACTGTTTCTTAGCCTTCTTCAAAGCTTCTTGAAAATGTACTTAGCTGAGTTGATTCCAAACAGTTTCTTGAGAATCCACTGGTGGATTCTTTCTTCTTCTTCAAATTCTGACTTGATCTCTCTCTATCCAGAACTTTGAATGATTCTTCTGAATTCTGATTAGAACTCTTCTTAGATCTATCCTTAGATAGTCTTCTTAGATCTCCCGAGAAGATCTTCTTAAGTGCCTAGCACTTTCTTGAAATGAGTAGAATTGTAATCCTTCTCCACTTTCTGATCCAATGTATTTCAAAAGGTCAGTTCTATATGTTGTTGATTGATTTTCTCCTTCTGAATCTGTCTATTTATAGACATTCTTCATGGTAACCGGCTGATCCGGTTTCTAACCGTTTTCTGACAAGTCTGACAGCTTCAGTTAACGGTGGTAACCCACAGCTGTCAAGTCTTCAATCAAGTCCTGTGCCTTAGTCTTGAATCACAAGTTGTTGAAACAGTCTGTTAGAAAGTGTCGAGTCCATCTGTCTATCTGTGTCGACATAATTGACTTTGGTGTCAACACAGTCTTCAGTGATGTCGACTAAGTTGCCTTTGAGTCGACACAGCTTCTTCTGCAAATAATTTGATCTTGACTCTCCAGTGTGTCGACACAAGTCCTGTGTGTCGACACAGTTGTTGTAGAATCATAACTTTAGTAAGTGTCGACTTAGCCTTCAGGTGTCGACACATTCATTTTTTTTAACTCTGCTATAATGTGTCGACTAAATCACAATGTGTCGACACATTCTGCTGGTGTCGACAAACTTGAGGTCGACTATTTTCTTCTGTGTCGACACATTCAGATGATGTCGACAATCTTGAGATCGACTATACTCTTCTGTGTTCGACACATTCTCCCAATGTTGAGGTCGACGCTTTTCTTCTGTGTCGACACAATTTCCCAGTGTTGTGTCGACTCTTTTCTTCTGTGTCGACACAATTTCCCAGTGTTGTGTCGACTCTTTTTCTGTGTCGACACAAATTCCCGGTGTTGTGTCGACTTACTTCTTCTGTGTCGACACTTTTTCCCAGTGTAGTTGTAGACTAACTGCTATGTGTCGACACTGCTTCCCAGGGTTGTGTCGACTATTTTCTTCTGTGTGTCGACACTGCTTCCTTTGTGTCGACACTTGGACTTAGAATTTTTCTGCATACTTTATCAATTCTCCACCTGCACATGTCAACTTAAAACAACATCAAATACACCTTGATGTATATCATTGAGCTAAGTTGGGCTTCTTCAAATCAGGTACACATTTTCCAATGTACCCAACATAGAGGCTCGCCAGCCCCCGACGAGTTGATCGGGGGCAGCGTCGGCGCCCAGCAGTGGCCGACCGATAGTGGCAGAGGGCCACCGCCTCCATCTCCGGCAAGGAGGATCACCGTCGTTCATCTCACGGGAATGAGATGAACGGCTGAGATTTCCTCAATTCCCTCCCTCGCCTCATCTTTTGTACCCCCCACAGCGGATCCGTGGCCGATCTTCAATGGGGAAGTGTTGGCTGTTTTCCCTGTCTGGCTCAATCCTGGCCGTAGGATCAGACATGATCTGTTATATGCAGACCAATTTTAATCAGAACCTTAGACATTTTTTTATAAAAATAAATATAGGCTCCTAAGGAAAAAGTGTTGAACATGAAAGTTGTTTATCTTGATAAGGACTCCCTCCACAAAAATTTTGAGAATTTTTGAAATTGATTTGATGTTTTAAAAAAAATCAAATAAGTTTTAATTGGCCAAATTAGAGGCCCAAAATTGATCAAAAATTTTGAAAAAAATTGTGTGCTCATTTTAGGCCTCCCTAAGGGTTGTATTAAAATTTGAGGATCATGGGATAAAAATTGGAGTCTTTCCAATTTAATTGAAGCCTAGGGTCGCGCCCAAAAAATTTATGCGTCTGATTTCCTCGAAACAAAAAATCAAGCGCGCGACCTTTCTTTTGTGTTTAATAATACGTTCAATTTATTTTATCAACGAGAGTGTCCGAGAAAAATGCCTAATCTCTGAATATTCTGAGATTTCGTGGAACCACTAAGCGCCTCGTCTTTATCCAATGTGAAGCTCTCAAAGTAACTTGGGCAAGTTTGAAAAATGCAAATGCAAGCATTTATGCTCGACAAATAATAAAGATGTAATCCTCAATAAATCCTTCAGGATTGATTAAGCCGCAACGATAAATGATGCAACGAAATTATTATCAGACTGGATTAATTGGTGAAGCCCCAAACTAAACCTCCTGAAAACGGAGATGGAACTAAACTAAAACTCTGAGAACGGAGTAGGAACTGAAGCCTCCTAAATGAAGTGATTGAACTACTAACTCTTTTCTTTATGTTTTATTTCCAGTCTCGTACTGGTCCAGTTCATTTCATTTTAGCATTTTCGTTTCAGTACTTCAGTCTCGTACTGGTCCTATTTCAATTCAAATATTATTTCTAGTCTCGTACTGATCCTATTTCAGTTTAAGTATTATTTCTAGTCTCGTACTGGTCCTATTTCAATTCAGTTCTTTAGGTAATATTCCATTCTCGTACTCGTCAAGTTCTTTTTAGTACTTACTTTCAATTTTGTTCTTTCAGTTCAGTACTACTACTCTAGTTTCATACTGGTCATATTTTATTACAACATTTCAATTCTGCAGCTTATACAAACAGCAGCCTCTATTACTACACTTTTATTTCTATAATTTACTATTCTAAGCACGGGTTCTGCCCTGACAGGCAGTTATTTGATAGGTTGAGCCTTAATTGGGATAACATGAGTTGAGATGTTCCTTCGAAATTAGCCCCAAATAAAGTGTTCTCATGCTCCTTGTCAAAAGTCGAGCCAAGTGTCGTTTGCCCGAATTATTTAAAGCATAGTAGGACAAGCCGCTATAGACCTGGTGCATGATAGCAAAATTAATAAATTTGATTGCTTGTAAATTGCTTGCGGTAAATTGTGTCGGGTCAGTCACTTCAGCAGACCGATCATACCGGTGCGGGAAGTTTGATGACTCAAGGCGATAGAGAGATGAGTACTACAGGTGACCGACCGTTATATTTTTCTATGTTGGGTTTCCTCCGCTGGTCGGCCAAAATGTTAAATCGCCGGATGTCGCTCACATCCAAGAGTACACAGGGTTGTACGTAAGGGCATGGGCTGTGCAGTACGATCACCCCCAAAAGTGGCAGGACTGGACACTGTCACCGGCGGCCACACTAGTGAGGCCAGCGGGGCTCGCTACCCTGCTTGAAAAGAAGCGGTCCATACTATGTCGACATAGGGTATGTGTGCGCGGTTGTGAATGCTTGCGATGTGTGCGCGACTTGAAGGCATGTGAAGATCGTTCAAGTTTTGAACACTTACTATGTTGCTACGCTAGTGGAGCCGAGATTATAACTGATATAATTTAGTGTTGTTAATCCAGTTATATCGCGTTGTATTGCTCCTAGCCTACTTATGAAATGATATGCTAACCCTCTCTTGCTTCAGCTATCTTATATTGATGGGTGCGTGCGTTCGTCCCCAAGATTTGGATCTAGGGAGGAGATTTGATTCCATTTAGCTCTGTGACTAATGGTTATCTTAATAATCATTCACAGGAGATGGAGCACCATAGGGATCAATTGTTGCAGGATAACACCCCAGTCGATAGGACCACCCGAGCAGAAGCACCCCCGTCGTCTACCGAGTTTCGAGACGTAAGTGCTGGCTAGCAGAGTTGGAGTGAGAGGAGTGATTGGCTATAAAACTATGTAGCCTACAGGCTTTGTGTGTGAACAATGACTACGACCTTTTTGCACTTCCTGTTAAATATATATTTATGTATATATTTTCTATGGTTTCCTGGCAATGCTTCTGCAAAAACTCTGTAATGTGATGTGAATGTTATGATTCAAGCCGAGCAAGGCGACCAACTAGTGCTTGGTAGTGGGTTATCACCCCTTAAGGAGCACTGGGTGGGCGTCTTGGGCAAGTAAGATCCCCTCTGGCCAGACCATATCTCCTTCACGTCATCTTCCTTGGAGGGCTCCGCCCAAGTTGACTCTACTTTGCTTTAATGTAGGAAACAACGTCGATCTATGCATATCTCATTCACCGGGCCGAGGCACAGATCATTGCAGACGAGGCCATCGAGGCCCATCAGTAGCAGTTTAAGGGAAGCTTCAAGCGGAAGTGGGAGTTAGTGCCTGCCCCTCCCGCACACCATAGGAACGACGACCACCGCAGCAACCCTCACAAAGGTTAGGGCTCTCGCCGGCACTAGGGGTACACCCCCTGAACACCGCTCGAACGCAGGTGACTATGGCCATCCAGGACTCTGGTATGCTTCACCGACCAAAGATTCTACCACCAAACCGGGGAGACCAAACGTATTATTGCGAGTTTTACCACCGGAATGAACACAACACGAAGGACTACACCTGACTGAAAGAGGAGATTGGGTGTCTCATCTAACAGGGGCATCTTGGGAGGTACTTGCAGAACCATGTACTAAATCGTCCACTGTCGTACCAGCTCGGGCGAGAGTAGCCCACGATGCACCAGGATGCACAGGGGGGCAGACATATGGTCAGGGAGGTCACAAGCATCGCCGATTCACCATTCCCCATCACCCAAGTCCTCTCTGCCACTTAACCAGAGAAGGATTCATAAGATACAAAGTCGCTATTAGATACTTCCATCATCTTCGGGGATAAAGACCTGAAGGGAGTGCACACTCTACACCAAAATCCCCTCAATATCATCTTAGGAATCGACAATCCCTGCTTCAGGGTCAGAAGGATATTAATCGACAATGGGAGCTCGGTGGACATTATGTTTACATCCATATTACCCGGCATGAATATCTCCCAAGAGCGCCTCGAGTCAGCGACGGGCCCACCATATAGTTTTGATAATGCCCCTGTTCCGGTGCGAGGAACAATCACTTTCCCCGTCACCCTAGATATGAGAATTCCTAATGCAGGCCACCCAGGATGTTAAGTGTGTGGTAGTCGACTCAGCTCGACATACAACACATTCTTTGATCGACTGCTCTAAATGCTCTTCGAGGCAATTCCCTCTATTCCACACCTGGCTATTAAGTTTGTCATTCCCAGAGGGATAGGCATTGTGCGGGGTGATCAGGAGGCAGCACAAATTTGCTACTTACAATAGTTACACCCCGACCAGGACCTAGGGCATGAAGGACCACGCTGAGCTTAGGCTGGACTAAAGGGGAAAAACACTCTCCAAACTATTTATTGCTTTCCCTACTTTCACAAGAATAAGCCATGAGAGGAAATTCACGAGCACCTGTATCTTCCCTTCTCACAACAAAGCATCTACTTTCCCTTTTGCCACAGAGGAATCCCTGAAAAACGGATGAACTACCGTCCTCCTGAGGCGCGAACAAACAAAGGCTTTTTGCCTCCTCTACTCGGATGGACCCCATTCCTCCTAAGGCACAAACAAACAAATGGTCTTCGCCACCACCACCCAAATGGTCCCCGGTTCTCCTAAGATGCGAACGGACAAAGGTTCTTCACCACCTCCACCCGGACGGACCCCGGTCCTCCTGAGGCGCGAATGAACAAAAGTTCTTCTCCACCTCTACCCGGACGGATCTCAGTCCTCCTGAGGCTTTAATGAACAAAGGTTCTTCGCTACCTCCACCCGAAAGAACCCCGTTTCTTTTAAGACGCAAACGAACAAAGGTTCTTTGCCACTTCCACCCGGACTTACCCCGGTCCTCTCGAGGCGCAGACGAACAAAGGTTCTTTGCCACTTCCACCCGGATGGACCCCAGTCCTCCCGAGGCACATACGAAAAAAGGTTATTTGCCACCTCCACCCAGATGGACTCCTGTCCTCCCAGTGCGCGAACAAGCAGAGTTTCTTTGCCACCTGCAATTGGATGGATCCCTAGTCCTCCGGTGGCCTAAACGAACAAAAGTTCTTTGCCCTTCCAACTATACGGACAAAGGTCCGTCACCATCACCAATGGATAAGACTCTGAGTCCTTCTAAAATGCAAACGGACCTTGAGTTCTTCTACCCTTAAATACAAAAGCGAGCGAAAAACCCTCTCCCGGGTTTCCCCTCAGAGCAGACCCCGGATCCTCCAACATCATTTGGTAAAAATTTCGGGTTCATCCACGCCACCAAGTCAAGGGGGCAAATGTCCCCCCTTATCACTCATAAGCAACAAGTCCTTGACACTAACAATAGACGATAATTGATAAGGTTAGCGCACGATGCACATGAAATGTTAAGCACAAGATACCTCTGAGTCACTACAACCTCCGAGTCACTACAACACGCCAAACACAAAACAGGAGAACGCTCCTGCAAAGCGCCGCAAGGTCCACTACGCGCAGTACACACACTAAAGATACAAAACATGCGCACAATGCAAATACAATCAAGTACTGCTCCCTCGTCAACTCCATCTTTCGAGGCATCACCGGTTCAAGGAACAGAACACCCCCACGCCCTTCACACTGCACGAAGCCCTTTGCCAAGTGCAAGATAGAGCTTAATAATACGCTTGTCCTGCCATGACAGACCTACCCTCATAACTGTCATCTCAGGTCCCACTCAGCCATCTGCCCAAAACCCTACGACTCTCTGTGTTCTACAATCACGAAAATTCGCATCATTCCGACATCCCGAGGCACAAACGCTATAAACGGCCTCTGCCTAAAAAGGTTGTCTCAACTTTTGATAAGAACGAACATCAAGTCATTATATGCTTCCACGCGAGAACGAACACCAAGTCCTTCCGCATCTCCTAGTAGGAATGGACTCACGGGTCCTTCCGCTACTCCAGGACTAGAGGGAAAAACATCCATCCACATCACATTTAAGATTCCGCCACCAGCACTGAAGCCCCGTGATACCGCTCAAGCAAACACATATCGTCATACTCGTGCGTTCATACAAGGGACAACGTAAAAAGCAACACACTTCCGCACCAACGCACAACGCGATGCATAAAGCAGGAGGACGTTCCTGCAACGCACCGCAAGCGCCACATAACAAGCAAAGGCGGTGTACGAGCAATCAATCGCAAGACTCATCATCTAGGAATCCACCGCGGAACCATCAACTCACAAAGTAGACACGAATGGTGCCAAGTGATCAACATACACATCCATGCCTAATGGAAAGGGCTTCTCACGTCGCAAAAAAGGCATCCTTACGATGCACACATTGTGCAACAATCCAAGGTCTACAACCCCAAGGAAAAAAAATTTTGGGCTCGTCGCTTTGAGGATGACCTGTAAAAATTTTGGGGCATTTGATGGTGTTCCCCTGAATTTTCTAAGTCCGAATAAGAAAATTTCGACCAAGAACACGGAGGCGATCCAACCCAGCCGAGCGAGTCGCACACACCCAGTCGCGCTCGCCCCAAAGGCCCAAAAATGCCCCGAGTGGGTAACAAGGTCAAGCATACATGCAAGCAGTAAACAGGCGCCCGTGCAAGTGGCGCGCACACATACATAGTGCTCGCGTGCAGGCGGCCAGCCCGTGCACATGCACGCACGCGCGCGCTGCCGACACGTTTACTGCCAGCATGCGCGCGCTGCCAAAGCACACACGTGTTGCCTGAGTGCAGGCTAGCGCGCACACGTGTGTGCACACCAATGACTGCCTCTGTTTGTGTTTCCAAGATGTTCGCAAAGCAATCAAACAATTAGTATCACAGCTAACATGATATGAGCCTATATGGTCGTACATAAGAATGTTTGGAGAAATTAGAGGAAAGATTGTGTTGGCCCCCACTCATATGAGATATGATAAAGAGATCAAATCTATGATATAAAGAATACTGACGGGTTGCATCAAATGCGTATCGATGCACGTCGACTAGAGGTCGACGCTGTCAAGCTCAGCGTCAAAGCAGTTCCTTTATCTACGCTACGTCGAGTAGAAATCGACACAACGTTGAGTTCTACTCGACGCAAGTACATCGACTGCGTGTCAACGCAGTTGCGTCGGATGCCGTCAAGTGTATCTTGACGTTGTGTCGAGTTCTTATCGACGCACGACGAGTGCAAGTTGATGCATGTCGATGCATGTTGAGTTTTGGCGGATTTCTAAGGAGGTTTTTGTCTATTTGATATCCTGGGGTATAAATAAACTTGGAAAAGAGTTTTCCACGTAACTGTCAGTGTGTTTTTTAAAGCCGTCACTAACCCTAAATCCCGTCGTGACTTCATCTTGTTGCCACCTCTCCTAGAGCAAACCTAGAAGTTTGTGGAGACGCAAAAGACATTCTTTTCTCCATCCGAAATCTTGTTGGACAAGGTTTTAGTGTTCTCCTCCGCTCGTGTGGATACATGTAGAGCCGTAGATCTATTTCTGCGCGGACTCAGCGTTCTGGAGCATCTTGGTTGAGTACCGACTCAATCCCTCTAAGGTATATTCCAATTCATTTTCAGTTTTACATCCGGATCAATGTTTCATCGTAAGGTTCAGTTTATCTTTAGCGTCTTCTTGTACTCTATTCCGCTGCGCACATATGATGTGCTATTCCATTCCTGTATAAAAAAACCCAACATCCTCCACCGTCGGCCTCCTTCAACCGCCAACCACCACCGTCGCCAGGCACCTTGCCCGGGCTGCCCGGGGGGCAAGTCCATTTTTCATGAAATTTGGCGATCTAGGTGCTCAGAACAGAGCGCCATTGTTCGCCAATTCAGGATCCAGCCCAGAGCAATTACCAGCACGTCCTTCCAAAAAACTATAAAGAGGCTCTCAGACTTTCATTTGAAGAGAAACAAGTCCAGAGACTAGAGAGAGCTCTGTGATTTTCTGGTGAGAATGTGTGACTTAGATCATTTCTCGGCTTGGAACTCACTCCGCTCCCTCTTTAGCATGCACAATGCCCGATGCTCACTATGATGCTTTTGTGAGCTTGGGAGAAGGCACTGGAAAGCGCTCCCATGAATGCTCACGTAAAGACACTCCAAGGCTTCAAGGACTTAACATTTTTCTCCTCATGGACGCTCTCATCCAAGCTTCGTGGAGTTAGTTTATTTTCCGTTTTTCTTGTGCTCAGAGCTTGTAACAGAGCAATGGCTTGTCATCCTCCGAGGATACTTCAAATACTTGTAAATTCAAAACTAAGTAGTGGATTTTGGCGCGGCATAGATCCGACCATATGATTTTTTACCTTTTATGGGTTTTCTACCGTAAAAAAGCCTCTTGTCATTGATGTTGGTTTTCACTAACTATTTGCGCTTCCGATACAACTCTTGGATAAGGAGCTCCAATTCTATGGACCAGACGAAATCCGGGTGTCCCGCAACATTGCTAAATGTGTAAAGTACATAAGTTAGAGACTAAAATCTTCTTAAAAGTAAGGCCTAGTTCATCAGTGTTGGAGAGATGAATTGAAATTGGGGGCTCTTAAATTCAATTTTGTCATTCGTTTAAGCGTTTAATGAATCAGAATTGGCATTCGAGCAAAATAGTAATTCAAAAATAATTGTTTGGAGCAGGCAACAATTTGTCTTTGTAAACCTAGCAATTTTAAGCAGAAAAACTACATCAGATAAGTTTCTTAGTAAAGAGAGATTTTTAGTCGGAGAAACTTACCAACAATCGCAATCCAGAAGAAATGCAGAGAGGGTGAAACTATTGAGTCTGTGATTTTCAACTCTGATAAAGCCAAAGAAGAGAAGGGGAAGAAAAAACAATCATAGAACATCTAATACGTTGAAATCAAGCACTTGAACAGAGCTTTGTAAATAAAATAACAGTCATAGAACATTTCAACTATAGTGCAACATATACTACGCAAAAATCTACAATATTTTTTATCAGACCGTCTTAGCTTAGAATTGGATCGGACGTGCAAACAGTCAAAGTAAAACGCAACAAAAGATAAAGGGATTTTTTGACATGGAAAACCCGGAAAGGGTGAAAAACCACGTGGCCAGATCTGTGTCGAGCTAAAATCCACTAGCTTCTTGAAGTCTTATAAAGATTGATTTGATCTCGGAGGGTGACAGACCGCTACTACGTTACAAGTGCAAAAATGTGAAAAAATGGCTAAATTCTCGGAGCCTCGGTGGAAACGCTCCGGCCTTGGAATATTGCCGAGCTCACAGAACCTTGGTGGGAGCGTTTCATCTGGAAATTCTCTAAGTCCACGAAGTTGTTGATGGGAGCGCTCTCGTTGAAGCAAAGCCTTGATGTGAGCGCTCTCGCGGAGGCGATTGATGTGACTTGTAGCTTTTTGAAACCTCAGTGCAAGGAGAGAATCAGAGAGAATTCCTGAGCGGAGAATCGACATAAGCCAACGATCTCGCCAAAAAACCTCAGAGCTTTCTCTTGTCTCGGGAGTTGTTTGTCTTCAAATGAAGGTCTGAGAGCCTATTTATAGTTTTCTAGAAGATCATGGTGGTAATTGCGCTGGGGAATAATTTGTGCTGGCAAATGACGTCACCCCGTTTCAGTCATCTGGATCACCAAATTTAGCGAAATGACGGGAGTGCCCCCTGGGCAGTTCTAGTGGTCTGGGCAAGGTGCCCGACGGCGGAGGCGGTCGAAGACGCCGGGGGTCGGCAGCGGGGCGAGCGCGCGGGCGCGATGCGGCTGCGCGGGGGCGCGACCGCGCTGGAGCGCGGCCCCGCGACCGCGCGGAGTGCGACCGCGCTGGAGCGCGGCCCCGCGACCGCGCGGAGTGCGACCGCGTGGACTGGCCGCGCGTGCGCCGGCTGGACGCGCCCGCGCGCAGGCCGGGCGCATCTGTGTGGCCCTGCCACGCATGTGCGTGGGTCCGACTTCCTTCTCGGGGCTTCCGGGGCTTGCGACTTCGATGCGTGCAAGCGGTCCGGTCTGGCTCACGTGTGCTCGGTTCGAGTCTTTCCGCCTTGACTTAGAGATCGCAGGAGGGACCCCATCACCGCTGTTGCTTTTACCTCTGCGTCCACAAGCACAACTTTCTTCTTCTGATCTCCAACTTCCTTCTTCAATAGAGGCACTCAGTAAGATCGCTAGTTTGGCTCTTCTTCCCACCTTCTGCTTTGATGGATCCCATATCACATAGCTTCGGTGTAAATACGAATACTTAATCATCGCCTTTTTACATCTTATTTTTTTTTTTTTCAATGCGAGCAATTGTGTTTATAGAGCGAGCGGCTCTAACCTCGTCATCCCCATCCCCATCCCCATCCCCATCGATTTGCCATAAATCTATAGCAAAAATTTTGAGCCAGTGTTCAATGTACTTGTTCTGTATTTTATCAATGTCTTTTATTAGAATGGGCGTTATTACAATTTCATAATATCAAACTTTTCGTTCCTTAGTGTTAAATATATTTTCTTTGGAGATTTATGTGTTGATGCTTGGAATTAGAGTAGAGGATAGAGATCTATGTTTTTAATATGCTTGAGTTAATACTAATTAAATATCAATTGGCATTACAATTTTATTTTGCACCCGAATAATATAATTAACAAATTTAATTTTTGTACTTCAAAATTGTACGAACAATAAAATTGAGTTCTTACCTAATTTCAAAATTTTCGATTTTTTTGATTTTTTGGCGGAATATGTTTCAGAAATATCAATTTTTGACAGAATGCATCATAAAAACATAAATATAGCGTAATATACTCTCAAAATCATTTTTTGATAATGTACCGCCTAAGCTCTTATAATTTTTTCACTTCTACTTCTTCAGTTTAAGATACACATGGCAAAAAAAACTGGTTTTTGAAAATGTATTGTGCTACATTTAAATTTTGAAGGTACATTCAACGAAAATATGATTTTTGATGCATTTCTCCAAATAATCATTTTTTTTATTTTTGTAGCAAAGCTAATTCCCTTCTCAAACTAAATTGTAGTATCAAATACTACAATTTTGTTAAAAATAATTAAATAAATACTAAATATTTTAGGTCATTCCGATTTTCCATCGTCTCACAAATTAGCAGCTCCATCGTCTCACAAATTCTCCGGGGGCGAAGAAGTAGAACGAGCAAACGAGGGAGCGGTGAGAGAAAAGGAGAAGAGCCGATAATGTCTTCTACGGCGGCGGTCCCGTTCTGGAGAGCTGCAGGGATGACTTACATAACCTACTCCAACATCTGCGCGTCGCTCCTCCGAAACTGCCTCAAGGAACCCTACAAGTCCGACGCCGCTTCGAGGGAGAAGGTCCACTTCGCTGTCTCCAAGTGGGGCAATGGAAAGCCCGAAAAACCTAGTAAACTTCTCCTTCTCCTTCCCTTCCCCACTATCATTTGGTTCTTTTTTCTTCTTCTTTTATGCTACTGTGCCGATCGGGTATTCTACTGTCTTCTAGTTTATATGGTGTTGCCTCCATTTCTAAGAGGTGTTCGGTTCGGATCAACAGTGATTTAAGGAAAAAAAATGTTTCGATGTATTTTCTTATTGTTCTCATCCTCCTTGATGGCTTCGTTGTTATCAAGAGAATCCTATATTACATAGTAGAAAAAAAGAACGATATGAATCCTATATTTCAGAAACTTTCAGATTCTAATGTTTGGCATTCGGAAATGCTAACTAGATTGTGCACGCAAGACAGCATTCATAGCCATCATCATTGACCTAAACTTCCATCTCTCAAAGACCACCTCGCAAATCTTATTCCTCCTAATGAGAGCTTCTAGGATTAGAAATTAAAAATAACAACATATTATGGGGAAATTAACAAAAGCAACAAATTATGTTAACAACAGGACAAATTAACTAGAATTGAAGAAACAAATTGAATGTGACTGAAGAACAAATTAAAATTAACAACAAATTAGAACTAAATTGACTTGAATTGAAGAGAATGCAGCAAATAGACTTGAATTAAAGCATAAATTAAAATTAATGGAAGAAGATTGGTAGTTGTAGAGGTAGAAGAAAAACAAAATTAAAATTAACTGAAGAAGAAGAGGAGGATGAAGAAGCGAGAAGGAGGAAGAAGAATGTAGATCGCTAAATGGACAACAATCGGTCTTTGAATGTCCAAGGTCAAATCTTCTAGGAGTAGTAGAAGAAGATAAGTGTTGTCAGAATATAGATCGTTCAAAACATAGAGTAGTCATAGAAGATGACATAAAATGGAACTGTAAATTATAGACGTTACTTGAATTTGATGCTGAGAGCTCCTAGAACGTGGTTATCAGAAGGGAGAGTAGCCGATGGAGTTCTTCACTGGAAGCAGGAAGGTAGCGGGGTCATTGCAAATACTTGAATAAGTGGAAGAGGGATTAAGGAGCAATAAAATAATTTAGGTTGTCGAGAAAGCTGGATAAATTGATAAGCGGATGACAAGATCGATAAATTTTGGTGGAAATATTGGAAAATAGATTCTCAAAGTAGTGCTGATTTTTGAAATTAAAACCTAAGTCAATGTATTTAGGTTTGTCGCGACAGTCATGCGCCTATGGCATATCACCAAACTCTTTTTCATGGTCATTTCATGTTAGTCATATGATATACTTTATTTATTTTGATCTTTAAAATTGTAGGGCATGCTTGCCCTAATTTTCATTATTGCCTATTGTTGTCAATTTGAAAAACTATATTATTCATCTTTACTTATATGATTGTGGAAGAATTTATTCATGTTGTTGACTACGCTCAATTGCTAGGCCCTAATTTAAAATTGTAGGGCATGCTTAGTTTATGTTGGCTGTTGAGTCGTGCAACATCAAAAAAATTAAATGGAGCTCAAATTTATTATTTAAATATCAAATCCCTATTCCGGGTTATATCAATTACAATGAAGGATTATAACATGCATACCAAATATTGCACCGTCTTTTCAGCTCTTCCCTTATAGTGTGTGTGTGCATATATATGACCTATGAGAATGGTCCAACATTATGTGATTAAAAGAATTGAAATGTTAGTTTGCATTCTTTTATCATCTTATAGTCCCTATTAAATATCCTGCAATGTCAGTAATAAGAGTTTCAAGTTGATTTTTGTACGTTATAAACTTTATAATCCAAGTTTCATGAATAGTTCAATTGGCGTACTGTTAATTAGTTTCATTAATAGATTTAGCATAACCATGTAAAGGATTTTCCTCTGTTTTGCTAGTAGTTTAATTAGATTTATTTTTGTTTTATACTGGATTAGTAAGTTAATAATGATCAAGGTTGTAGTAGTCTAATATAAATATTTTGTGTTACACACTAGTAATAACAGTATAACGCGTGAAATAAAACAAGAGAAAGCAGAATATTGGGAACTGGGAAGTTGTCGATGACAATGGAAGATAATAAACATTTAGGCCATAATTTAAAGACTATTGCAGAATTGAAATCGATGACGGACTTGAGCAAGGAAGAAAGCCAGAGGAAGGAAAAAAAAACAACATAAATAATGAAACAATTTTGGCCTATTGTCTATTAGACCATAGAAACTAATTGAAATAAATTTAAAAAAATTAGTCGATAAAATGTTGTGATATATCGGCAGATATATTAGTGAATATATCGGATAATAGAAGACATATCGGAGGATATATTTCAAAAGGATATTTTGCAAAAAAAATCCGGAAACGTATCGTTTTGTCCTTGAAACTTTTATGTCGGCTGACATGTCGGCATGTCGGTCATGTCAGAGGATATCCACAACAGTGATAATGATAAAGCTAATTTTAGAATAATTGATCCATTGACTAACAAGTACAATTATTAGCTATTAGACCTCCAGTTTTTGGAATCATGATGGAACTTGCAAAACTAGCTAAAATATAAGATATACTTGTCTATTCGTGCCTTCATCCTTATCAACCTTTTCCTGCTCTCAAAATATACAACAATCCAACTCTAGTTACAAGGTTCTGTTTTTTTATTTCTTCTATAGTCTTAAGATGCTTTCTGACACCCTTTCCATCTTATAGTATTATCTTCTAGCTTTCGTGATATAGATTGCACTGAAAAAATTTACTTTCCTTGTCGTGAAAAATTCTCTTTCCCATCACATTGATATTTGAATGCTTGATCATTTAAAAAATCTAACTTTTGTTCTTGTAATGAAAAAGAGTTTCCCCTGCTTTTCAATGCTTTTATAATCCTCAATTAAATCAAGTTTTCTTGCAAGAATGGGCGTAAAGTTTTAGCACATTAACACTTCGAATCTGCGTGTACGGCAATGAGGTATTTTCCATTTTGTTGCAGAACTAAGCCTCTTTCATTGTTTAGAGCTAGATATTTGAATATCTACTATCAGTGCATACATATGATCCTAACATTGGTCCTTAAATTTGTGATTCATAGAACACAATATAAATATAATAATTAGCAAGGTTTTGAAAACCGGACCGGACATCGAACCGGCGGAGGGAGAGGTTCAAGGTTGAACCGATCCAACCGGTTTAACCGGGGTCGAACCGTTATATATATATATAATAAAAAAATTAATTAACACAATATTAAAAATTTACATATAAATTATTAAATTTTTATGACTATATTATGATACAAATGAAAATGATGTATACATTATCACTATATTAGTATACTTTTAAAGCTCTGTCTGGCGCAACGTTTTTCCTCTATTCAGTTTGAACAAAAACACCGCCGTAATAAAATGGATGTTTGACATGACAATGGTTAAGACCACAATGAAAATCAAGAAAATAAAACTAATTTTGACTTTTGAACATAAAAGTTGATGAAGTTTCTTAGATAAGATTGGGTGATAAAAAATGACATTTCATAACCACCGCGTTTATGACCGCCATCTCCGTACCAAAGGGAGCCTAAATATATTGTACATTTTAATTATTAAAAGATAATTTAATAATTTATTATAATAATATATCTAGGAAATATTTAATTTATATTTATATAGTTTTATTTTATGAATACATTAATATTTATATTAATATAACAATATACAAGATAAAACCGCAAGAACTAAGTGGCCAAGTGGTTCATCTCTTCCCGAATTTGAAATTGGTGTGGGTTCGAAACCCCACAGCCTCGAATTTTCTGTAGTTAAATTTTTGGGCTTTGGCCCGCCCGGTTACCCTAAAACCCGCCCGGTTCCCGGCCCGCCGGTCCGCCCGCCCGGTTCTGCGGTTCCCAAGCGGTCCGCGGATGGAGGCGGTTTATTACCTGGACCGGATCGGCACTGTGTCCGGTCCGCGGTTGGACCGGTCGGACCGGCCGGTCCGGTCCAGTTTTCAAAAGCTTGATAATTAGAATTACCATTTACAATTTTTTTGACCATCAAAACAAAAGTTCATCTTTAAAGGCAAGTAACCAACAATCTCTTACTTTTGGGTATATTTCTATTGCCTTTGTTTCCTCTTCACTGTACTCTGATTTTCTTGTTCTAGATATATCGAGACTCCTGGTGTTGAAGGCTGTCATGCCTTCTGAATGTCTTCATTATCTTTACTTCTGACCCACTAATGTTGAGCTTCAAGTGCCCTTTACTTTTCATTTATATTCGTTTTCATTTATATTCTTTTTCATTTCTTTTCTCAATTTTCTGCTTATAAGATATTAACGAAAATTTTGTTTGCATATATGAAATAGTTTCATCTGATTTTATATGGTAGTTGTGCATTCTTTATTCATGCCTAACTTACCGCGATCATTACTCTCATAAAGTATTAGTTCGTTCCCTATTCCTTACCATTTTACCCTTTTAATGCACATTTAATCGCCATGTTTAATCATTTAAGTGCATGTAAAAGTATGTTATTTCCTTTTCAAGCATCTTAGCTCCATTACTCTCACCAAGCTCCAGTCACTCTATGAGTCTTCATTAAGAAAACAGTCACTGATCTGCTATGTTGTTTGTATTTTGTGGTGAGTGTATGCAAATATGATAATCTTATTATTTTTGTAGAAAGGAATAAAAGGTGTAATTCATTAATCCACATAGGGGCTTTAAATAGGATTACAACAAGACACCCAATACTGATAGGCGGTGTGGGACTAAACTCAATAACATTAAAATACAATATCTCTAACACTCCCCCTCAAGTTGGAGGGGAAACCTACAACTTGAATACGACATAAAACGGAAGGTAAAAGAAGGTTGGCAACATGGGACAAACCAACAACCACCGAGGCCCAACTGTGTGTCACTGGGGATACTACAACCGGGCAAAGACCACACGACGTTGGTCCACAAACCGACCATGAACACGCTGAATACACTCGGAGCAGAAACTAGGTCAACCAAGAATGCCAAACCATCCTACCACAAAGCGAAGAAAAAGAAATGGGGAGACACAAACAACAAACGAAATCAACCTGGGGGTCATGTGTGACTAAGGTAGGAGTCGGGAAAAAGGCATCTGAGTCGCCGTTATCACAAATACTCCCACTCACGTGGAATACGTGCAAGAAGGCATAGACTATGCCTAGAGGCCGTGATGTACACTCCCCCTCACGTAGACCACGTGAATGTGTGGGACCCTCGTCGGGTACATGAACCCAGATCACGTGGAGGAAGGCCGAAATCGAAAGGAGACACAAACAACAACAACAACCACAAACCACTTAAAAAAACTGCTACTAAAAAACTAGACCGGGAAGAAGAATAAGCTCATGCACAGCAGCAGCAAGGATCCACCAAGCCGAAAGAGGAGGCGGCAAGCCAGAGTTGTCGCAGACGGCAAGGAGCAACGCATAGGAGAAGCGGGGAGGAGTAGCACGGCTGCAACGGAGGAGTAGTACGGAGGAGCAGGCGTCAACGTCGATGGGAAGCAGAGCTGTCAGGAGAAGCAGAGATGGGCGGCGGCGTCGGGAGAAGACGACGGGAGAAGCAGAGATGGGCGGCGACGTCGTCGGGAGAAGCAGCAAAAGGCGATGGAGTAGTCGACGAAGCCGACGACGCAGGCGGCAACACTCGATGAATACGACGGGAGAAGGAGCCGATAGCGATGGAGCAGTCGACCGACGGGAGAAGCTGTACAGGCGAAAGCGGGCCACTGTACAGACGACGGGAGAATGTCCCGCTCCCATCTCCGGAATCAGACGACGATTCCGTGGACGGGAGCGAGGGCTAAGGCAATAGCTGTGAGCCCTAGCAGCTCGTTGTCGCGAAAGGACGGGCCGGGGAGGAAGGAACAGTGGCCGAAGCAGAAATCGGGAATAATTTTATTTAGGTTTCAGATCGATGCTCTGATACCATGTAGAAAGGAATATAAGGTGTAACTCATTCATCCACATAGGGGCTTTAAATAGGATTACAACATGACACCCAACACCGATAGGCGATGTGAGACTAAACTCAATAACATTAAAACACAATATCTATAAGAATTTTGAAAACATTGCTGTTTGATTTTGCAAAAAATGGATATTATGATATCAAATTCAAGATTATCAATAGAACTTTCACTAATATACTTATTGTAAATAATTGTGTGCAATGGTCTTGATCTTCTTAAAAAGATGTCAAGTCTTATGGTATGAGATGGAAGCTTTGATACAACTTTAAATCTACGGCACATCATAAGAGAAGTTGAATTGTGTTTGGCTGATATGAAAAGGAAAATAATATTAAATAGAACACTCGATAACAATTCCTCCCACACTAAGTTAATTACAATTATATGTCGTAATGATTTAATTTATACCAAGTAATATGCATCTTATCTTCTTGAAAGTAATCTCTCCTATGGGAGTTTGATACGGGTACGGAAGACCCCATTCTCGGCAAGCGCTACGCAAGGGTTTACACGAGGCGCGCGCGGGATCCGGGCGTGGATTGAGAATGCGCCTGATTGGATCTGAGATCATTATTTCCATTATCTTATAATTCCTTTTATCGCATATTTTATTTTGACATGTATTTCCTTTTATTGTGTGTTTCTTTTTATTGGGTATTTATTTTTTATCATGTAAGTGCCTTCCTATATATATGGGGAAGGAGAACCAATATAACCAGACAATTTCTATCTTGAATAAGAATTCGGAGTAGGGATTACGACCCAGTGTAATCCGGCCTTGTGTTATCTAATAGAGTTCTAATATAAAACACACAAGAAATGGATCAAAAAATATTCCTTAAACATAAACAACCATTAAAGATGAGAAAGTAATTTATAATGATTCGGCCTTCTTACCCATACGTACATCAACATGCCTGTACATTCCTCAAGGGTTCCACTATTCAACAAATCCTTGAGTCACCATTCTTATGTTCGTACTATAATTACTCTGTGCACATGATGCCTACTTCTTAGTCATCAATCCCAACAAATATGGCCCATTGGAACAACATTATCTACACTTTCATGCATCCCGGATGGAAACACCACATTCTTATGGAAGTCATTTCTTTCCTCATTTGCATAGTTATGGAACACCGACTCCATTGGCACCCAACTCATTTTTTTCATCCCTCGCACAATTTCTGTTGCAATCCATCCAGTTTGGTTACTTATCGTAATTTTCGTCGTGCTCCCCCGCCCTCTCACATGCCCGTTCTTTGATCCCTATTGCAAGTGTACAATTCCTAATCAAACCTTTCCTCATCCTCTTACTCCACTCCAACATCAAACTTCCTCTTCTCCACCTTCCTTGAGCCACCGATCATTCATCTCTATTACTCCCTTAACAATGCCATCAAGTTGGTCGAGAAATTTCTTGAAATGTGGGACTAACTCATGGCAAATGTGGAAATCACCAAGGCACAATGCTCAAAGATTGAGACACGTCGACGATTTTTCGGCCTATGACTTAATTTAAGTTTTTAAATCTTGTCATCTCATAAGTTCTCTCGTTATATGATGATTACGAGCATTTTCCCTCTTGGTGTGGATGATGGCTATTCTATGCCTTCGATTTGTGGGGAATTTTTGTGAATGGGGGGTGGGGCGACTTAATGTACCTGTAACTCCACTCATCACAGCAGGAGAAAATCTCTTCTTTTTTATCACAACTTCCCTTCTGGGATGATATTACCCACCTCTACTAATGGTAGCATCTTGCTCTGTAGTAACTTTTGTGGAGTTAAAACTTACTGTAGAAGGCTCATGATGTTTCCATTTAAGGCGTTGATACAAGCCACTGCTCTCTTGAACTTCCCAACGAGTTCCTCAATGTTACTTAGATTTTAATTCATTTTTAGGAATGCTCAGCTTGCTGCCTCTCAAGATCCATGACCTTGGAGGTCACTATCTCTAGCTCCTTCTTGAGATTGGACTCGGTGGATGTAAGCTTGACATTTTCTTCCAAGAGATATTGGATTCTTCTCTCAGCATCATTGAAACTCTTACTGAGAGTTACCATTTCTTTCTTAGTAGCAAAAGCGGAGGACTCAAGTATCTTGAAAGAAAAGGATTTCTGACCTGCGAGGTAGTGTACTCACGCGGATGTATCGCCGTATACCGTCCCTCTGATTCTCTCCCCTTCTCTCTCTGTGTTCCTCTCTCTCCCTTTAGCAGATTGACGTATGACTTGAAAAAATAGAAAATATTCAACGCAGTTCACTTGACCCAATTCCTAAACATTATATTGAGCTATATGTGCTTTACTAATAGCTTATCACATAACAATAAATTTGTTCATCAAATTATCAAAAAATTTCCCAACATCCATTGGTCTTATAATGGATTTGTCAATTATAAAATAATAACTAAAATGTAATCATCACTCATTTATATTTTTGTTATCATCAAAGCAAAAATCACTTTTAGCAACTTTTGGGTTTTGCACAAATTTGACCATAATTGATAGTGGCCCATGAGAGCATCAAAATGGGTTTAGTTCAACTCTCCCCCTGTTACAAACACAAATATTTGATTGCAAAAGAACTTGACAAAATTGTGTACAAATCACGAGAGATACTCGTGCCTAACCTCAACAGGCTGATTGCTCCTTAAAGTTTAACTCAAAATGAGAGATCTTAAACCCCAAAATGATCAAAAAACCCTCAACATTCCTCTCCCTCCCCCTTATGTAGATGAGGGAGGACATACTTTGAAATACTTTAATTAATACCATTAATTAAATCAATATTAATTAATACTTATTAATCAATATTAACTAATTAATTAATACTAACTAATTATAAAACTATATCCTTGCATGTGGGCATTCAAGGCGGTTTCCATATGAACTCTCATGATTCCTGCGAGACGGTGAACTTAGGCGGATGTATTGCCGTAACATTATTCCACCCTTGAAATTTGACCTTGTCCCCAATGTCAAAATTTGAATATTTGTATGGGTTTTTAAGAATGTCGGCGGCATGTAAAAGTTGCGGTGGAGAGGAGAGATAATGTGTGTTAGAAAGTGGTAGAAATGAAGCAGATGTAGCAGTGTGGGAGAGTGGAAGGTTCAAAGAAAGGGATAGACGTAGGTGGAAAGTGTGGGTGCAATTAAAGGAATGTGGAAATAGGGAATGGTGGCATGCGCAAAATAAAGCGAAGGAAGGCAGCCCTTGCGGGGTCCGAGAGGAGGAAAAAATTAGAAAGAAAGGCTGGAGTAGGGGCTGGGGTGTGATGACTTAAAGGAGGGCTTGTTTTCCTCGTTGTACACGAAAAGGTTGCTAGGATCAAATCTTGGAGGGGGCTTGTTTTCCTTGTTGTACACGAAAAGGTTCCTAGTATCAAATCTTGGAGGGGGCTCGAGACAAGCAATGGCCGGTGGTGTTTAAAATAGGGTGTGGAGAACGAGTAGAGAAAGTATATGACCTCTTGCAGCTTGTAGCGAGGAGGTGTGTGCGATACGAGGATATCAGGAGCCGCCGCATGTCGGGGAGACGAACCAAACATGAGAGCGGCTTGGGAGACGATATCGACATGCAGGTCGCTCGACCTGCGGGAGATTTGGTGACTCGGACAACTCTTGCCCGTCGAGAGGTGTTCCTTCTCAGGTAGGTCGGTGGTTAGACTCATCCCGTGGTTGTAGAGAGGCAAGAGGCAATGAATGGTAGGAGGAGCGTTTATGAGGTCGTTGCACTGAGCTGAGATCACCTAGGAGCGATGTCGTCGGACCGAGATTTATGTTTGGCAAAAAGGGTGCCGCCGATTTGGGGTTCATATGAACCCGATTGGCCTGGATGCTGCTTAGGAGGTCCATGATGTCCTTAAACTAGGCTGCGGTCCGACCGAAGTGGTTGCTGAGGGAGGCGTTAGTACCCGACGACTCATAGCGGGCGGAACTGGCATGTCGGATCATTGTTACGTACACAGAAAATTGATTGTACTAGAATTTGAGAGCCTAATACATTTCACGAGGGATACTTGTGCCTAAGCTTAGGAGGCTGGTTCCTTCTAGAAGTCTCTCTCCAAACAAGAGAACGCAAAATCCTAATGATCCAAACACTCAACACTACTATCCCTCCCCCTTATGTAGACGAGGCATGACGCACAATACTAAATATTTTATTTAATACATTAATTTAATCAACATTAATTAGTACTAATTAACCGATATTAACTAATTAATTAATACTATTTAATTACAAAATTATATCCTTGCATATAAGCATTCAAGAGGGTTTCCATGTGAACTCCTATGACTCCTGCGAGCGCGAGGCAGTGTACTCACGTGGATGTATCGCCGTACACCGTCGCTCTGATTCTCTCTCTCTTTCTCTGTGTTCCTTTCTCTCTATCTGTTGGGGTATAACATATAAAATAAGAGGTAAAATTGGATTCATAATTAGTCTTTCCATAGGTTGAATGGTATGACCATTTTGTCTATCGCTGAATGAACAACGATGTTGCATTTGTCAGTGAACCTTGGATTGACTATTGTTCATTTGTGTTCCGTGTTGTTGGAGTCGTAGTTTTGAGTACATTTTAGTAATAACTAGGATGCCCTTGAATTGAGGAGAAGATATTGTTTGAACTCTTTGAAGGTAAATGTTTAATTCAGAAGCATTATGATGACAAATTTTGAATATCCTTATGCGAGTTACGTGATGTTGAATTGTTGGTTTCAGAAGCAATGCCCTTCATTGAGAAGGGCTGTGAATTTTGGGTTCGTAGATTTAACATTGTTTGAACTTTGAAGACCAGCTTTTGGCTTGGAGTAAGCTCAAATAAAACTCAATGAGCCTACTTTTCAGTGATTTAGGCCAAACACAAGAAATGCTTAGAGATATGCAAATGGATTGTAAGAAACTTCACTAAAATACTCAGAGGGTTGCCTTGCTCAAAATTCGGTTGGTTAGAGAGATTTTTAAATATCTTGATTAGCCAAACTAGAGGAGCTATTGTCCCATAAAGAAGAGCTCAGCCTTCAGGCTCTTCGCTCAAAAATTATAACCGAGTGGAAGAAGACATCCGTAATAAATTTCAGTGGAGTCTAATGTAAAGGAATCGAGCTCTATATTGATACATCAAACAGTAGGAAATAGAAAAAGTAAACAAAGAATAAATAAGAAACGAAAAAGGTTGTATAGAAACATGAAATGAGGTGTGTATGAAAACACAT
This sequence comes from Platanthera zijinensis, assembly GCA_039513925.1. NCBI lineage: Eukaryota > Viridiplantae > Streptophyta > Magnoliopsida > Asparagales > Orchidaceae > Platanthera > Platanthera zijinensis. Next base: position 15,758,284 of record CM077087.1, read on the forward strand.
ACTAGCATATGAAAGATTGTTTTTAATAGATTTTCCTCTTAAGATTCTGACGTGGGTTCAAGCAAAATTAACTTGTGATTGTTATATGTAAATAAACAAGTGACAGGCACGGGCCTTCGGCCCTGGGAGCATTCGGCGGGGGTGCGACAATCGGCGGGGTGCGACATTCGGCAGGGTGCGACATTCGCCGGGATGTGACATTCGCCGGGATGCGACATTCGCCGGTAGTGCGACATTTGTCGTGGGGACGGCATTTGTCGTGGGCAGTGACATTTTCCGTGGGCGGCGACATATGCCGTGGGCGGCTACATTTGTCGTGGGTGACGACATTTGTCGTGGATAGTACCCGCCCCTATGGCCTCACGCGACAGTACCCGACCGGCGACGGCGGGCTTCGCCCGCTCCCGGCGAGCTTCGCCCGTCCGCAGCTGGCTCCGCCCGACCCGCAACATATACATATGAGTACTTTAAATGACCGTAAGAAAATATAAATCAAGAATACAATTTTTATTTTGTAAAACAAATTATATTTTAACGTTAAAATATTAATCTTTCTCTTGTCATTTCTAGCTAGAGACAATAGGTTTATGGTATCTAGTGTTTTTATTTTTTGTATTTTAATATTATAAAGTTGTGTAATTACCTAAAAGGATATTGTCTTTATAATATACTAATATAAAGATTGATATAATTGTGTAATTATGAGTACAACTATAAGGACAATATAGAGACATCAGGCAATGTTTCACCAAAAAGTAGTTTTCGTATAATAGTAGAGATAAATAAATATATAGATAGATTGCTCATATTTATTTACAACAAACATTCCAGTTCAGATGTTGTACAAACAGAGTTGCAGGTGTGCAATCATGTTAAACATGTCATTTCCTTGTGTTTGTTTCATTCAATTCTTCTAGTTTAATATGGATTCATCTGCAACAATAAATGTTCTCAGTTTGCATTCAGCTACTGATTGTTTTTCAATATTTTCTTCTCAGCCATCCGTACTGATGCACTCGACCAGTGATTCTGCCGATGAGCGCCATGGCGGTCGGAGAATCTTGGTTTGATTCAGCCCCTACCAGTTTCTCTCTCCTGTTTTAAAATACTCAGAGGACTGATTTCATAAATTTATCTTCATAAAGTGTGACATTTGTACTCCTGCCATTTCAGTTCCAGGCTTTTTAAAACAAGTCTTTCTCTGAATTGATCAGTTTGAAATCTGCGAGATTGTTGTTTTTCTTACTGAAGTAGCATGACGCAAATTCAGTTGTTTATAATTTATGTCATTTTTTGTGAGGCTTGTTTATAAATTATGCCATTATTCAGGAGGGGAGCCTTGACGCACTAGTTGAGGTGTTGCCATGCGATCTTGAGGTCACGGGCTTGGGTCCTTGAAGTAGCCTCTTGCAAAAATGTAGGGCAAGGTTTGCTTATATTTCACCTTTATGGTGGGAACCTTCCCCCAGACCCTCATTGTGCTGGGATGGGACCCTTCCCCAGACCCTTGCACTGTGAGTATTCTTTTTGTTTAAAAAAAAATTCTCGGAGTGCTTATGGATGACTTTATGAGCATATGAACAGATTTATGTGGATACTGGTATTACTACATTACCAAAATCAAGTTTCAGTCTTCTTCAAATGGAAACTTGCATTTGTATTTAGCTTTTAGGCTATGAAGAATGTCTCCAGGATGCCTGCAATAAGCGATATACAAATAAAGCCAACTGGTTTTGCTTGAATGGTAAATGAAGAGGGGAATTATTCAATCTGCACGGTCTATGGTGAAGATAAATTTGTGGACTCCGTTTGATCCTTTGACGAAGTTTGCTTAATGAACTTGTCTGAGCCAATTTCGCTTGCTCAACTTTGCGGTTGGAAATTAGGGTATATCCGCTAATTATGATGCACACAAAATATAATTTGTTCAATTGTAATTGGTGATTTGCATGTGTTGCGGTCAATTTAATTCTCTTGATAGACTTGACTAAATTAGGTTGGCTAAGCCCGTGGAGCGGTCGAGCGTGCACACAGTCACAGAATAAGTAGAAACACACAAGACAATTTTAACGTGGAAAATCCCTCAATTGGGTAAAAAATCACGTGACCGGTACGGTGCTAGTCACTTCACCATTGACGGTTGTTTACAGATTGTGCGGAGAACCGAAGGTGACATGCTGCTCCTCGTTACAATAGTGAGATGTGAGATTGTAGAGTGTTTGGTGGGCGACAAACCGGCTCACCCGAAGCTCATTCTTTTCTATGCTTTGATGGAGACGAGCATTCTCGAACATTGTTTGGCGGGCAAACTCCGTGGCGGGGATCGCTGAGATGTGTTGACGGTGGCTTGGGTGGTGCTGTGCACTTAGGAAGCTCTCTGGAGTGGTGCGCCGAACACCTTCTAAAGAGCGTCGTGGACTTAGACAAATTTTTTGGCGGCCCGGTTGGTGGAGGAGGCTCGTAGAGGAATTTCAGCAGAGCTCTGACCTGAGAAAGAAGAAATTTGAGAGGAGAGAAGTAAGAAATGAAGGGGGTCCTAAGGCCTTTTTAGAGGCTCCAGGAGTTGGTTACGGTGGTTACACGGCTATCCACACATCGTAACCGCCCAAAACTACTATTTGTAGTTCACATCGAATATAGTTTCAGGCGTATATGATTACCACGATTTTGGCTATATGTAGGCCATTATTTAATAAATAGTATTTCCCACTAACCTTAGTGATTAGTGAGTGGTTACGTAGCTGGTTACTCATGTAATGGATGACGGTTATCACGATTGGGTAATCAGACAACGACGGAGGCCCGCCATGAGCGAGCAGCCAACAAGGCGGCGGACGGCCGCCGACGGAGGAAGAGGGACCGCGACCGCAAAGCGACCGACCGTGGTGGGAAAGGGCGCGACCGCGGGGAGGGAGGCCACGACGCGCGCCGCCCGACACCGGTTCCGTCGTGGCCGGCCGGGCACGTGGTGCCTGATAGGGCTGTGCATGGGTCGGTTCGGTTCGGTTCTGCCAAGAACCGAGAATCGAACCATATAGGTTTGGTTCTAAATATTTGGAACCAGAACCGAACCGAGTATTTCTCACCAAGAACCAGAACCGTATTCTCGGTTCCGGTTCCGTTCCGATTCTAGTTTCGGTTCCCAAATATTAATAAATAGTAAGATATTCATCAAATCATTAGCAACTGTAATAATTTATTATTTAGAAGCAAAACATATAATGCCAACAAAAAGGAAAAGAATAAAATTAAACAGATGATAATTGCCAAAATCCAAATAACATCATAGTCAGGAACCGACTCACAGAAGATGTCGAAGAGTAAAAAATTCTGACCGAAGAACTCACAGAAGAAGACTCAACTAGATAAGGGAGGAGGAGACGCGGCCGACGATGTAGATGGGGACTTCGGCGGTGTTAGGAAGCGTCGGGACCGGGACTGCCAGAAGAGGAGTGGCGGAATATGCCGGAGGAAAAGGATGGGTAATGGTCGTCAGAAGCTCTGAAGGCGGTCTGGAGCGGCGTCGAGTCCTGCCGAGTGCCGACTGCCTAGATCGTTTGGGAGTCGGAGAACTGACGGGTTGGGCGCTGATTAAAGAACACACTGGGACGGCGGGACGCGTAAAGCCTTAGGGTTTGGGGTTTTATTGTTTTAAATTTTAATGTTTTATTAAGGGGTGAGTTCGGGTCGGGTCGGTTCTGGGTAGAACCGACACCAGAACCGAGAACCGAGATATAACCCCGGTTCTTGGAAATTTAAGAACCGGAACCGAACCGGTAACCGATAGAACCGATCCAAATGGAACCGGTTCGGTTCGGATCGGTTCTTTGGTTTTCGGGTATTTATGCACAACCCTAGTGCCTGACACCACCTCGGCCTAGGGCGGCCGGGGGCGGGATGCCCAACGCCGGCCCGGCCTAGGATGGCCAGGTGCGGGGCACGCGACGTCGCACCGGCCGAGGACGAGATGCCCGACACCGCCCCGGCCGAGGACGGTCGGGTGCGGGGTGCCCGACGTCGGTCTTGCCGAGGCCGGCCGGGCGCGGGGCGTCCGACGACGGCCTTGGCGCAGCCGGCCGGGTGCGGGGCACCGACGGTGGATTTGGCGGGGCGGTCGGGCGCGGCGCGCCCGACACCATTTCTGGCGTGGTTGGTCGGCCATGGACCGCCCGACGTTGGTGGCGCCGGTGGCCGGCCGCGTGCGGTTGTTCAGGTGACGCTCGAAGTGGGATCCGTGTGCGGGCTGCACGGGGAATCGGGCGCGCTGATCGCGCACGTGACAGTTGTCCTCATGATCCCACTAAATTAATAAGGATCATGAGTTACAGGCTATTGACACCCCAATTTAACTATAAATTTTACCGTGTCCTCTTCAGCATGAAAATTTATTACAGGAGAGATCAATAACATTCAACAATTTCTTTGTTCCATTATTTAAAAAATGTATTCATCAAATCAATTTTTCATAATCACACCGGACAATACCGGAGGAAAGAAGGATTCAAGGTCAGCAGAAATTTTTGCATCCGGGCGTCGGATGAGTCCGCGTCCAATGAGAGCATGCCACGTGAACATCTTCCGCGCGTCGACTTGCTTTTATTGCCTCTCTCTAAATCTCGGCCGTTCTTATCTCCACTTGGCGTCGCGTTGTTTAACCCGGACGTAGATTTAGGGACGGAGCCCGGTCCTAATAATCTCTCCAAGGTCAGAGGGCTCCGAACTGTGGTAATATAATAGGTGGCAGCAAGGTGCACAAAGCATTCGGCGGGAATGATTTATCTGCCCATCAATCAGCGATCGGACGATCAGTTTTTTAGTTTTTTATATAAAAATAAAAATAATAATAAACAATATCCGGTCGGAATAGCAAGATCCGGCCGGAATTAATTTGTAAAAGCATTTTTTATGCATAAGTAAGATCTTAAAATATGTGTAAAAATAATTTAATTAATATTTCATAATTATTTTTTTAAAAAATTATTAATTTTTTATAGAAATGTATTTTTTTAAAAAATTAGCGCACTATCGTTCTTGTATGCTAGACTTACCTGAAAATTATTTCATAGAATGAGGATTCTTCAAGGAAAAGTTCTATCACAAGGAATAAATGTGGACAAATTTTATCCCAAATTTTTGCTGGATATAAAAATTAATTATTATAATAAATATAATAAGTATCTATTATAATTTAACATACTCTATGTATATTTTAATAAAAATAACATCAATAAACACAACTAAAACTACATAATTTTTTTTGATCAATATTAATATTTTAGTACATAAATAATAAATTATCCAATGTCATTAAATTGAGTTTGAAAATTTATTTAAGTCAGACTCAAAGGTAAACTATTATTCACAAAATAAATTTAAATTTTATAATAAAATATGCACTATGTAATGTATATTTATTTAAGTTTATAGAGATTGAGATTTGATCTCGTAGGGCAACATACCACTTCTCAGTTACAATTGTAAAATACACAAAATGGTGGAAAAAAAGCGAAGTCCTTGGAGGCTTGATGGAAGCGTTTCGGCCTTAGAATGTTACTGAGTTCACGGAACTTTGGTGAGAGCGTTCCGACTGAAAAAATCTCTAAGTCCACAGAGCTTTGGAGATAGTGCTCTCGTTGAAGCGGAGTCTTAATGAGAGCGCTCTCGTGGAGGAGGATGTAGTGACTTGACGTTTGTTGGAGCCTTGGCGCAAGAAGAGGAGTGGAGCGAATTCCTAAGCGAAGAGTTGACCTAGGTCCACGATCTCTCCGTAAAAACCTCAGAGCTCTTTCTCCCTCTAGAGTTGCTTGTCTTCATATGAAGGCTTGAAGACCTATTTATGGTTTTTTTGAGGGATACGTCGGGGAGGAATTTGTGTTAGCAAATGACGTCGCTCCATTTCGGTCATCTGGATCATCAATTTTAGCGAAATGTCAAAAGTGTCCCCCGGGTGGTTCAGACGGCCCGGGTAGGTTGCCCGGCGGCGGCCGACGCCGCTAGTGGATGCCGACGTGCCTCGCGCGAGCGCATAAGGCGTCACTAGCGCACCGCCGGCGCGAGTGCGATGCGCATGATGCGCTCGCGCTGCGTGCCCGTGGAGTGCGTGTGAGCACGATGAGCACGCGTTTGCGCGATGCGCGCGTGCTCGGGTGTCGTGCGTGCTTGGGCAATGCGCTAGCGTGCATGTGCCTTGAGGGATATTTTGGGCTCCTTCAGGCGAGCGCGGTCCTTACGTGTTTTAATTGAAGTGCTGCTAGTTTGGCTTGGTAATTTCAAGGGAACCCCATAAGTATAGGGAGTTGTTATAGACAAATCAAAATTGGCTATATACAAACCAATATTTTGAAATTTTTAGCCTCTTTTTAAATACTATATACAAACCATATAAAAACTTAAAAATGAGTGAACCTCTCATTCTAACCATAGTCCGATTCCCCCCTCCCCTTGCTCCGCCTCCCCCGATTTTCCCCCTCCGTCTCCGCCGATTTCCCCCTACGTCTCCCCCGATTCCCCCCACCGTCGCTCCCGATGGTGTCAGCAATATTCGTCGGCGACTCGCCTGACGTCATCCCCGACGACGTCCTTGGATACGCCCCCGGAGACGGCCTCCTCGCCGGGGGAGACGAGAACTCAGTGTTAGGGATCGTGCCGCAGTTCAACTCTTGTGACAGTTCTTCTTCCAGTAATTTCCCTGTGTTCCCTCTTGGACTCAGTTTGGATCAAGGGAGGCCCGGTTTTCACATGGCCGAAGAGAGCTCCAGCAACGGGAGCATGGGGAGCCTGATCCGCCAGGATGCAGAGGTGAAGACCTCGTCGGAGGCAGGGAGCTCATCCTGCTCCTGCGACCATCAATTTGTTTTAAAATGCGAGATTAAAATATGAAAATTATTCACACTTGTTCTTCCGCACGATGGGGATCTGGTCCAGTTGCCTAGTTTGTTTCCAACTTTCGGGCATGTACAATCTCATCAAATCCGTCATAATCCTCCTCAGATACAACAATTGAAAATTTTATAATTAAATTTATATGTTTTTGATGATTATGAAGTTGGATTTTTTCATTTCAATTTTCTAGTCTTAGATTTCTCTGATTTTATTCTTAAATTTTATCACTCATCTCATATTTATCTAATTTCAACACAGAGATGCCTTCTTTAGGATCTATTAATTTTTGTAATGGATAATTACATGTATTAATTTTGCTCTTCATTTAATTACTTAAAAGGTAAATAATTTTCCTATGAAATTGAAATATGTTCGAATAGACGAATAGCAATGGTGTTGATAAATGATCAATCGCATCACTTTAGCTTCCTTTGTTTCAGCGTTTTTTCGTCGTTCCCAAATACCGGGGTTCTAATACGCCTCCGCCCCTCTCCCCCGGCAGCTAGTTTCCCGGCAACTGCGAAGATCCAAGGTAGGAGTCCATTTGTTAAGATCCAGGTCTTCCCTCACTGCCGACCTACCCACTTTCCTCTGCCGCATCTACTGTTTTCTATCGGGATCCAGCCGCTCTCTTTCTCCACAGCTCCACTCCCACAGAGATTTTTCATCTCCAATCCCTCTTCGCTCCCCTCCCTACCCATCATCTCCCCCTTTCACCAGGATCTCGCCCCTGCTGTCCAAACCTCAGGATTTCCTACTCGAATCCACGGTCGCCGCCATTGCAGCTCCGGATTCCGGGAATAAGTTAAAGGGAGAGCACAACCATGAATCCGTTCTCTTCAGGAACTCGTCTCAGGTACGCTAAGATCTCATCATCTCATTGAATTTTTTTGAAATAATGTTTCGTTGCTGAAAATCGATTCTTAACGCCAAAATTTTCAATTGTCATTTTATCAAGACAAATTGACAGATATTTCGTCTGCTGAAGAAACCTGCGGATACAGATTATAGTGTGTAGATCGACTGTGAGGCACTTAGTTAATATATCTTAAGTTTGATATTTGATCATTTGGTAGAAATTGTTGCTTAAAACTGCGTTGCAATTGGACAGGTTTCCATTCCGTAGGGTTAATACTGTTTAGATCTGACTGAGGATATTAGCATATAGTCTCTCGTTTGTGGTTAATACTAGAAATTGGCCAGGTTAATAATTTGTCTGGGAATACATGCTAATGTTCCCAAACAAGGTATCCAGTTGTGTTTTCGTAGCTTCGGGGATTTCTCCACTATGGTTTGTTTGGCTTAAACATTTGTTATTTCATACTCTAGCATGCACGTTCGTACCTTGTTTACAGTTTTTTTCACCTGTGGTTGTTTTTATTTTATTTGTAAATTTCTTTTATTGCAAACTTAGTCATGTATTGTCGTTCCTATTTCATTTAGGCATTCCCGTTGTCATTCTACATTCCGCTAGACCCTACCCTTCATCAACAAGTCTCAGTTTTTTATTTGTCAAAATACATGAATAAATAGGCAAGTTCTTCCTCTTGAGATGCATCAACCATGATCAAAATCTATGATTACAATTGAAATATACTCAAGAACAAGATGGTCGAATCCATATATTTTCATTATGAAACTTTCCGAGAAAGACCTTCATTGTTCGAACACAAAACAATTGCTTCCCTATTTTAGGCTCTGTTTGGCGCAGTGGGTGCGACTGGAGAAGCAGTGGTGGGAAGCAATGAGAGAATAATCAACTGTTTTGCAGAGTGGTGACAGAATTTGTGAAATTGTTTGGAAGAACAACGTATGCAGTGCTGCTTCAACTTGTGAGGCACAATCATTAGAACCAAAAATTTCTAAAAATTTATATATACGCACGTTATTTATCATATTATATATAATATAAATTATACATAATATATTATACTTAATATAACTTATATAATATATTATATAACGCATATAATATAACGTATTTATTAATAATATATTTTAAAATTTTTTAAATAAATATATAATTATAAAAATTTTAGTAAAAACTTTAATAAATATAATATACCGTATTTATTAATAATATATTTATCTAAACTTTAATAAATATATATAAAAAACTTTTTAAAAAATATAAAACAACGCTGTAGCCCTTTTTCAGGGCTGTAGTGCTGCTGCGATTCCAGGCTGCGCGTGAAGACCCGTGGCAGAAAAACAACGACTCGCGACTGTTTTTCACATGTCTGATTCCACCGTGATGCCTCAAAAATAGGTTTGTCGCAACTTTTTAAAATGTGGCGGTCCCCCACTCCTAAAACGCCGCGCCAAAAAAAGCCGTAAGCAGCCCCAACATCCATTGATCGACCTGATGCTGATCTCCTTTGCTGCTTGATCTTCCCTTATTTCCCATAACCAAATTTTGTTGGGTCCTACTTGTTGACCCGCCATCCAATAGTAATGATATGTGGCTTTGTTATTGCAGCCGTAGCTAATAGTCCTATGATCCTTTTGTTTCCACTGTCACTGTCACCTACTACACTGTCTGTACCAACTTGAGGACTTCCAAGTGGTTAGTGATGGCTTATAAATGCATAAGTTTTGTAGTGAACTATTGATGTAACATGCTAAGGTTGTTCCCTAACATTTAGAAAGAACGAGAATTGAAATTAAATGGTCCTTTGGCTTATAACAGTTAGCTTCGCAGTTCTCAAAGCAATCAAACTTGATTGTTTTTTGAGTGAGGGGAGCCAGTTGTAATGTAATCTTGAAAAAGTTCTTCACAAACTTGCAACGGTATCCATGCAACGGTATCCAACCAAGATCTAGAAAAATATGGATAGATCTGGGCAATTCACTATATATGAAATCTTTGGCAGGTCCACTACCACTTTCTCAGCACTAGCAATTTGTTTTAAAATGCTATACTCGAGAGACAAAATTCACATTTGGTGAATTTGCATTGCAAACAATGTCCATAAGTCATGGTGCAAATGATGTTTTGTCATCTATTCATGCCTTCAAATACTTCAGTATCTCATCAATGAACACATCAACGAGCTAGTCAAGGTAAGAATGCTTCACTTGATTCATCGAGTAGGTAAAATACTAAAAACATTAGGTGCATTCACCAATATAAAATTCCTGGCACAAAACTCACTGTTAATATTTTGTACAAAACACTGTCTTTGACATACCGGTGATCTTCACCTCCAACCTGTGATATGAATCCAGATGCTTTCATTAATAATCATCACGGGCCGTTCATGCGTCATTCTCGACTTGTTCAACCTTCTTTATTTAATGCACTTCCACTTCTTCTTATCATAGAAATATGAGCACTCCATATAGACATACTAAGCCTAATGAAACCCTTATCAAAACCTGCAATGTAGTGTTCTTCTCTTATACTTAGATAATGCTAAACAATAAGGAGCTTTGAACATAGGCTTAGCTTCGAAAATGAGATTGATAGATTATTTTATTTCCCTATCATATGGAAATATGAATAACCATTCAGGATTCACATTTGGATACCTTGGGACGACAGCTACATCCTCCAACAAACAATCAACATTTTAATCCACAATGACACTAGCAAGGAATACAATATGGACATTACATTCTAGGAGGAAAAGCCTCAACAGACAACAATAGAAATTATTGAGACGCAAGATCAACGCTATAGCGAGTGTTCAATCACCATTTCATGTATTAATAGCCACAATCCATTCCCAATGTCACACCAAAGTACAGATGTAAAATCATAATATCTCCATGCACAAAACTGTATGCTAGCAGCTAGTCTCATGTAGGCATAGTAAGGAAAAGTGGCATAAAACATGAGATATATATGAGTAATCTCAATGACATTATAATTGGCAATCAAAAGTAGATCTGTGCATTAATATTTTTCCCGGTCCAAAAAGAACTTTGTTTGGAGAGTTGAATTATTGTTGAAGGGAGAATTGAGATTTCCTGTGTATTTGGAAGTTGGAGAAATTCATCCATTGAGAAATCTATACAACATTCAATATCCAAAACAAAATGAACAAATGAAAAATCAATCTTAGGATTTCCATCTCTCTAAAAAGTGGGGAATAAGAAAAAAATCTCGTGGAAATCCTAGCTGAGGTGATAGATGAAGCCATGAAGGGATTGACGGGGTTGGGATGTAATTTTTATTTATTGAATGGACTGGGGCTTATATTGTACAAGCCATCTTTTCTTATAATAAAGCTGCTGAATTCCATTTATTATCTGATTCTGCTGTAATGGAGTATAATAGCCATCCCTACGGCACCACAGACATTTCCCATTTATGACACAAGGGCATGATTTTTTATTCTACAAATTTGTAAGAGTGATTTTTGGTGACTGGCTACTAAATTTCTTTTTTCATGTTACTGTATATACCCAAATATGACATTCGAACAATCAAAACAAAGACACTATTATAAGGTTGTCGTTTTTCCCACTAATTGTACGTGTGTGATTTTAGAAGTTACATGCAGAATTTTGCTAATGTAAGATCCTAATCCTACATGAAGCAGCTTTGTCTATTTTTTACTTTTAAAGCTGTCGTAAATGAGAGATGAGAAGCACTAATTGAAATTCCATTTACTAAAGGTAAGTGTTTGTTTGTGTACATATTTCTTTCCTCGGGCTGCTTCTTTTTTAACCATAACATTAAGATATAACATTGCTTTGTGTTTAACAGTTTTTCTATTTTTTTTACTATTTTATTTTCTTAGAAAATGTGAGCCCTCCATTTATGATTTACTTTGACTTAGTGTCTTCTTTATGGTATGTTATTTTGTTATTGCAGAGATATGATTAGAGCGATAAGGACCTGTAAAACGGCCGCTGAAGAACGTGCTGTTGTGAGAAAAGAGTGTGCTGCTATCCGTGCCGCAGTTAGTGATAATGATCAAGAATATAGGCATCGGAACCTTGCAAAACTCATGTTCATTCACATGCTTGGTTATCCCACTCATTTTGGCCAAATGGAATGTCTCAAGTTGATAGCATCTTCCGGTTTCCCTGAGAAGCGAATAGGGTATCTCGGTCTTATGCTGCTTCTTGATGAGAGGCAGGAAGTTCTTATGCTTGTCACAAACTCCTTAAAACAGTATCCATCACCTTTTGTGATTTATTAAAGTTGTTTTTTACCCATCACAACTGTTCGATAACCTGGCTTATTCGAAATTCTTTTTTGTTGCCCTTGACTGGTATGTAGAGATCTCAACCATTCAAACCAGTATATTGTCGGCCTTGCTCTATGTGCTTTGGGGAATATTTGTTCCGCTGAAATGGCTCGAGACCTAGCTCCGGAAGTTGAGCGATTACTGCAAAGTAGAGATCCAAATATAAAGAAAAAAGTAATTTCTTCCTCTGGTAACAGTTCCCTCGCTATTCAAAAAATTGTTTCTTGATGTTCTTCTTTCTTCACTACTAGACCTTAGAGCTCAATTAATTTGCTACTCCATTTATAGCATGCAATCACATATTTCTTTGAAATTTATTTTTAAATATCACAAGTTAAAATATCTTGTTAGAATTTCCTATAATCATATCTTGTTTGGGTTTACATGGACACAAATATTTTTGTTTTCATTCATCTAAACACTGGAACTATATCTTTTTGATGGAGCCACATACCCAGTGAAACTTATTTTGTACAATATAGTAGCAAAATCTCTAAAAATATGGGTCCTTTTAGTTTTAGTTTGTTTCTATTTTCATTGTCCAATTGATGTAGGATTACAGTCAAGGAACATAGTGTGCAGGTACTTGATGTCCTTTCCAGCCTTGTTCATGAAAGCAAATATTTTTGGCTTTCTTTGAAGTCAGCATTTGTATTGTCATGCACATTACCGTCAGCCTTTGTATCACTAGTAATTCTCCTTACCCACTCCAGGTATTATGGACAAATGGCTTCGTTCTCCCATCTTCTATTGTAATAATAGGTTCCATTTTCCAGGGTTTTACACTCATTTACTGTGAGCAGTGAATTAAAATCTTCAATCCCTAACCTTTCTTTTGTTCCTGTTTTCCCCTTTATTGTGAAAGGATGATTTGTCAATATTTTAACTGCTCATTTTTTTATTTATAAGGTTCAAGGTCATTAAAGAACTAACCGATCATAAAGTCACATATGCACATACTTAATTGGAAACTACTTTTGAAATTCTTTAAACCATCAAAGTTTTAGTTTTCCGAATTTGAGAGTTTCAACACTTCCAACCAAAAGATGATGCTTAGTGTTGAAAGAGAAAAAGAGATAATATTTGGTCCATATTATTCATTCACAAAGGGTTGAGTGATAGGGAACAATGGCGACAAAGGATCCATATAGCCGACCCCACTATAGTGTGATAAAGGCTTGAGTGTTGTTGTTTTTTATTATTCATTCACAAAGGGGGAATATATAGGAATTACATTGAACTCTTAAACAAGACCCACGATGTGGGACTAAACCCACACATACTAAAAGACTTTAAATAATACTAAAATATCAATTCCCCTCATGCTGGTGGGGAAACCTTCAGCTTGAACACCTCATAAAGAGAGAGGTAATGATGCTTGGCAACGTGTGACAAAACAACAGCCACCAGGGCCCAACCGTGTGTCACCGGGGCTAATCCAACCGGGCATAAGTGTTACGAAGAGGAAACACAACACTTGCAATCGATAATATTCAGATACAATCGCGTGGTATGCTCGCGCCCAACTTATGGAGGCTGGTTCCTCCACGATGACCTTCTCCAAAGATGGAGTCCCAAAACCCTAATGATCTAAAGATGACCAGAACTCTCCCATACCATCTCCTTATATAGGTAGGGGGGGGCTTACATGACATTAACCATAAGGATGTAAATGAAAATACAAGATATCATTAATACGAATTGCGCACGAGCAAACAATACACCCCGCCAGAAAAACGATCTTGTCCCCAAGGTCGGAGTGCCACCCGTCAACTAGTAGTGAAATGCCCGCAGATGGGCAACCGTAGAGGTGCCCAGAGTGCCGTCCGACGGAACATTTGTGATCAGAAGAGCGTCGAAGTTAGCCGTGTTGATCTCGTGCACATTCTCTCTGATGATAAAGCAGAACTTCTTCACCGGACAAGCATGAGTAGGCGAGTAGGGTTGTTTGCAACTGAAGCACAGACCCCTGCTCCGTAAGTCATTGTACTCTTGGTTGGACAGACGATGGGTAGGGACATGACGGTTGTTGCGTGGACCAAGAATGGGTGGACGAGGTAGAGGTTGTGGCGGCGGTGGTTGTTTAGATGAGGAGGGATGTATGGTTGGTAAGGAGGTTTGGCGGGAGGCCATGAGGAAGGGTCCTCGGACGTCGCCAGGAAGTCGGCTTCCACCAGTGAGGAGAGGTCCGTGGCTTGATGGACAGTTAGCGACTGCAGGGTGCAGAGGCGGACTCGGATGTGGGGTTGTAAGCCATGCATGGAGTAGGCCAAGTAATGGTCTGGCGGGAGACCGGGAACATGCGTCGCGAGGACGAGAAACTCATCGATGCACTCGTTGAGGGAGCCCGTTTGACAGACGCCGCAAAGTCGCTCCACCGCGGAGCCCGCATAGCGGGTGTTGTAATGGCGAATGAGCTCCTACTGAAGGTCCGACCAAGACATGGTTGATTGGGATTGACATAGCCAACGCAGTGGAGAGCGAAGCCGTCCATGCTGATTATTGCTGTGCTGACTTTCCGTGCCTCGACGATCTGCTGAAGTTTGAAGAACAGTTCGGTCCGGGCCAAGAGGGAGTCGACCTTGGCATCCATGCAGATTATGAGGGCCTGTAGTGAAGCGATGGTGCTTTCGTAGTCGTCCAGATGACGAAGGATAGCTGGATCTGTCGACGAGGGAGGCGGTGGTGCGTCGGTGCTAACCATTGATCGCAGTCTGGGGGGGGGAACACCCAGCCGAGAGAAGGAGGGCGGAAACGAAACTGCTTGAGGGGGGGGGGGGGGGCGGGGGAACCTACATGAGCAGCGGCTAGGGCCGCCGAAACCGTTGGGGCGCTGTTCTGGGAAGCAGGAAGCCAGAGGCGAGAGGGTTACGACAGCTGGAGGTGCGACACAGGTGGGCGAGTAGGTCGCATGGAGTGCGGCGGTTGGAGGTGCAACACAGGTGGGCAAGTCGATCGCGTGCGGGCAAAGACGCGTCGAAGCCGACAAAGCGCACGATCTGGGTCGGGGACGAGACGGGCGGCGGAAACCGCGACTTGCACATGATGTAGACTCTACTCGAGTTTTGAAAAAATGAACGTTTTAAAACAAAATATTTTATTTTGTATAAAATAAAATTATAGTTTATGTAAACGTGAATTGTAATATTTTATTTTAAAAGAAGGCCGAGCGGCCGAGTCGAGGCATTCACGCGTAAAACCGTTCTTAACGACAAGCTTCAACAAACCGTTTTTTGTTATTTGAGTAGAATTCGTCAGCGCCTAACGGTTCGAATCCGTCACGGGGTTTGTACGATCACAGACACGTTTCACAACAATAATTTATGAAATAAACGACAATTATAATGCTAGAACGTTTGGCAAACTCATTGATTATTTAAAGACACATAAGTTTAAAACCAACTAAGTGAGCAAGGGTTGGACGTTGTTACCACAAGAGATACTCTCAGATCAAGTTCCTGGGCAAGATCAACCCAAAAAATCCTGTCGCTGCTGTCTGGGAAGCCGGGCTGGAGCCCTGTTGGGAGGAAACTGGGAAAGGGCCCCACAGCCGGGCTTAGTTGACCGCGAATGCAAGGACAGGCATAGGACTCGCCGGAATTAACGTTTCGGGTCGACGACGAGTCCCTGGTTGCCGACGGCGGCGACGTAGAGGAGGAACGACCTGCCGGAAAAGAGGGTCCGTAGTCGACGGCGGGTTTGGAGTCGTTCTGCAACCTGAGCGGTATCCGCCGACGGCTGAAGGTCGTTAGTTCGTCGTCGAGTGATTCGCACTGTGACGGGAAGAGCTTCTCTGGCGTCGACGATGCTGGGCTTCGACGGAGGAGGTGAGTACGGGAACGACGACACCGACAATGCAGGAAATCAATTAGGTAACTGGTTAACTGCTGTCCGGCTTCCCCCCGTTCAACGGAGGCAGAGGCTTTAAATAATGAATAATTTCATGGCACTGTTTCCAAACCAGGTCCATCCAAAAAGGTATAGTGATGTTTTTGTTTTTTATTGCAAACTTTCTTAACAGGGCCGACCAAAGATTGTTATCCCCAATTTAATCATTTCCAAATACTTATTTCCAGCTGTGCTCTTTCCACAAATTTAACGGTTTGAAAAATGTCTCTTAAAATACTATTTCCTAATATCATCACTCTATTTAATTTTAAATTTATACGTTTTGAATAATTAATGAGCTTGCTCGTCACGTCCTAACGATTAAAATTACCAGATCTATTTATTAAGGGTCTCATCGGACGGTCAACCCAAAGAGCCAAACATCAAAGCAAATGTGCGACAAATGGAATACATGATAAATAAATGCATAAATAAAATGTTTGACGCCTAGTTACGTCATGCATTAACTGATGCGACAGAGGATGCATCAATTCCCTCGGGGTTGAAAGCGCTCGACCCCGACGAGAACTCGCAAAGACTAATACTGGAGAGAGCTGATGTCGTCGTTGATGTTGATTCGGGCGGTATGTTTGTGGCCTTGACATGCTTCGGAATTTGAAAAAGGCAAGAACTCTTGCAGTGATTAAACACCCAATCCTTCCGTGGAACGTACAACTCATGGCGATAACGATCGACCATGATTTTGTAATTTCCACAGGTGCCTCGTATGTTGTTAGCAGTAAATTTATACAATTCCGTTAAATAATTAATATGAGCTTGCACGTCAAAGGAAATACGTTCGTGGAATGAGGTGTGAGGACAGTCGGATGGGTGGAATAGCACATGGGTAATCTCGGAAGGAGATACATAGCGAAAGCGATATTTAGAATTATTGCATGTTAAACGTACTTGTGGAGGTACAAGATTCCATTGCTTGAAGTTCCCACCGACTAGTTGCCTAAGAAAATTTCCCAAACTTCTATTAACGGTTTCGATCTGCTCATCGGTTCAAGAGTGATAGGCGCTACTAGCTTCGAGGTTGGTTCGCTTTTGCCCACATACAATGTTCCATAAATATGATAGAAAATATTTCTTACGTTGGTATAATCCCATAGATTATCCTCTCTCCAAGTGGTAATGAAGTGAGCTAAAAACATAATCTTGAAATACGAAGTTGACAGGGTGAGGTGTGTCGTGTGAATATTCATCATTCATAGAATAGGAGAACTCAAAAATGTCAGGCGGCATGTCGGGAATCGGTAGATATGGGGTGAGCGACATATCTAATTCATGACTTTCCTCCTGGGGTGGGAGTTCAGGCGGGAGAGCGGTGAGCAGAAGTGTAGTGCCGACATCAACAGGTGAACTAGGAGTCATGGAGGTTTTCTCGCGTGCCCTTGGAATAAGACAGTTCTTCTTGGGTAGAAGAGTAATCTTGTGCCCGTGGTGCTTGAAGGAGTGAGAGTTTTTCGTGCCGTCGTGCATGACGTGTCGATCGTAGTGCCAGACTCGCCCTAATAGGATGTGACAGACATCCATGGCATCAACCTGACATAAAACTCTATCTGAATACGTGCTCCCTATAGAGAACTCTACTAGACAGGAATGGGTGACAGACATAGTCAAATGACTATTGACTCCGGACAAGCTGTAAGGGTGTTCTAACAGGTGTACCTCAAGCCATAATTTGTCGACCATGCGCTGTGACACAAAATTTTTCATACTACCACTATTGATGATAATAGAGCAAAACTACCCCTGGATCCGTGCAGTAGTGCGGAAAATATCGTGTCTCATACGGTCGTCCTCAGTAGACTCACTAGGTGTGATCGGATTATAGCTTAAGACACATACTAAGTGTTCGACGTGTTCGCCTTCCACTTCTATGATATCCTCAGTTTCGTGTTCGTGCTCAGGTACAGGGTGAGACTCAGTCACGTAGACTCTATACTCAGGCTCACGTCCATCAGTAGAATCGATGATAGCGACGAAGTTGCGTCGCGGACACTTAGATGATTGTGTCTCGGCTCCATACACTTGAAGTATCAGAATACTCAAATGTTGGGCTTAGCCCCAATAATCTCCTTACCCTTGGAAGGGATAGTGGCTGGGGTCGGAGTCCCAGTGGTGACGGGAGGGTGAGGGGAATCTGAGATCCTGACCGTGGTGGTCGTGGTGATACTCGTTGTCGACTTATCCGTAGATCTGACTCTGGATGTGCGCTTCTGTAGTGACTCCACTCTACGAGCTCTACTAGAGACTTTTCCTAAATCGCGATAGTCGTGAAACTCTAAGTGATCCCGTATGGAATATCGTAACCCATTAAGATAACGGGATACAGTCATGTCATCATCCTCACGAAGATCTAGCTTTGACTGTAGGTCAATGAACTCATCAGTGTACTCATCTACCGTTGACTTTTCTTGTCGTAGATTATGGAATCTACGATATAAAGTCTGGAGATAATCATGGGGTACGCAGCGCTTCCTAAGTTGGGCCTTAAATTCATTCCAGGTGGTGATGGAAGGTAACATTAAGTTGAATCTAGCGCGCTCTAATTGCCCCCACCAGACTAAGGTAGACCCCTTTAGCCTAAGGATGGCGTACTCTACTTGCCTAGCTGGTGGCAATTGCTTCCAAACTAAGTAACGATCCGATCACACCAATCCAGGCAACTCTCTGGCTTTATCCGTCCCTCAAAATCGCTGACATCTAATTTTATTCCTAAATCCCAATGAGGCGGTTCTCGTATATTGTGAACTACCGGCTCGAGATGTCGTGGATTTTCTTGTTCCAAATTCCTACGATTTGGGTAGTTCTCGATCGGGGGTGGTGGAATTATGCCTAAGTGTTGGTTGGCCTCTAACGCATTCACGCACGTACGTAACCCAGTGATCGCTTGACCTACGCTCCTTTTGTTCTCGTTGACACTTGTGATTAGCGCTTCAATAGAGTTCGCTAGGTTTTGAATTTGTGTACTCAGTGCGGTGACGTTATCCTCAATTTTTCCTACACGATTTTCCATTTAAAATAATTTGACTTATTACTTACTTTTTTTCTTTATTATAATAATTTAAAAGGGCGCTCTCGAGCGGGAGAAAAATGATTTTTTTAATGAAGGAAAAACATTTTTTTTGTATATTTTTAAAAAGATAAATTAAAATTTTAGAATTTTTTTTTTAAATATTTTTGTTTTTAAAATCGACGGATCGACCAATCCACGGTAGAAGTGAATCGACTCCTCTGATACCAAACTGATGTAGACTCGACTCGAATTTTGAAAAAATGAACGTTTTAAAACAAAATATTTTATTTTGTATAAAATAAAATTATAGTTTTTGTAAACGTGAATTGTTATATTTTATTTTAAAAGAAGGCCGAGCGGCCGAGTCGAGGCATTCACACGAAAAACCGTTCTTAACGACAAGCTTCAACAAATCGTTTTTTGTTATTTGAGTAGAATTCGTCAGCGCCTAACGGTTCGAATCCGTCGCGGGATTTGTACGATCACATGCACGTTTCACAACAATAATTTATGGAATAAACAACAATTATAATGGTAGAACGTTTGACAAGCTCATTAATTATTTAAAAGACGCATAAGTTTAAAACCAACTAATTGAGCAAGGGTTGGACGTTGTTACCACAAGAGATACTCAGATCAAGTTCCTGGGCAAGATCAACCCAAAAAACCCTGCTGCTGCTGCTGTCTGGGAAGCCGGGCTGGAGCCCTGTTAGGAGGAAACTGGGAAAAGGCCCCACAACCAGGCTTAGTTGACCGCGGATGCAAGGACGGGCACAGAACTCGCCAGAATTAACGTTCCGGGTCGACAACGAGTCCCTGGTTGCCGACGGCGCCGACGTAGAGGAGGAACGACCCGCCGAAAAAGTGGGTCCGTAGTCGACGGCGGGTTTGGAGTCATTCTCCAACCTGAGCGGTATCCGCCGGCGGCTGAAGGTCGTCAGTTCGTCATCGAGTGATTCACACAGTGACGAGAAGAGCTTCTCTGGCGTCGACGATGCTGGGCTTCGACGGAGGAGGTGAGCACAGAAACGGCGACACCGACAATGCAGGAAATCAATTAGGTAACTGATTAACTGCTGTCCGGCTTCTCCCCCTGTTCAACGAAAGAGAAGGCTTTAAATAATGAATAATTTCATGGCACTGTTTCCAAACCAGGTCCGGCCAAAAAGGTATAATGATGTTTTTGTTTTTTATTGCAAACTTTCTTAACATGGCCGGCCAAAGATTGTTATCCCCAATTTAATCATTTCCAAACACTTATTTCCAACTGTGCTCTTTCCACAAATTTAACGGTTTGAAAAATGTCTCTCAAAATACTATTTCCTAATATCATTACTCTATTTAATTTTAAATTTATACGTTTTAAATAATTAATGAGCTTGCTCGTCACGTCCTAACGATTAAACTTACCAGACCTATTTATTAAGGGTCTCATCGGACGGTTAACCCAAAAAGCCAAACATCAAAGCAAATGTGCGACAAATGGAATACATGATAAATAAATGCATAAATAAAATGTGTTACGCCTAGTGACGTCATGCATTAACTGATGCGACAGAGGATGCATCAACACAGTAGCGCGGTGCGCTGTCGGGGGTGTGCGATTGACAGAGGGGCGTACACGGGTTTGGTCAGCTTGGGCTGGATTGCTGATAGCCAGGGGAACGGACGCGGTGTAGCCGACGACACACGATGAGATGTGCAGGCGGGGCGGCAGATCAGACCAAATGTTACGAAGAGGAAAAACATGTCATAATACGAATTGCGCACGAACGTAACAATAAGCCACACATCATTGGTCCACAAACCGACCATGATCACCTTGAATGCTTCCGAAGCTGAAATCTGGTCAACCTACAAAGGACAAACCACCCTTGCCCAACAACGAAGAAAAATTAGGGGAGACACAAATAACACTTGAAATATGCCTGAAGGCTGTGTTTGACTAAGACAGGAGTCGGGAAAGAAAGTCATCAGAGTCGCCCTCATCACGAACACTCCCCCTCACGTGAAACACGTGCATGAAAGAATAGAACGCACAAACATAAGAAATAAATGACAAACAAAATTAGACAGGAAACCAGTAGTGGATAAAGGCTGCTAACAAGAACAGGCCTAAGATGCAGTGGGCAGAGCACGGGCACAAGGCAATGACGAGTAGAAGACTCAAGTAGCTACAAGCAAAAGAGGGAGGCCCAACAAGAAAGAGAGGAGCTTAGCACGAGAAGAACCATTGTCACCGAAAAGGAGGATGAGAGCTAGATCTGGAATAAATTTGAAGCGCAGAGACACATTTGCACTTTTTCGCTGATTCCCGAAATGTATTTGTTTCATAATAATAATAGCATAATCCTTAACGCATTTTCATTGTGACTATTCCGGCTGTTAAAATGTGGTCTGCTTGCCTTGGGCTCGATCTTGGCACCAACACATAACCCTCGGGGGCACTTTTTCGCTCTAAAACTCAAAAGCTCTAACTCTTTTTTTTGGTTAGTTCACTTTATCATATTACATTCGATTTTGAAAAATCTCGTATATGAAACCAGCAGTGTCGCGAAAGACTGGGATGGGAAACGAAACGGAATGTACCAGATTTTTAGCACGTACAACCATCAAACCAAAGACCAAAGCAGGGCAGTAAACTTCACTTCTGAAAGAAGAGAAAATATCATATTGGCAACTTTCCACTCAGACATTCGTTCGGCTTTCCTCTGCGGGAGCCTGCATCCCGACAGCAAGAATGAAAAGACAACTCACTGCAGAGCCCCACGGGGCGGTAAGGATCAAAGAAAACTTATAGAATTGTAGTAGGAATGCGAAGGCCTCTCGCCATCGCTCGACTTCACTAGCGTTCATCGCCTCCTAAAGATGTCATAGACTACGCAGGACAAGAAAGAACTCTTGTTCATATTAAAGAGAAAGAAAGAGAACAACTACAAAAAGAAATGCAAGAACAGTTTCATCAGAAGTCGTCTAAGAAAGAGTCCGTGAATGACTTCGCTATCGCTCGCCTTCTTTTTTTTAGACTCGGAATCAGGGAGAGACCGTCGAAAGCGAGACCACAACAAAGGTGGGATCCATGGAGGCAGCATCAAGGGGAATCCATCGAGAGAAGAGGCTCCATTGGAAATTGCAGAGAAGCATCCCCATGTGATCAACATAGGAGAAGATCCATGAAATCGATAGAGGAGAAGCTGCGACAGATGCACCTGTCGACGGAATCACCAGACGGAGTCGTCGACAAAAAGGGATGCAAGATCTGCGGTGTAGAGCATAGGAGCATCAACGAGATTGCGGGGAATAGGGGCCTGACGGGATCAGCAGGGAAAGAACTTCTCGCCGAGGGGCATGCGCAATCGTGGTGTTCAACGGGATCATCGATCAGAACTATTGACGAGATCGTCAACAACGGTTGTGGACGGGAACGAAGTAGGATGAAGGCAACGATGAACGAAGTTGCAACACCGGGCCCGTCGACGGAAGCGATGACTGAAGCCATCATTGTCGAGGGGATCAAATGCCACTCCTGTCGACAAAATAAAAAATTGAATTCGTCGACCGGAGAGGAAGCAGGGCTCGTAGACGGGATCGGAAGCTGGAGCTGATCACCAACAGGAAAACGTGGCAGAATCTGGAGGGAAAAAATTCACCGAGAAGTTTAGATTGACAACAATTTACGGTGATCACAAACTTCACGGAATCGGTTCCTTCTCTGATACCATGTTGAAAGAGAGAGAGAGAGATAATACTTGGTGCATATTATTCATCCACAAAGGGGAAATATATATGAGTTACAACGGACTCTTAAGCAAGACTCACAGTGTTGGACTAAACCCACACATACTAAAAGACTTTAAATAATACTAAAATATCAATATCTTCACCACTTTCTATACTTGTTTTTATTTCTCCAACAACAATTTCTTTCCTTCCCTTTATATGATGCATTGTAATATGTCCATGGCCAATCGGAATGATATAGGTTTGGCCCCACCTTGATTGCTTAATGTAGCTGTGAAGACCAAAATCCCTTTACTTCACTTACGTATATCAATATATCATCATCAATAACCTTACCAATAACTTGAAGTTTGCCTTATGAATCATCATTTTCTATTCATTCATCTCAGGCGATGCCGTTTATGTTAAACCTAGACTACACGAATCATTTTTTACAAGCTTCATCCAAATTACCTTATGTCTACTCCTATCTAATCATTCGACAGGTATTCCATCTATTTGGCTAACTGGCGCACATTCTATTCTTCGCTATACATACTAAAGCCACCTAAATTCATTTATTGTCATCTTATGTTCAATGATGTCATTCCCACAGATTCTCTTATATAACAATTTTTCAATCATCTTTTGTAGTTTTTTCCACACATCCATCAAAATCATTTTCATCTCTGCCACACTAAGCTTAGATAATAACGACTTTTTATTGTCTAACATTTGGAGTCATAAAACATTATCATACTAATATAACAATTTTATAAAGTTTACCTTAAATCTCAATATAGCATTTTACTGTGTAGTACTCCTAACACATTTTTCCATTTTAATCACCCAACCTTAACTCTATAGGTTATTTCCACATTATTATTCACATTCTTTTAGTCGATTCATATTACTTATAATTATTGCACTAGGGCATCTCTTTCTTTCCTCGTAAGATGAATTGGTCAAAGTCTAATATCACCCCACTAAAATTGCAAATCATATCCCATCTTTGTTATACTAACTCAATTCTCTTTATCTCTTAACAATATCGTAGGTATCTCTATTACTATTACAAAATGATAAAGACTTGATCCTTGATGTTAACTTACTATGATTGAAGATCGTTTGGTTACTAAACAAGTACTTGTAATATTAGTTAGTGATCCAGCATATATATTTTTATTAACTTCATCTTTGACATACATTTTCTTCTTAAACCCACAAAATCAATTCCACTATTCCAGTGGTACTTATATATCCTTTTTTAATCAATAAAGATCAGGTGAAGATATTTTCTTCACTCAGTACTTTTACATTAATTCTCTTTGTTAGAAAACAATCTTGTAAAAGCCCATTTAGTGACCCAATATAGGCCTTCTTCTTCCTCATGTAATAGTCCCACATCTTGAAAAAGGGATTACTCCCTCTCTCCTCCCCCTATATATTTGTACTCATACTTGTAATTTGTAATTCAAGAAGTATATACAAGGTTTACTCCATTTCTCTACATGGTATCAAAGGGAGGTTCCGATCCGCAATCTCCTTGTGCGGTCTTCCGTTTCCTAACCACAACTCCTTGTGCGGTCTTCTAGCTTTCCTAACTGCAACCCTTTGTGTGGTTACTTTTTCTTAAACCACAACCCTTGCGCGGTTACATTTTTTTCACCTCCCTCCCTCCCGTCTCATCCCCACTTCTCCCTTTTATAGGGATTTCTCTGGCCCCACACCAATTCAGATTGCTCCGGTCTCGTTCCACTGCTCCTCGCGAATTTCCCTTGTTCGCTGCTTCCTAGCGGTCTCCTTTGGTTCGCTGATAACCAAACCGCCCCTCGGTCTTCTTCAGCTTATCTCGCGGACTGATCTTGCCGACCTGCTCTTGTCGCGTGGTCTACACGTTGCTTCCCCCCTCTCTGCTGTTCTCCGCGAACTACCGGTTTCTCTTCTACTCGCGGACAGGTAGCGTGCGGTTATAGGAGGCAGGGGTGAGAGAGATTGGAATGTGGGACCCAGTAAAAATAAGGAAATAAAAGAAAATTAGAGAAGATGGGATGTGGGACCCAGGACTTTTAAGAAGAGGGGAGAATAAAAAAAGACAGGGAGTTGGAAAAGACAGGCGGGATTGAGTGGACCAGACAGATGCGGGATTGAGGAAATGATGGGGTAAGCGCAGCGGTAAGAAAAAGGAATAAAATGAAAAAGGGGAAAAAAAGAAAGGGGGTGATGCACGGGCCGCGATGAAGTGCTGCCGTGCTGGAGGCCGCAGTCTCCGGAGATGATGCAGGTGAGGGCGGAAATTATCAAGAGGGGGGCACTGATGTCCGCAGCTAAAGGAAGAGCGGAGGGTGCGGGGGTGTTGTCGGCAGTGGGGGTTTGTTGGCGCCGGGGAAGGGAGAGCAGCGACTGATCGCCGAAGTAGCAACATGTCGGTCTGGGCGGCGAGGAGTCCGCGAAAACGACGCAGGATGGAGACGATTCCGCCTGGAGTCTCTGTTGCAGCTCTGGGTTGCGGAAAACTACGCTGGAAGCTCCCTGGTTGTGGCGCTGTACGGTCGAACAGAGACGGGGGAGGGGCTGGACAGTTGGTGCAGCCTGTGTGGGACACTGTCGGTGGAGAGGAGGAAGGAGCCTCTGATACCAATATGTTACGTGCATACTTTGTTGGGTTGTTGGAGGGTGGAGGGTGGAGGATACAAGGGGTTGTTAGCCCTAAAAATGGCGAAGGAGATGAGAGAGAGGTTGAAACCCTAGAAGGGAGGAGGTGAGAAGGAGAACTTGGGAAGAGAAGAGAACTTGCTTTCTTTCTTGCATAAGAACTACAAGACCCCAAAGACCCTATAAATATAGGCACCGATGGCATGACCGTAAATAATACCACATACATCCAATATTAAAATACTTAAACTCTACGATGATATGACTCAATATAACGCGACTCGATACAACACGACTCGACATAATAATAATAATAACAACACACGATAACTGACGGTGAATCAGTTTACTTGTGAATCATGTATCTACGACAAACAACATCGCACTTCTTTCCCTCCTACATGTACCCGGAGTGATACTCCGTTCTCTTTGGTTCATTCTGATGTATGAGGACCCTATAAAGCCCCTAGTGTTTTTGGATATCGATTTTTTGTCACCTTTATCGATGATTGCTCGCGTCTCACTTGGTTATATCTACTTTATGATCGTACTGAACTGACATCTGTTTTTTGTACTTTTCTTACTGAGACGTGTATGCAATTCTCCACTACATTAAAAATCATTCGCACCGACAATGCTCGCGAATATACAGGTCGCACATTCTCAAATTTATGAACCGAGTTTGACATCATACATCAAATTTCTTGTGCTTATACCCCCCAGCAAAACGGTGTGACCGAGCTGAAAAATTGTCACCTCCTCGATGTCGCACGATCACTCATGTTTCAAATGCAGGTGCCCACAGAATACTGGAACTTTGCGGTTTCTTCTACTTGCCATCTCATCAACTGCATGCAATCAAAGAAGATCGAATTGGGGCATGTTCCCGCTACAAGACAAGTTGTTGACATTCTGACTAATGCCTTCTCTCGGTCGTTATACTATCAGTTTTTATCCAAGCTTGGTGCCTACGACTTGTACACTCCAGCTTACGGGGGAGTGTTAGAAAACCGCAAAGTAGAAGAAACCGTAAAGTTCCAGTATTCTGTGGGCACCTGCATTTGAAACATGAGTGATCGTGCGACATCGAAGAGGTGACAATTTTTCAGCTCGGTCACACCGTTTTGCTGGGGGGTATAAGCACAAGAAATTTGATGTATGATGTCAAACTCGGTTCATAAATTTGAGAATGTGCGACCTGTATATTCGCGAGCATTGTCAGTGCGAATGATTTTTAATGTAGTGGAGAACTGCATGCACGTCTCAGTAAGAAAAGTAAAAAAAAAAACAGATGTCAGTTCAGTACGATCATAAAGTAGATATAACCAAGTGAGACACGAGCAATCATCGATAAAGGTGACAAAATCGATATCCAAAAACACTAGGGGCTTTATAGGGTCCTCATACATCAGAATGAACCAAAGAGAACGGAGTATCACTCCGAGTACATGTAGGAGGGAAAGAAGTGCGATGTTGTTTGTCGTAAATACATGATTCACAAGTAAACTGATTCACCGTCAGTTATCGTGTGTTGTTATTATTATTATTATGTCGAGTCGTGTTGCATCGAGTCGCGTTGTATTGAGTCATAACGTCGTAGAGTTAAAGTATTTTAATATTGGATGTATGTGGTATTATTTACGGTCATGCCATCGGTGCCTATATTTATAGGGTCTTTGGGGTCTTGTAGTTCTTATGCAAGAAAGAAAGCAAGTTCTCTTCTCTTCCCAAGTTATCCTTCTCACCTCCTCTCTTCTAGGGTTTCAACCTCTCTCTCATCTCCTTCGCCATTTTTAGGGCTAACAACCCAGTGTATCCTCCACCCTCCGCCCTCCAACAACCCAACAACAAAGTAAGCACGTAACATATTGGTATCAGAGGCTCCTTCCTCCTCTCCACCGACAGTGTCCCCGCACAGGCTGCACCAACTGTCCAGCCCCTCCCCCGTCTCTGTTCGACTGTCCGACGCCACAACCAGCGGCCTTCCAGCGCAGTTTTCCGCAACCCAGAGCTGCAACAGAGACTCCAGGCGGAATCGTATCCATCCCGCGCCGGTTTCGCGGACTCCTCACCGCCCAGACCGACACGTTGCTGCTTCGGCGATCAGTCGCTGCTCTCCCTTCCCCGGCGCCAGCAAATCCCACTGCCGACAACACCCCCGCGCCCTCCGCTCTTCCTTTAGCTGCGGACATCAGTGCCCCCCTCTTGATAATTTCCACCATCACCTGCATCATCTCCGGAGACTGCGGCCTCCAGCACAACAACGCTTCATCGCGGCCCGTGCATCACACCCTTTCTTTTTTTTCCCCTTTTCCATTTTATTTCCTTTTTGCTTACCGCTGCCCTTACCCCATCATTTCCTAAATCCCGCATCCGTCTGGTCCACTCAATCCCGCCTGTCTTTTCCAACTCCCTGTCTTTTTTTATTCTCCCCTCTTCTTAAAAGTCCTGGGTCCCACATCCCATTTTCTCTTATTTTCTTTTATTTCCTTATTTTTACTGGGTCCCACATTCCAATCTCTCCCACCCCTGCCTCCCATAACCGCACACTACCTGTCCATCCCCTACTTTCTTTTTTTATTTTATTTTTTTCCCAGGGCCTACAGTTTGCCCATTATTTTATTCTCTTCCAACCGGCGCCTCTTATCTTTTTATTTACTTTTTTGCATTCCGCGGGCAGCACACTATTATTCTTACCTTCTTTTATTTTAATTTTTCCTAAATTCCAGCACACCCCCTATCACCGCACGCCTACATTTTATTCCCCCTTCTTAATTAATCATTCTTGATTAATTATTTCTCCTCCTAAATTAATTACCATGTCTGCTCTATTCTCTGCCGCAAACGCGGATCTCTTCGCCAAACTACTCGTCCGGCTTGATAGTATGGAAGCGGGAGTCGAACGCATAGCTGCGTGCCTCGGTTCGCCACCTTTCACGGGCGGCTATTCCACAACACTCTGCCTCCCTCGCCTTCCCCTCCACTGACTCGTCTTGTGCCGTCGTCGCCAACACCTGAGCGGGAGTCTTCTCCTCCCCCTCCAATGGTGGTGCCACCACTACCCTGCGTCACTCCTGACGCTTCGCCGCCGCCGCCACCAACTCGTCTTGTGCAGCCGTCGCCGCCGCCACCGACTTGCCTCGTGCAGTAGCCGCCACCGCCGCCACCTGCTCCACCGACTCGTGCTCCACTGACCCGTGCTCCACCGAACCTGACAGATCCGTTCCTATCGCCGGTCGTCGCATCTCCAACATCCTTGAGGTTGCTGCTCACCACCGCTCCACCGACCTTGCGGAAGCCGTCACCTCTGCCGTGCGTCTTTCCGATGGCGCCGCCGCTACTATCCGCTACCGCCGCCACCTCTGCCACCACTACGCGCTATCGTGCCTTGTTTTGGTGGGAGATCAAGCTACCAGATGAGCCGACCATCCACATGGAGTTCGAGATTGGGGACAAACTCGATGTCAAGGACGGATGAAGTGTTACGGATCCGCCGTCAGTTATCGCGTGTTATTATTATTATGTCAAGTCATGTTGTATCGTGTCGCGTTGTATTGAGTCATAGCGTCGTATTGGTGCTAATATTTATAGGGTTTTTGGGGTCTTGTAGTTCTTATGCAAGAAATAAAACAAGTTCTCTTCTCTTCCCAAGTTCTTCTCCTTCTCACCTCCTCCCTTCCAGGGTTTCAACCTCTCTCTCATCTCCTTTGCCATTTCTATGGCTAACAACCCCTTGTATCCTCCACCCTCGGCTCTCCGACAACTCAACAAAATAGGCACGTAACATACTGTCATTCATAAAATTGATCTAGTTGCCTCCTTTAATAATTTAATATGTAAAGGTTAATAATTCTTTAAGCTTTCGACTTCCACCACTAATTTTAAGGCACTTAAATTTTTTATTGTTTTCTCTATACTCTTAAAATTTGCTTCCGTAACTACTATTAAGGCTCTGTTTGGTTGGGCTGTTGATGATGGAAAGCTGCTGATGAGAAGCTGCTGATGGAGAAAGTGTTGATTCTGGAAAACAGAGTTTTGTTAAAAAACTGTTTGGATGAAATTGAGTTTTGAAAACAGAGTTTTGAATTAATTTTTTTTTTCCAAAAAAAATCAACAGGCTAAATAAACACACAATACAAGAAATCCAGGTACACCCGCAATCTCGAGCTATGCTCTCGATTCATACAACTGATCCGCTATACTATCACGTAGCGCGATCATCTCCTCTACTCCACCTGCAGTGTCAGAGCAGGTTTCTTGTCGCCCTTGTGAGGCCACCCTATCAGCTTGACCCTCCTGCTCGCACTCATTGAAATCTATATCATTGCGGGAAAGGTGTCGGCGAATGAAATTATGTAAAGCCATCGTGGCCATCACAATATCTGCCTGCTTCGCAAAGCTATAGCTCGACATGTCCCGCAGTATGACCCATTTCTTCTTCCAAACGCCGAACGATCATTCTATCACGCTCCTTAGCGATGAGTGAGCATGATTGAACATCTCTCGACGTCCCTCTGCTCGACGACCACCGCGTGTGAAGTCTGGCAAATGATACATTGTATCTTGATATGGTTTCAAATACCCTCTCTGCAAAGGATATCCAGAATCGACCAAGTAATATTTTCCTGATAATGTGTTAAAAATTAATTAACCACTCAAATAAATTAAAATAAGAAATAGTTTAGACATAATTG